>PPKO02000006.1:0-397934 GCA_003706155.2 Ogataea glucozyma
GGGGGGGGGGGGGGGGGGGAAACCATTCGCGGGAAATTCGACGGGGTCGGTCGGAGAAGGACGGAAAAGGGCACCATGCTTTTCTGGTGCAAGGGTGTGACGCGTTGCGCGAGTAAACATTCAACTTTTTCTGTGTGCCCTTATTAAATTGAGGTAACATAAACAAGCACCGATTTGTAGGAGTCATTAAATAGATCACTTGCACCGGTACTGCGATACTCCTTCCAATTCGTCGAGCATTCTTATGACAGTCGACTTCCGCAAACGGACACGGAAACCCAAAGAACCCGTCAATGAGCTCGGGATCGGAGCGGGAATCTCGCCCTCGTTGAAACGAAAGAGGGTCTTTGCAGACCCTACGGAGACCCTTTTCAAGCCGTTCCGAGTCCCAATCGTGCGGCCAGCGCACCAGGAGCTTGCGCAGGGAACCCAGGGAGCTCTACAGCGGGCCTGCCGCAGAAAGGCCCCGCAATCGTACGCAGAGCTCGAAGAGCCTGCCTCCAGTCTCATTCTCGATCAAGACTACTCGGAAGACGGAATTGACAGAATGAACAAGAAAAAAGGTGCTTTGTTGCCCCGGAACTTCCTCAACTCCATGGACGTGTCTCACAGGACGCTGACGCGCAAATTCAACGTTCCGATCAAACCCACCGCCGAAAACGAATTTCAAATGCAGAGTGCACAGCCTCCGCCTCCTCTGGGCAATCGAAAGCGCATCTTTTTCCCTCCAAAGCCCCTTCACGATCCTCTAGGAGAGTATGCTATTGTTTTGTACGATCCCACAGTTGATGTGATTCCAGAATTGAAGCAGGAGGAGGACGAGCATGTAAAGAGACTGGAAGAGCAGACTAGCCAAAGTACAGAGAAATCTCAATCCCCGGAACCCACAAAGAGACCCAAATCCTCCCACAAGTCTCTCAATGAGATCTTGGGCATTTCCACTGAATCTGAGGAAAGTCTGATGAGAAAATTCCCCAACGTGCCTGTCGTTATCGACCCCAAGCTGGCTAAAATCCTCAGACCCCATCAAATTGCAGGTGTCAAATTCTTATATAGATGCACTTCTGGGCTCATTGACGCCAGAGCCAAAGGATGCATCATGGCCGACGAAATGGGGCTAGGAAAAACGCTACAATGTCTGGCGCTAATGTGGACGCTGCTAAAACAGGGGCCTAGAGGTCGTCGCACTATCGAAAAATGTGTGATTGTATGTCCTTCTTCTTTGGTGAGAAACTGGGCCAACGAGATCGACAAGTGGCTTGGAAAGGGCGCCTTGAACTCTTTGGCGATTGACGGAAAATCGACCAAAGCCGGTGAGCTTGTTGGTGCTTTGCAGAGCTGGGCTAGAGCTAAAGGCAGGAGCATTGTCAGACCTGTTCTAATCATCAGTTATGAGACGCTCAGAAGAAACGTTGAAACTTTGGAAGGCACTGAAATTGGGCTTATTTTGGCAGATGAAGGCCATCGTCTGAAAAATGGCGATTCGCTCACTTTCACGGCTCTCAACTCGCTCAATTGCGACAGGCGCGTGATTTTGTCGGGAACCCCGATCCAGAATGACCTGTCTGAGTACTTTTCTTTGCTGAATTTCTCGAACCCTGGTTTGCTGGGAACAAGAGCAGAGTTTAGAAAGAACTACGAAATCGACATTCTCAAAGGTAGAGACGCGATGGCTACCGAGAAGGAGCGGAAAGTTGGAGACGAGAAGTTGCAACTTTTGGCCGAAGTTGTTTCGAAGTTCATCATCAGAAGAACCAACGATATTCTGTCCAAGTACCTGCCTGTGAAGTACGAGTACGTGATTTTCTGCGAGCTCACCGATCTGCAGAAACAACTTTACAAAAGCTATGTTTCTTCAACAGCAGCAAAAAAAGTTATCAAAGGATTCACACAGCCACTGAAAGCAATTGGATTATTAAAAAAGCTCTGTACACACCCGAAACTGATCCAACTGCCCGAAGATATCGATGGCTCGCAAGATATTCTGCCCAACGACTATGACAATGGTTCTGGCGGCAGCAGAAACAGAGAGATACAGACCTGGTACAGCGGAAAGTTTGCCATGCTGGAGAGGTTCTTGTACAAAATCAAAAGAGAGACCGATGACAAGATTGTGCTGATCTCCAACTACACGCAGACGTTGGATATGATAGAAAAGATGTGTCGTTCGCAGAGATATGGGTGTTTGAGGCTGGATGGAACTCTTGGAATCAACAAGCGACAGAAGTTGGTGGACAAGTTCAACAACCCAGAAGGAGACGAGTTCATTTTCCTGCTCAGTTCGAAGGCAGGCGGATGTGGTATCAACCTGATTGGAGCCAACAGACTGATATTGATGGACCCAGATTGGAACCCTGCTTCCGACCAGCAGGCTCTGGCTCGTGTTTGGAGAGATGGCCAGAAAAAGAATTGTTTCATCTACCGATTCATCTCGACCGGTACGATTGAAGAGAAAATTTTCCAGCGCCAGTCTGCAAAAATGGAGCTTTCGTCGTGTGTTGTGGACTCCAACGAAGACGTTGAACGTCTTTTCTCAAGCGATAGTCTCAAAGAGTTGTTCCAATTCGAGGGGGGTACTGCTTCGGCCACTCACGATACCTATAACTGCAAGCGTTGCAATCCCGAGACCGGCAAGCAGAAAATCAAGTCGTCAGCCATGCTTTATGGAGATGCTACCACCTGGAATCACATCAATCGCGACGACTTGGACAAGAATGAGGACTTCTTGATCCAAAACGAGTCACAGTTCGACACCATCAGTTATGCGTTCCAGTATATATCGCATTGAAAAAGGCCAGTCTTGGCTAGTTTTAGCCAAGTTTTGTATAGTTAGCTGCCTTTGCTCATCCAAGAAGTCGCCCAATACTTTACTTCTCTATCAGATCCCTGATTATCGACCCAGAGCAGACCGATAGAAACCATATCTTCTAGATTCGTTCTGCATCTGACAGTTTTCCAGTTGTAGTTGTCTCTAAGGATTGAAACTGAGACGAATCCGAGCATATCACAAGTAGACAAAATGAGAGTTTGATCAGTATTGAGGTCCTGAGCAATGGATTTGATGTAGTTTCCCGAACCAATACGGACTAATTGAAGCTCATCACCCAGAACTTTCAACCTTTCAAGAGCTTTCAGAACATCTGACTCTGAAATTTGAAGGCTAGTTCCCAAAAAGCTGCTTTCTTTGATGGTTTTTACTACATCGTCCACCAATACTATACCTCCATTGAGACTCTTGGTATCCTGGCAGTGCTGGAAGATTCTTATGGCGAGCTGGTTGTATTTCTCGTCGTCATTGAGCTCGGCCCCGGACGGCGCAAATAGCGGGTCGATTCCAAAACTCTGACAAATCTCACTAAACTCTGACCGGAACTGCGGATTTTTGAGGATCTCGTCTTTGTAATGTTGTTTAAAGTTCAAAAGTGCATTCTGGAATACCTGCAACTGTGTTTCCAGCTCCTCCTGCTGGACTCTCAGCAGCTGTTGGCCGAGGTTCTGGTATTTTGAAGCCTGATTAGTAGCATTGTCAAAGGAGGCGAGTCCCTTTCTGCTCATTTTGGTGTTGAACAGACATCATCATTGAAGTAGTTGATTCAAATAGATTGTGAGTATTTTGAGTCAAGTATATATCTCGGATGGTCGTGCAAACACCAAATTTTACTGCCAAAGATTTCAACAACTAAATGAGTTTTGCCACTGAAAACATCACATTTCTCTCAAAGAACGCTGCTACAAACGACACAGAGAACACTCAATTGGCATAGAAAACACCACCAATATAGAGATGTCTGCCGAAGTGAAAAGCGTGTCGTCTCCGGAGCCTCCTGTCAAGGAGAAACTATCTCCGAGCGAGAGTAAGTAAACTTGGGAAATCAAATCAACATCGCCAAACTAACATAAGCGAAACTCCACAGAACTTAGTGAGTTCTTGACACTCATCGAGAAATCTGCGGTCAAATTTGATCCACGTTATGTCCTAAAAGTTTTCCGTGAACTGACGCCCATCAGAAGAGAACTGACAGCAGCGTTGTTGCTCGCTCTGGTCAAAGAGGCATATCCTCAGGATCATCCTCATTACACCTACTTGGTGCACACATTGGAGGAAAAATCTGAGGATGCTATGGACCTGTCAGACGAAGCTACTGCCAGCAAAGAAGTCAGACCTGAAGTGGCTCTTTTCATACATCTCTTGGTCCAAATCTACCTTCATGACAAGCAACAGTTCGCCAGATTGGATGTTTTCAATGACCTGTGTATCACAGCTTTGCAACAGTACAACGAGAGAACCTTGGATCACATTGTGGCGAAAATTTGGTTTTATATTTTTAGATCCAAAGAAGTTTCCAAAGATGTCATTTCCATCAGAGCCAATTTGCAAAGTGCGCTCAGAACCTCCACTTTACGCCACGATACAGAGACCAGAGCCTCGACAATCACCTTACTTCTGAGATCCTATTTGCTGACCAACGACATAAACCAGGCTTATAATCTCGTGGAGAAGACAGAGTTCCCCGAGGAGGCTGCCAACTCCGTGGTGGCCAGATATTACTACTACTTGGCTAGAATCCAAACCATTCAACTTGATTATGCTTCTGCCAGCGAATGTGTGATTACTGCTATCAGGAAGTGTCCGCAAACCAAGTCGGCTGTGGGATTCTTGCAAGCCGCCACCAAGCTCAACATCTTGATACAGTTGCTCACGGGAGACATCCCGGAGCTGTCGACATTCAGAGACCCTGTGTTGGAGAAATCTTTGCTGCCATACTTAGCTGTGACCAGGGCTGTGAGACTAGGAGATCTGAACCTTTTCAATGACGCCCTTACGAAGTACAGCTCTTCTTTGAAGAAAGACGAAAACTACAACCTTGTTTTAAGGCTCAGACAGAACGTGATCAAGACCGGTATCCGGATCATTTCTCTCTCATACAAAAAAATCTCGCTCAAAGACATTTGTATCAAGCTACATCTGGATAGCGAGCTGAGTGCGGAGTACATTGTGTCGAAGGCCATCAAGGATGGAGTCATCGAGGCCACGATCGAGCACAAAGAGGGCTACATGAAATCCAAGGAGGTTTTGGATGTGTACTCCACCAAGGCTCCTCAGGAAGAGTTCGACCGCAGAATCAAGTTCTGTATGTCGCTGCACAATGACAGCGTTAAGGCCATGAGGTACCCGATGAGCACGAACAGAGTGGACTTGAAGGCAGATCTAGAGGCCAGAGAAAGGGAGCAGGAACTGTTACAGTATCTGCAGGAAGATGACTTTTTCTAACGTACTTGTGTATTGTCAAATAGAAAAAAGTTTCTCACAGTAGTTCGATGATGATATTTACAAACGTCCCAACGCCCCAAATGGCTATCATGACTGTTCCAACCGATCTGTCAAACTTCCAACCATGTTTGGGAACCCAGATCAAAATGAACATCAAATTAATGATGACCCAACCACAGCTCAAAAAAAGACTTGACTTTAGCTTGAACTCAAGCGTTCTGTCGACAATCAAGGCATTCATGCCTATTCCGAGCAGCAAGTTAAGCAAAGGGCCACCAAAACAGGCCGCCAATGCCATTAGCGGGTATCCCAATCTGGCGATGACCAAGTTTGAGATCAGATCGCCGATGGAGTTACCAACCGCAAAGATCGTGAGCCCCAAAATGGCGTCCGAGAAACCTGTTAAAATGGAAATGAACTTCAGCAGGTTGATGAGCTCTTCGGCGACAATGGATATAAACGAGATGGATCCTATGAACCCCAAGACGCAGATCAGGAGTTTGACAAGGTTGGACTGGGTGTCTGCTCTGATGAGATCGTAGTATACGAGAGAAACAACTGCTGCTGTGAATATCGTTGAAAGTAGGTATGTTTTCCAAGAAGGTGAGCTGACAAATGAGTAAACAAAGACAACATTGGAGAGAATGAGGGTACTGATAGTGTTGAGAAGCTGGCTGAAGTTGAGTTTGAGATGGCGATCGAAACAGTCGTATTGCATGACGGGGATCGAGAAACGGAGGATGGTGAAAACTGGGTATGTGGCCTGATTGAAAAGTGTTTTGAAAAGACTGTCTGAGGAGTTTTGCTGGGGTTCTTCGCTTTCCGCTAGATCAATTTCGTCGTTGAGCAGTCTGGATTCGTAGGCCTCAGAGTCTCCCAGAGCTGAAACATGGCTCGTTTTGAAGCGTAGAGACTGTCGTTTGGTGAGATTGTTGAGTATTGAGCCAAATTCCATATTGTTGAGGATGGCAGGGTTATAAGCGTACTGGTCTTCGTGGCCAAGTTCGAGGTAGTTTCCGTCGAGTTCTAGAGTGGCATCGTCATTGTACATATTCCGGATGTGGTAATCGTGAGCCAGAGATCTCTTCTTTTTGTCGATGAACCACTGCCAGGCTAGAATCACCAAGACGTAGCAGATATAGACGCACGACAAAGTCACCGCCTTGGTTCTGGTGAGCTGGCCGTTGCGAATGAAGAGGAGAACCAGCAGGATAGACACCAGGAAAAATAGTAGATCGCGGAAGTAGACGAACTTGTCGTTTTTGGCGCTCAGTTGGGTCAACTGCTCGTTCTCCTGGGCGTTACGCGAAGGAGCCAGCTCGAAAGGAGCCACCACTGAGATGAGACCCACGATGAAACAAGTGACGAAGAAAGCGGCGCCAATGAGCTCACCAATGGCCAGAGAGACGCTATTGGACTGGAAGGAGGCGTAGGTGGCAAGAATGTCAGGCGATCCGTTTCCAAAGGCCAACAGGGTGAGTCCCGAGACGTTGTCAGGAATTCTGAGGTAGCTCGAAATGGAGGAGAGATTGGGGCACAGAAATTCGCTGGCGGTGAGCCCGAGGGTGACAAAGAGGTAGACGAGGATGAGAGAAAAGCAGGGGAGAAGAAGAAGGGACCTCACAGTGCTCGAGGAGGTGGAGCAGTAGTAGACTTTGAGGTAGTTGATAGAGCCTAGCTGGTCTTCACAGTTGTCGAGAATGTGCGAGCATCGGTCGGAGACGGGGATGCTGTGGAGATTCTCGCAGGAGGGCGAGTCGGAAAAAAGCTGGGGAATCGACGCAATGGTGGAGCTGGGCCCCTTCGTGCTTGTTGGCTCCGCAATTGCTAACGACAGCGCTAGTGAACATACCTGGATGAGAATGAGTAATTTTTGGGCATTGGCCATTGCGGGGAAGAGATCGTGGAGCGGGGGTTCAACAGGTCATGTATGAGAGCATTCAGGCTGAGTCAAACGGATACGGGCAAACTTAAGAGCCAGACCAAGGTGAACTCTGTGGTGTCTTTTTGTATTTTGAGGGCACTTTCACAAAAAAACCTACCAACTTATCTTTATCTAAATAAATTCTTCGGGAGTTCTGATCGCCGCGACTTTTGATCCCTCAAATAAAAATAAAAGCGGCAAGATAACCAACTAGCAAAGCGGGAGAATTAGCATAGACAATTAGAAAACGAACAGCACAGAATTATTATATTGAAACCACGGCGAATCCTAGCTGATCTCACGGAAACTCCCTGTACAAAGTGAAGTTGTTTTTTCGAAGACAATCCTCTTCCACAGTGGCTTCTTTGATGAACAAAAAAGGATATTTGCCTCTGTCAAAGACAGGTGTGGAACAAGAGCGGGACACCAACACCAATTTCCAGCACCACGTCGAGATGGCCAAGCAGCCCGTGAGCTCTTTGAGCAACCTGCTGGAGACACAGTATCTGCTGGCGGACAAGAACGGCGATTTTGTGGAGCGAGACACGGGTAGGAGGGTGCTTCTCAAGGGTATCAATCTTGATTCAGGTTCAAAGATGCCAAAGACACCATTCCAATACTCGTTTACTCGGCCCGACAAGTGCGGATTCTGGGACAAGGCAGATCACGTGTCGTTTGTGGGAAAACCCTTCCCTCTGGAAGAGGCGTTCGAACATCTCAGCCGTATCAAATTGTGGGGTTATAATACCATCAGATACGTTATCACTTGGGAAGCAATCGAGCATGAAGGACCCCAGATATACGACGACGACTACATTGAGTACACCGTGGAGCTTTTAAGAAAAATCGACGAGATCGGGGGATTGTATGTGTTTATCGACCCTCACCAGGATGTTTGGTCTCGTTTTACCGGCGGAAGTGGCGCACCTCTTTGGACGCTTTACGCTGCTGGACTGGAGCCGAGAAATTTCCCACCTACTGAGGCTGCCCTGATCCACAATTGCTGGTCCGATCCTCAAAGGTACCCCAAGATGGTATGGGCATCAAACTATTACCGTCTGGCTCCGGAAGTGATGTTCACTTTGTTCTTCTCGGGTAAGATATTTGCTCCCAAGGCTATCATTGATGGTGTTAACATCCAGGATTACTTGCAGAGCCACTTTCTCGATTCAATCAGTTATTTCTTGAAAAGAGTGAAGGAAAAGGCTCCAGAGTTGTTCAACAAGACTCTCGTTGCTGTTGAGACTCTGAACGAGCCTAACTCAGGCCTGTACGGCTTCGTCAACCTCGACCAGTACCCGACAACGCAGGAGCTCAAACTCAACACGACTCCGCGGCCAATCCAGGCGCTCCGGCTCGGAATGGGCATCCCACAGGAGGTGGACGTGTATTCTCTGTCTATTTTTGGTCCCAGAAAGTCTGGAACTACTCTCGTGGACCCCAAAGGCAAAAAAGCTTGGGTTTCTGATGACAGAATGGACAGACACTACGGTTTCGAAAGGCACCCTTCTTGGAAGCTTGGAGAGTGCATTTTTGCCCAGCATAAGGTCTGGGACTGCCAGACTGGCGAGCTGCTGAACCCCGGCTATTTTGGCATACATCCTCAAACTGGCGAAGTTCTGGACAAAGAGGTGTTCATCAACACCCAATTTGTCGACTTCTGGGCAAAATACAAGCACATGGTGAGGGAAGTCGACCCTGAGCTCTTTGTGATCATGCAGCATCCCGTTTTGGAGATTCCGCCCAAATTGAAAGGCTCATCGTTGTTAGACTCTCGAACAGCTGTGGCGCAGCACTACTACGACGGTATGTCGCTCATGTTCAAGAGCTGGAATCGCAGGTATAACGTCGATACTTTAGGAATCATGAGAGGCAAGTACCTGAATCCAATTTTCGGGCTTGTCTTTGGCGAGGAGAACATTCGGAAGTCGATCAGAAACCAGATCAGACAATTGAAGGAAGAGGCGAATTCGTCACTTGGCAAATCAATCCCTGTGATTGTCACTGAAATCGGTATGCCATTTGATATGGACGACAAGCAGGCGTACAAAGACTGCGATTACAGCTCGCAGGAGGCTGCTAATGACGCTTTAGGTTTTGCTCTGGAAGGGGCTAACGTCAACAGCACGTATTGGTGCTACAATTCGGAAAACTCTCACAAATGGGGGGACAACTGGAATCTCGAGGACTTCTCTTTGTACTCCAAAGACGACGTCCGGGACTCCAATTGCGAATACCAGTTGCATACGGGGGACTACGGGAATTCCACGATAGGTTCTTGCTTGGAGTGGATTACAAACTCTTCTGCTAGCATTGAAACGAAAGCTGACGGGAAGAAACGGTCGGATTTTGCCAAGCCGCATAGGTCTGAGACCTTGGACTCTGAGTTGGAAAGTAAGATTCTGGCTTTGTTGAACGGGACTAGAGTTCCGCGTGCGATTGTTCGACCTTATCCGATCACGATCAATGGATCTGTGAGCTACTGTGAGTTTGACTTGAAGAGGCGGAAGTTTACCCTGGAGGTTAATACCTCGGTCAAAGGATTGAACATGGATCCCGATGCTCCTACTACTGTATTTTTGCCAGAGTTGCACTTCCAACAGGGTCAGTTTGAGATACAAGTTTCAAATGGTAACACGATATACAAACACAACCGGTTTTTACAGGTGATCGAGTGGTATCATGACACGCAGATTGGCGAGATTTCGATGTCGGTATCGAATTATCAGGGTGGGCAGGATGAAGAAGACGATTGGGGCGAGCTGGGCACTTTAAAAGCGCTAGCCTGCGGGTACTTATGAGGAAAGCCAACAGGATGTGTGGCATCAAGAATGTACTCTGCAGGCTTTTCAAAATAACGCTTCGTGCTTTCCAATTCATGATATTGCTGGTGTTAGAGTTTATGATAACGGTGTTTCATTGGTTTCTCTAGTGGTGACTTATCTGGTTTTTGTTGTTATGGCTTTGTTACTTTGGCTTTGTGATATGAATAACAGAGTTGGAGAATTTGAGAAATTTGGCCAGTTGTCATAATTCTTGAATCCCGCCTACTTGTTATATACTTTTTGTTGGTTTTTCTTGTTCATTTTGAGATACACCGTTGCCAACAGTACGAATACATGTCTCAAGTAGAAGCGAATTGAGTGGTAGAATTGTCTATAACACCTCAACGCAAAACGTAAGAATTTGAAGTGACTTCTTACGTTCTGCGTTACGGAACGATTACAAATTGATTGTGAGGTGTAAAACTAAACTGGCTCAAGTCAAACATACGAAGTTCATTGCCGATCAGTTTTATTCAAGAATTTGAGTAAGCAGTCACGGTTTCACTGCAAAGAACAGAACAATTCGGATCATAGTGATCAGTCTATTTTTCCACACCTGAACTAACTTCCAAGCCCTCAACTCGCTTCGTTCGTTGTTCGCTCGTTGTTCGTTGGTAGTTTTTCCGTTACTTAAACACGAATTTCATTGCGTTACAATACACACTACTGAAAAGTCTCCTCTGACTAATCAAACACTGTGAGATATGCCTCGGCAACAAATCTGGCTCTGGCGTTGAGGAACAGCTTCATCTCGCTGATTTCCTTGTCGACGTCCTCCATAAATTCGATTATGAAATCGATCAGCTTGTTCTTCATCATGACTTCGTTGTGGTAGTTGGTGAGCAAGAACGAGATGTCATAGCCTTCTATTGGCACTCTTCTAAGAATGAGGAAGTTCTCTGCTCTCTTGGTGAGGAAACGAGTGAACTTGTCCACAAGGATATTTTCAATCTCATCGCTCTGCTTGATTTTGATGGAAACACGCACGGAGTTGATACTTGGCTCGATCAGAACTCTTTCATTCTCGTTTCTGGAGATCATCATCGGGTTTAGCAGCACTTCAACAGACTTCTTGTTCTCAATCTCCGGGTAGTTGTGTCTTTCGACGATTTGCGACGAAAAGTTCTCTAGACACAAAGCCGCATTAAGCGAATGTCTCACTGCTGTGAGGTATGGTTTCAACGATTGCGACTGGGACGTTGTTAGTGCTCAGATTACAGCTTCCAGCTTCCAGTCTAACCGGACAAATTGCAAAAGGGCGGACACTTACCATTTCTGGAAATTTTTAGGAGAGACGTCAATTGCGAAACAACAACAAAGCCAATTGGGTGATCAAACTGTACGTTTTAGGCTTGTAAGGGCTTTATACAAGGACGGTACAACGTGCAAGTACGCTAGCTCGATACTGTTAAAGTGTCATTTCCATTTTAATGGTGCGAAAAGTGTAGTTTCCAAATCGGGATTGTTGGGTGGGGCACGAACATATTCAAATTTCAAGGTAAAAAAAAACTGAGCTTATGTTAACTTTGTGATTGAGCTCCAAGTTGAGCCAGTTTCTTAACTACGGAGCTCGCCAATCCTCACACAACACGAAATGGCATGGCAGGAGATTACAGACGAGGAGGGGAGAATCTATTATTACAATGACGAGACGGAACAGACACAATGGGAGCGGCCAGAAGAATTATCTAGTGCGTTAGATCGAGCCTTGTCGCAGACAAATTGGAGCAAGTTCACCACTGAAGAAAATGAAGTGTACTACTACAACGAGAAAACCGAACAAACACAGTGGGAAGTTCCTGAGGAAGTTGCTGCTCTGCTCGAGAAAACGGAGGACCAGGAAAATAATGGCAGTAGTAACGTTGAAGCGGTTCAGGCTTCTCGAGATGTTGAGTTTGATCAAGAGGAGAAAAGCACGGATTTTGCTGGAACCACAACAGAGAAAACCCCCAAGTTGATTGACACTGGTGGCTGGGGTAACCGATTGATTGACCTGGCCGGTTTGGTGCGGGAAAATAAGACATTAGTGAGTGAGCTGGGTAATACCGAGATCCCTGTTGCACCAGGTTCAAGCTCAGAAAGAGGGGCAGACGAGTTTGTTCAAATGCTCGAAGAAAAGCAGGTGAACTCCACTTGGTCGTTCAATAAGGTTATGGAGACTTTCATCAAGGACCCGCGATACTGGGCCGTTGAGGACGCGCTGTTACGCAAACAGTTTTTTGAGGTTTACCTGATTCGGAAAGCAGATCGAGAACTCAAAGAGGTTGAAAACTCGAGAGAAAAGTACAAAGAGGCGTTTTTCCAAGTTTTGGACAATCACAAAGTGACACACATGACACGGTGGAAAACTTGCTCAAAAGCAATTCTCGACGAGCCAATCTACTCGTTGATACCCAACAAGATGAAGAAGGAGTTCTTTGATGAATATGTACGAAAACTACGGATCGAGCATGAGACAGAGATAAAGGCGCTACGCAAACAAGAGTTAAAGCAACTGGAAAATGATCTGCAAGGTAAACTGCAGCTTACGTCTCAATTTGAGCAAGTTCTTGAAGGACTAGATTTGTCACATTATCCCAACTTGCATAATCTCGACGTCTTGACTGTTTATGAGAACATGATGCACGAACTGGAGATTGAGTTCGAACAGAAAGTGAAAGAGCACTCGAAACTGAACTATCGTTCCGATAGAAAAGCAAGAGACGACTTCAGACGGCTTTTGGAAGAGCTCAGAGCGAATCCTGAGGTTCAGATCACCGCCAAGTTGCACTGGTATCAATTTGTTAGTTTGATCAAGGATGAAGCAAGATTCTTGAATCTGTGTGGTCGCAGGGGCTCATCTGCCATTGATTTCTACTGGGATATCTTGGACAAAGAAAGTCAAATCGTCAAGGCTAAACGTGATCTCGTCAAACAGGTTCTAATCAGCAACAAGATCGAGCTGCCAAAGGAAGGGGACGGCGAACTGGAGCGCTTCGTTGGGCAGGTCAAAGCTTTGAAAAACGTGCAAATCGAAGAAGAGCTGAAAGAGGCCGATTACCCTCTGGTCTTTGAGCTGCTGGTGAACGAGAGCAAGGCTGGCACTGGCATTGGCACGAAACGGAAGTTGGAGACCTCGCAGTCTTCCACCAACGACACAGCTGGCCTCAAGAAAAAGAGACTCACAACGTTAGGTTACGGGGCGCTGACGTAAGCAATTTGTAACATTAGTATGTATAGTACAGAAAAATGGCACTCATTCGTCCTGCCAGAGCGCTGACAAACCCAAAAGGGCAATCATGGCGTACCTGAAGTATACGTTTTCTGTGATAAGGATGGTAACGTAACCAACTTTGGGTATGTATCCTTTAACGCATCCAAGGATGTCTTTCTGTCTGTCTAAGTACGTCTGGCCGTAAGCGTACAGGGGAAGGTCGTCTCTATCGTTGTTATCACCTTTCGTAAGAAGGAGTTGTTTCTTTGTGATTTTGGTGGTCTTGCGTGCGTCGGATTTCTTGTTTTTGCTCTTTCTTGGTGACTCTTCCTCGTTGACTATATGTTGTCTGAGAACTCTGTGAACAATCGGGATTTCCTTGTTCTGGATTTGATAAACGACAATATCCCCGACATTGACGTACTCCTGTCTGTTCCACAAGAGAAGAATGTCTCCTCTTTGGAATGCAGGTTCCATGGATCCGGACAGGACCACCACGACTGGCGAGTTGGACATTGTGACCAGCGACAGGAACTTCCAGAACGCAAATGCCGAGGCCAAGACCATGGCCATGCTCAATCCCTGGTTGAGCTGCTGTCTGAGGTTCATGGTGGGGCGATGTTTTCGAAATTGAGGGGATATGGATGGATCGGCAGAAGGAAAGGGAAAGAAGGGTGTGGTGATGTTAGATATTTTTCGATTGATTTGTACCAACGATATCGAGCGAGGAATGCGAAAAATAAAACTCCGTTGACAAGCACAGACCTGTGTCGACGGAAAAAAAGCTCGTCGACCGTTCTTTTTTTGTTTTTTTTGTCTGTGAACGCGCGGTCGACGATTAACAGACACGACTACTACAACACATATACGAGAGAGTGCACACGCATGTTGATCAATGTGGTTTGCCCGCCAAGTGATACCGAGATAATCGCCATATTCAACTTTCCGCTTTGATTCCCGCAACCATGAGCACAAGGTAAGTTTCGCCTTGAAACAAGTCCATACTATGTTCAAATCAACTAACATTCACGCCTTGCAGTCGATACTCATCTAAAGTCCACCAGAGAGAAGGCCGAACGGCTCTGTTCTCCACAAGCCAACAACAAGCACTGTCAGCCCACCAATCGCCCACACGAATGTACTCCAACAACAATTCCTCTACATCACTGTCGTCAATTGGCCAGCGAAATGGCTTTGTCGACCCCAGTAACACGTTCGCTGGAGGAGCATCTTCGCCGTACGACACAGACAGCTCGAGAAAGAGAGACTACAATGCTTCGTTGATGTCGCAGCTTGAATCTCAGAACGACGAGACAGTGAATATTTTAGGCTCGAAAATCGAGGCTCTCAAACACCTGTCTGTGCGCATGGGTGACGAGATCAACAAGTCGGGACTCAACCTGAACGCTCTAGGTGGAGATATGGAGCTCACCAAGAACAGAATCAAGAACAATCTCAACAAAATGGCCATTATGGCCAGCAAAACAGGAATCAGCTGGAAGATCTGGCTTCTATTCTTTGGTGTCATCTTTTGGATCTTCTTCTGGGTTTGGCTGTTTTAACTGCTGGAAGAGTGGGTGATCATCCAGACGACTTTCCGCTTGTTGTTCAGACATGATTAATACTATTTAAGACAAGACGACGATTCAGCACAGAATCGACTCGTTGGCAATGAAAAGACGCATTTTCAGCACCGTTATCAGATAAAGCGTAGACGTACACGAAAAATATGGAAAATCTCCTATCAACCGACTCAAAATAACAAAAACAGGCGAAATCCAACCTAGCTCGAGCAAGGGAATTAGCATGAAAATATCAATCCCAAGAAAAAAAACATACCGATGAATTATAACAAAAGAAAAAGAGGCACAATCACTCATTATTCATCCAACTTGACAGAGTCTCCCCCGACAGAGGTATCGACAGTGGCGCTCGTGGCAGCTGTACCCGTGGCAGGAGCAGTGGCAGTACAAGCTGCCGAGTCTGTAGCAGAATCGATCACGGGAGCACTGACCACGTCTGAGGTTTGCGTGCCAACATCTGTAGAAATTGGCCCCTCATTCTCTTTATCCTCCGACTCTCTACTTGATCTTCTGCCTCCTCCACCTCTCCCTCTCCCGCCCCGGTACCCTCCGCCCCTGCCTCTTCCGCCCCGCCCACCCCTGAACGATCCTCTACCACCTCCCCGGGCCCCGCGGGAGCCAGAGCTGGCATTCATGCCAGGGTAGTTTGTTCTCTTGGCCACGACTGTGAGTGGTCTGTCTCTGAACTCTATTCCAGACATACTGATTGCCCTCTTGGCAGCCTCAACGTCTTCGAATTCCACATAAGCGTACCCCTTTGGGAGCCCCGACAGCTTATTGTACAGGATGGTGATTCTGTTGATGGTTCCGCAATCGCTCAGTAAGTCTTTGAGGTCATTGGGAACGGCAGAATAATCCACATTCCCGACATATACCGACCTGGAGTCGATTTCCTGCTGGTTGCTGGGCTGATTGGGCGCCAATTTGGGCCGTGTTGACTCTGCATTGGTATTAGGAGGCTCTTCTACTTGTTTCCCAGTGTCTTGGAGAGACGGCAGTTGCTCGGTTTGTGGCTCTTGGCCTGCCTCGATATCAGTCGACATGAACGCACGTCAAAATTATCTGTGTGGGTTGTGAACTTTCCAATTGAGGGGCTTCCCAGCTGTAGCGAGCTGAGAATGAGTACACAGAAAGAACGGCTTTGCTCTTGGTGATAGCGTGTTTGAAATACGGAAAATGGCGTAGCACTTTGTTCTGGTTATCTTATCGAGCCTCACAATATCTCCATGTCTTTTTTAATTTCTCCTACTAAGGGGGAAAAAATAATAAATATAACAAAATATTAAGTGATGGGGCATATGCGACGATTGGCGGGACGAAACTGATAGCACTGAGGTTAGAAAAAAAACAGAAAAAAGCTCTCTCTGAAATTGGTGGGTTTAAGTGATTCCTTTGTATGGACACATGGCTTGCAGTTTTCTGCTACTACATCATAATGGGACTCATCCGGCTGATACAGGTTGGATCTGGTGTTTCTTTTGAATAAACTGGGAGTGGGCCTATTGGATTGGGGAAGCTCAGTAACATCAAGTACTCGAGAACAGCCAACTCGGTCTTGTCAAGGTTTTTCACTCTCTCAAGCTTACTCAGCCAGAGGTCCAGCTCCTCCACACTCAAAAGCGAGGTAACACCAATCGGAGTCCGCAACCAGCAAAAGGACCAGCACACAGTAGCAAGGGCTCATCAGAAGGCATGTAGTATGAACCCGAGGACTTGAATGGCTGTAGTTGTTGGAGCCACAGAAGAGTCATGTTCAATGGAAAGCGTGATTGCGGCAATTTCGTAGAGACTTCCATAATTAGTTCTGGTCCGTCTTATGTCACCTCGGAAGTGAGAATTTCATACAAATTCCCAGCGATCAAGTGACTAGAGCTGCCAATCTGAACTTCTGCGGGGCGATGGCTCTGATCCTACTCTTCCTGGAGCTAAACGTCACAATTTCCGACCTTTGGGTCCCCGACACAAATCATGGGAGTCTGAAAGATGAGTGACTGATCTTTCGGGAACCTATGCTTTCTTCACTCAGGAGCTCCACAAGGCCCAGTTGCGTTTTGTCAGACAAATATTCGCCCATATCAGCCGTATATCAATCGATCAGTGCATGTGTGGCGTTGCCTCTCACAGCCTGGCCTGGTTGACTGTCCCGCATCTCGAGCATCCCATGTGTCACAGAAATGATCTGGTCATCGTAATGTTGTGAAGGAGTAATCGCCGCAGGATGCGCGACTTTCCCTGGAGAGAATCCGGGTAGTTTCGTCTGCTCGAACTCGTCAGTCTTCTGCGGTACATCTCTCTTGAGACAGACAGCTAATCAACGCTGGAGTGTAAATTCTGATCCAGTCATGCTCGAATTTCTGAACCTATCGTACTCCAAACAACCTGGTTTGGGAAGATCGAAACAAGGAGTAGCAAGTACCGTAGCTCCTTATCGGGATCGTGAGCCAGCATTTCCAGTCTTCCAAGGCTCAAAGATCTTCAGTCACCTCAAACGTCTACCATTCCTGGCTGTGCTAAAAAAATTTTACAAATTTTTTTTTTGAAAAATTCCTCTTTGCTTGTAAGGTTTATCAGTACTGAACTCTCTTCTTTGCTCGATATACTCCAATCACAACGTCACACCACACGCACAAACTCGCAGCTCAATATGGTGTCAGTTAGAAAAAGAAAGATGGCCCGCTCGTCGGTGAAAAAGGCCACAAGACGCAACAAGGACAGACAGAGACAGATCAAGATTTCGAGCAATCCGATCATTGCAGCACACTGGGACCCCAAATTGACGCTCTCACAGAACTATGCCAAGCTGGGATTGAAGGTTCGACTTAGTAAGGACACGGGAGGTGTTGAGAAAGAGATCCAGGTGTTCAAGCCTAAACAAGACGAAGAGCTGGTGGTCGACTCCGATGAGCAGGATCAAGACTCAGGTGAGGACGAGCCATCTGATTTCGATCCGTACGATCCAGCCAACATTCTAGAAGGAACCGCCAAGATTCTGCGTGATGAAGAAGGAAACGTGGTGAAGGTTGTGTACGGAACCAAGAAGAAGGAGGAGGTTGCGGCTGAAGAGGAGAAGCCCAAGACCGAGGTTGTGAGACAGCTGGAAGAGCTCGCCAAAAGAAAGGTGGTCAAAGAGAGAACGCAGAGTGGCCGTGAGGTCGAATGGCTGCGCAGTCTGTACGAGAAGTACGGCGACGACTACGAGAAGATGAAGTGGGACAAGAAGCTTAATCCGTTCCAGCACAGCCCGGGCGAGCTCAAGAAGCGGTTTAAGAAGTGGAAGAAGGATCAGGGAATTGAGAACTAGGCGCAAAACAGAAGTAAACCACGAATAATACATAGCTGACAATTTGGCGAGCGAGGCGAGTCGCGTGACTTGATACCACGTGACTCTGGTAGAGCGTTTCCACTGTAGTTCAACCTCAACATAGGCCATTCGTGGGTTGTTTTGAACGAATTGGGTACTCATGTTGCCGGGGAGGCCAAGCAACATTTCGGCTAGATTTGGTACGTTTGTTGGAGTCGCAACCTAGTAAGAGCTTCGGAAGTATAAGCGCAACTGTACTTCTACCAAAACAAGGTGTCCATAACCGAAAGTACAATCGTTGGATGACGACACTTTCCAGTTCCTACACACGCGACAACTTCCTAGATGACGTAGAACATATTACCTGTTTCATTCTGGAAACTCCATGGACTGTTGGCTGCCTTGGGAGCCGCAGCTCACTGATAGAGACTTAGGACTCTGACAAAGGCAGGCTAACGTTGATAAACCAATCAAGTCGCTTTCCTGCAAGAACAAGGCGTACTGCACGCCAAAGAAGGTGGTAGCTCGTATTTATCTGTGTTGAGAGTTTCCAGCTCACTGCCCCTTGCGGCTTCACCCGTGCATATCGAGGCCCCAAAATCAACAAAGGTTTTTGTGGCACTAAAAAAAAAGCGTATCTCGCATAATTTTGTCTGTGAGACACAGCTTAGGTACAGTAATCATACGAAGGCCGGCAAGAAGAATACCCTGACTGCAATTCCCCGGTACCTGCTTTCAAATCACGCATTCTCTTGTTCTGTCGTTTGGCACGACCATGCCGTCCCATCTCACATCTAACTCTCTGAGAGTCTTGTCACCTTCCCCTTATGACCCAGAAACCACAGTAGCCAACACTAACAACGGCTCCAGTGGCACGAGACCAGCCAC
The DNA here is from genome assembly GCA_003706155.2 of Ogataea glucozyma. Taxonomy (NCBI): domain Eukaryota; kingdom Fungi; phylum Ascomycota; class Pichiomycetes; order Pichiales; family Pichiaceae; genus Ogataea; species Ogataea glucozyma. Next base: position 18,987 of record PPKO02000006.1, read on the forward strand.
TCGAACCTCGGTGGGCTCTTCTACAGGGACTTCGTCCGGATGGGCCAAGAAACTGCGAGGACTGCCGTCGGGAAACATGGTCCAGGAGCTCAATTCTGTGGCCAATGCCGTCACCGAAAAGGACGACAAGACGTTTGCCACGTTCAAAGTGCACCTGAGAACGAATCTCAGCGATCTGGAAAAGTGGGACAGCTCAGCAAAGCAACTGGACACAAAAATGGGCGAAAAACTGGACGCCATCATGAAGGACTCGAAGTGGCTAGATGATATCTAAGGGAGAGTGCGAAAAGCTGAACGCCCAGGGCATGGGTGTTATCTTGGGAACAAAACGGTGTTCTGGAATTTGGAATTGTGTTCTGGGATTTGAGATTCGACCAAACGAGTCTTTGAACTAGAGACTTTGCATCTACTACGCACTTGTGGCAAGAGCAAGCGAGCTGAGATGATTAGAGTACTCAAGCTTACGGTCCCCCTTTCCAAAGCTTCTGGCTGTTTGTGAACTCCAACCAACCTTGAATCGCTCGGTGGCTCCAAGAAAGCCGGGCAAAGCAGAGCTTCCCTCACCAAGAACGGGTTGATATTTCCGATGAGCCGGCACAGCTATTCTCTACAAACTGTCAGGCTGTTCGCACTGAACTTCTCTTCACATACGATTTGTCACCTCATTCATTACAAGAGTTTAGACTCGACCCACTCGTCAAACATATATACAAGAGTCCATCTGCTCAGAACCACCCCTTCTTCTTTGGTTTCTCTGCCTCGGCGCCCTTCAATCCCAGACCAAATCTCTGCAGAGTGGTCTGAACGTCTCCAAACGACTCACGGTCGCCCTGGATGACGATCGTGGGATTCGAGCCCGTGAAGATCTTTCTGGAAATGTCGATGAGGTCTTTCCTGGTGACCTTATCGATCTTGTCGCACATCTCAAGCACGTCGACTCTCTTACCGTAGATCTGGACCTGTCTACCCATGTCCTCAAGCTGGACCATCTTGCTCTCAAGGTTCATCATCAGCGAGGACTTGAGCTGGTTCTTGGCTCTGCTGACCTCGTTCTCGCTGAGACCACCTTTGCCGACGCTGTGGTCCATCAGCAGAGACAGCTCGAACCCAATCAGCTCGCCCATGACTCTATTTGCCTGCGGGATACAGCTCAGAGACAGGCCGAACAGCCCGCTGTCGGTGAAGTTATGGATGAACGATTTGCAAGACTCGACAAACCCGTACTGGTTCAAAATCCTTGTGTAAGCTCTCGAATACATTCCCTTTCCAGGGCCACCGGCAGAGAACGATCCTCCTCCACCAACGAGCATTTGCAAAGTGGCCAGTTTGTAAACGTCGTCGTTATCGATGGGAACTCCTTCGAAAGCCACGTGGATGTGGTGGAATTCCTGGCCTAGATAGGCCAATTCTTCAGACAATGGAAGCGAATACTCACCTCCAGTATAGACAGCCGGATCTTTCACGATCGGATCTGCGCCATTCGGAGCAGGCTTGAAGTCCTCAAAGTACTTGAGAGTCATCTCCTCGGCTTTTTCCATCGAAATCCCGCTCATGGCCACCACCAGTCTCTCTGGAGTGAAGAAGAGTTCTCTGTATCTCATAAGTTTGGCTCTATCGATGTTTTGAAGCTGTTCCTCTGGACACAGAAGAGGGCATCCGAGGTTCTTGTTATTGTATGCAACTTGCTGGACCAACTCGGGCAAAATGAGGTCGCTCTGTAGCCAAATCTCGTTGAGTTCGTAGCTAGTATTGGCGATTTGTTCGCTCACTTCCTCTTCCAGCATCAGTGGTTTCGAGATGGTTTCGCTCAAAAGTTGGTACATTTTCTCAACGTCAGTGTTGAAGACGCTCGCTTGGTAGATCAGCGACTCTCTGGAGGAGGCACACATGAAATTGCCACCCAAATGGTTGAGAGTTTCAAGCATCTTCTGGCCTGAAAAATTCTGGGTAGACTTGTACGCCATCTTGTCCATCAGATGCGAGCAACCCGTCAGATCGTACCGGTCCTCGTACCGGGATCCAGAGTTGATGTACATGCCAATTGCACTGAAGTAGCTGGGCGTCTTGTCTACAACAAGCTGGATACCATTGGGCAACTTCTTGATCTCTGTTTGGGAAAGGGTGCTGTTTTTGGAGGTTGAGGCGTAGTTCCGGAAGCGAAGGGTGGATTCCAGACCCGAGCGGAGACCCGAGGAGTACCGCAAAGGCGATCTGGTGGTGATTTTGGAGGTCAGCATCGTTGCGAGAGAGACTTAACGCAAAAGACGAGACATTGGATGCGTCGCAGATGGCTAGACGGCAGAGAGTTTTATGGTTAGTCAGAAAAAATTTGCGGGTCGATCGACGCGACGGGCACCCCGAGCAAAGCGAACAAGCTTGTAAAAAAAAAAATAAAAAAAATCAAGCCAAGCCGCTGGCGAAGCGAGGCGCAGAACATTTTTGGTCACACGACCTCCATCACGTGATGGGGACAAAAAAACGTAGCGTTCCGTGATCAACCTCGGATGACACACGAGGTGGGATGAGAAATAATCAGTGGTCATTCGTCGGTTCTAGAGGGTCGAGGGGATGACAAATGCCCAATTCTGGCACTCTACAAGTGGTCTATGTTGCTAGTTGCAATCAAAGACCCGCTTACTCGTTTTACTCGTAGTTCGTATTGGAAAGAGTCGCTCGTATGATCGGCTACACATTCTGCTGGTGAGCCGGTAAAAAAAGGCATCAAAAAGAAAAAAAAAGTAACACGATCGAGAAAAAATAATATAACATAAACATATATATATATTTTGAAAAGGTACTCAAAAATCCGATAAATTCTTACCTTCACGGATCGCCAAATATACTACCATCGTTTTCGCTTTTACCAGATTATTCCTCAAGGTCCCCAGAGATCCAAGGACCCTCACATCTCAATACTTCTCAATCCCGCACACTCCCTGTTATGAATACATTGCCCTCGAAGAGACTTCCACTCATTTCCCGAGCAGGACTCGCTGCTCACACCTCCAGCAAATCTTGCTGGGTCACATTGTACCACAGAAACATTTACGATGTGACGGATTTCCTTGACGAACACCCTGCCGGTTCCGAGCTCATCATGGAGTACGCAGGTAAAGATATCACTGCGATCTTAGCTGATCCGATCAGCCATGTGCACTCAGAAAGTGCATACGAGATGCTCAACGACGAGATGCTCGTGGGATATCTTGCCTCGGCCGAAGAAGAGGAAGAATTGCTGTCCAAACATGCCGGCATGGAAGTCGTTCCCGAGACCATCGACCTGACTGAATTTGGTGAGCTGCCTTCCGAAGAGCTGCTTTCAGTCAAGACAGATCACGACCAGGACTATCAAAAACACAGGTTTCTGGACCTCGACAAGCCTCTGCTCATGCAGGTTCTCACAGCCAAGTGGTCCAAGGAGTTCTATCTTGATCAAGTCCACAGACCTAGACATTACGGAAAAGGTTCTGCTCCCATCTTTGGCAACTTTTTAGAGCCACTGTCGCTCACCCCTTGGTGGATTGTGCCTGTTTTGTGGCTGCCTGTGAACTTTGTTATTTTCTACATTGGATTCACCGGCCAGAGCAAAGTTTTGGCATTGTCCTTGTGGCTCTTGGGTCTGTTTGTGTGGACTTTGCTCGAGTACACTCTCCACAGATTCTTATTCCACCTCGATCACTACCTTCCAGACCACCAATTGGCCTTCACAGTCCATTTCCTGCTCCACGGAGTCCATCACTACCTACCGATGGATAAAATGAGACTTGTGATGCCGCCAACTTTGTTTGTTGTTCTCTGTTACCCATTCTACAAGCTGGTGTTTTCCTTATTGCCATTCTACGCCGCATGCTCGGGCTTTGCTGGTGGAACTCTGGGTTACATCATGTACGACTGCACTCACTACATCCTGCATCACGCCAAGCTGCCAAGATACTTCCAGGACCTTAAGACTTACCATTTGGAGCACCACTACAAAAATTACGAATTGGGCTTTGGTGTCACAAGCAAGTTTTGGGATGTGGTGTTTGGTACAGTTTTGAACCCGGAGGACGTTCTCCAAAAGAGAAATTAGCTACATTTTTGTTTTGATTGATTTATGTGTTGTTTTCTCTTTTTCTATGGCCTCGGAGTTTTGTTTCTCGTTTCATACATATTGTTTCACATTATCCTTTACTATAGTCCTTCTTTCTTCTTCTTATGTACGTTCACCCATCGGTTGTTCAAGAAAACCCTTTTAATAACGCCATTGTCGAGTCAAAACTGTATTCCCCGTCGTCCTCGTCCTCTCGTTCGCTCTCATCGTTAGCATCGCCCATGTTGACATCCTCCATCTTGCTATTGCTCTCTAAAACTTTCAAAACAACTTCGTATCCTACCATTTCGTTGTAGCTGCTCACAACACAACACCAGTCCTCGTGCTCCTCTTTCAAATCGATCTCCTCCTCTTTCTTGTCCCTCACTCGCTCAGACTCCTTCACCAGCTCGAACCCGTCCAAATGCGCAGCGCTGCTTGTGTTCAGCTCAGGAGGGTATTCGCACGAACCAAGAGACTCCACTCGACTCAGCTGGCCCTCTTTGGCTTCTCCGAGCAGAATCCGTCTGGTACATCTTGTACAGTTGAGGAGAACCAAATTCTTGGCTCTAAATCGTTGCTGTTTCAATTCCCAGCCAAACAAGGCCACCAACAACAGTTCCAAATCTGTCTCTTTACTCGTGTAAGCTTGCAGAATCTTTTTTGCTCGTGAGAGTTCGGCCTGGGTCAAAACGTCTTTATTGAAAGTCTTGCAACCATGCAAAATCTCTCTGTTCTCCTCCAGATGCTTGAGATTCGAATCAAATTGCGCCAATATCTCCTCCATGTCACTCAACTTCAACAAATACTGTCTCCGCACCACGCTGGCGTCGAGACTGCTGTTTCTCCATATGCAGTTGTGGTAATGCTCGGTTTTGAGCCGCTTCAGATACGAGCCAATGAGCTGGTCTCGCAGGCTCTGGTACTGGTCTTCAAGGTCGTCTTCGTCGTCAGACTCGAACAGAAAATTGCTGATCAAGTCCATCTTGTTACCACTGCCCTTTTCGAGCCGCTCGTTGAGTCTGATCATGATCATGGCGTTGCATTGCGCGCAATGGAGCTCATTTTTGCGTTTAGAGTGGCACTTCCAGCCGTTGATGGAGCACTCCAAAGGCGTCAAACGCGGGTCATCCACGGTCCAGTTGAGCACGTTGAACGTAGCTATTCTACGATTGATCGCTCTCTTGTCAAATGGGTCGAAAGATGCAGTCTTGTGCTTATTGTTGTTGTGTCTGCGAAATGGCTTCGAGCTCTTGTGGGGACCAGAAGACACTGTTGTTCCGTGCAAAGTCTCGGGGCCCGTCTGAGCCGAATTTGACAATCTCCGCTTGCTTATGAGCGACTTTCGGTATGTGTGCAAGCTCACGTGTGGTAAGTGTGTTCGGAGCGTTGAATGTGGGCTGATATGGGACAGAGGCGCTGAGGAAGTTGCTGTTGGCGAAACGGGCACGGTGGACACGGGACCGGCGTTTTTCGTCGGGCCTGATAGGCATATCGACGATAGCACTTCCAGAATGGCGTTTGTTGGGTTCCGGGGATCCATGGGCGGGAGAATTGAAAATTGCAGTAGGCAATGAAGAGAGATAAGTGTATTTTATATGTGTGGATTTTTCAGGTACAATATTTTTGAAGATTTGATTTTTTTGTATTCTATGAAATTTTTTTTTTTTTTTCACTCCAATCTCCGTGGATTTTTGGTCAAAAAAAACTGCCAGACTTTACCCCGCTGCCATTACCGATAACCACTCCTCTTCTATCTCCTCCCCCTACTTCTCCTCTCCCAGTTCATAAACCCCCTGCATCGCCATGTCCGAATCGTACAAACTCAAGTTTCTGGAAGACGCCTTGGAAATCCAGGCTCTCAAGTTTGGCACCTTCACTCTCAAGAGTGGTAGAGAGTCGCCATACTTCTTCAACATGGGCCTGTTCTCCACGGGCAAGTCGCTCAGCAACATCGCCACTGCCTACGCCAAGGCCATCATCGACTCCGGAATTGAATTCGACATCCTCTTCGGCCCGGCCTACAAGGGGATCCCGCTTGCTGCCATCACTGTGACCAAGCTCTATGAGATTGGCGGAGCCAGATACGAAAACGTTGGTTACGCTTTCAACAGAAAGGAGAAGAAAGACCACGGAGAAGGCGGTTCCATTGTTGGTTGTGCCCTCAAGGACAAAAAGGTGTTGATTATCGACGACGTGATGACCGCAGGAACTGCAATCAACGAAGCTTTCGGCATCATTAGCGCAGAACAAGGCTGTGCAGTTGGTTGCATCATAGCTCTCGACAGACAGGAGACGACCAAGGACTCGGACGAAGGTGCCACGACCGCCGTGGCCAAGAGGTACGGCGTTCCTGTGTTCTCGATCGTCTCGTTGGATGACATCATCGAGAAACTGAAGCACAAATTCACGCAGGATCAGCTGGACTCGATTCTCGAGTACAGAAAGAAGTATGTTCCAAGCAGGAAGGAGTAGTCCACGATATACACTATGGGTAGTTGAGTTAGTTGTAGGGCAGTTCCGTTGTAACTTGTTGTTTGCAGTGAATTAGTAGCTGAGATTGCCAATAATTGTCGTTCTGACTGATATTCTATCCCATATGAGGTATGACTGAGGCACGGAAGAACCTTCCCGAGTCACAATTCTGGAAAAGAGCTTCCAAGCACCATTCCCGAGCGGGAAATTGATCAGAGTGCCCCTCGACCAGTTTACACTTCATCTACAACCTTGGACCCCCAATAGCCATACATTAATGATTATGTAAAACACACTCCCTAGTCAGGTCGTTTCGCTCGCCATTTACGCCCTGATTCTCTGAATCTTGGTCTTTGGCAACTTTGGCGTAGTCGAACGAGACTCAGACCCACCAGCAGGCGTCTTGACGTAGGCACTCGCCGTTTGAGGGTTTTTCATCGTAAAAGGCGAGTGCAACGGGACAATAGTGTTCATCTTGAAGCCCTTCACTTTGCTCACCTCGAGAGGCTCGTAATTTTGCATGAGTTCTGGAGGGCCGGGTAGCTCTTTGACACTCTGTAGCGAGGTCTGATGTTTCTGCAAATACTCGGAAATCCGACGGAAAAGTACCCTTTTGTTACGGATCATTGGATGTGTCTGCTTCCCCTCGTATTTGAGGCCAACACGGACCCGTCCAGGGTTACCGAAATCTTGTGGATGCGACTTTTCAGGCTCCAAAACTGCAGGTAGCTGCAAAGCACGACAAGCATCTAAGATGGTCTTGGCCAAGGGATTCCGCACACCCTGATCCACAGAGACACGTCTGCCTTCAGCCACCGTTCTGTTCTTGTCGAAATAGCAAGGGTACACGAGCTGCATCGACTGCAGCTCCTTACGTTCCTCCTCAGTAAGCGAGCTTTCTGGACGAACCTGGCTGGCGTCCATATCTCCACCCAGATCAGCGGGCATTGGCGGCATCGGCGGCATCTCCATCCCCATATTGCGCATCATCTCTTCCAGCGGGTTACTGACGCTAGCATTGGTGGTTTGGGACCCGTCTGACCTCGTCACTGTTGGCTTTGGTCTAGCTGGTGCGATAGGCGTCTTGAGATCCGGGTCAAACTCAGCCAAATCCATGTCCATGTTGTCGATATCTTCGATATCTTCGATTTCTTCGAGTGTCGGCATGTTGTGTATTGGAGATCAGCAAAAAGTCCGTTCAGTTTGGTATGGAGTCGACGGAGATGTGGGACGTTGTCAATTTCTATATCGTTCAGTTCTGTCTTGCTGAACAAGTTTTTTTTTATCCAAGGAGGATAGAAGTTGGTGAAGCTTTCTGGTGCACGGGTGTCTAACTTTTGTTCCACACCCTTGCACGGATTCTCCAATTGTAAACACAAAAACTACACTGATGCAGATCTCTGCTTTCCAGAACCAGTCTTGATCCCCAATCTTACACCTTCTCCGCCCGTTTCAGCATGAATTGAAGGCTGAAATGCCTGCAGACGCCTCGAATTCATCCTCCACTGTTGAGGACCACACAAATGCTCCCGACAAACACCAAAACTGCTCCGACAACCACGCATCGCACAAGTCCAATAGATACCTACTAGCAATAGCTACGCTGGCAGCGTGCTACGTAGCCACCCGCCTCATCAGCAGTTTGTTTTGTCTGCTTGTAGGGATCTCGATTCCTGTTGTTGCGCTTGGGTGGCTGGGGTTGCGGTTTCATCACCAAGAAGAAGACGACATAGCCTACAAGATTCGATCGAAATTCAAGAGGTTTGAATTCACAGTCAGCGACAAATGGATCCACGAACTGGCTATTTTGAACAGCGAATCCGTTTCAGAAGATGCTATCGTGCTCTATCCAGACAACTTTTTGATCAATGACACCCTCAACAACCTGATCAACCTGATCATTCGGGATTTCGTGAGCTCTTGGTTCTGTCATATCACTGACGATCAAACGTTTCTCATTGAACTAAAACACCAGTTTGGCCTTATTGTCAAAGAGCTCGAACTGCGGCTCAGAGATCTTGACCTGAGTGATTTGGTGGTTTGTCGACTTTTGCCGATAATCACAGACCATATGAACAGTTTTGTCGCTGCACACGAGGTGGTGAAGAACAAGAAATCATTTCTGAATCGGTCCCTCACCAACACCAGAGACCTCGATAACATTATTGCTTCTCACTACAACAACGGGAAACTCCATCCGGCGGTCAAACTGAAGGATTTGGACCAGGAGGACCACATAAAAGTGTGGCTGGCTCGCATTATCTCCAAATGGTTGCCTCTGGTTGTCGACTCAAACGAGATCAATTCGCCTCCTGTTTTCATACTTTTGAGAGAACTTTTGACCAACTGTGTTTTTTTCCCTGTGGTGGGGATGCTCGAAGACCCAGACTTTTACAACCAGATGGTCGAAAACAAGCTGGGGAGTGCCATGAAGGACAGGTTGAACGTGAAGAAGTTCAGGAACGCGCTGAACAAGCACTCGGCAGACGGAAACTCACCCACCCTCACTAAAAGATTACTGCGAAAGTCGAGACATAGCAGTCCTTTGATGAAAAATCGGCTCACAATCAACACCGATGCAGCCAAGTTTCAGAGGTTCATCAAAGACATCAACAACTGTAACTCTTCTGGGGATTTGAAGCAGTACAAGTACTACATCACGCTACAGATAAACAAGTCCCTGAGAGATTCCGATAAGGAAGAAGTTTCCGAAAGTGCACAGAAAGCCAGAATGGTGTACAGAGAGCGATTACAGGTAGTCAAAAGTGCCACAGAAAAGCGGCTTCTCTCGCTTCTTGAGCCTTCTGCCAGTCGTGATGGTCATGATCAGATTCCCTCAGACATCAATCTGGATCTCACGTTGGATGAGGTGCTGAGCGAGCCTTCTGACCTGTCCTTTTTCATGGAGTTCATGGAGCAAAGAAGAAGAACGCCTCTATTGCAATTATGGCTCGTTGTGAACGGTCTCAAGGATCCTTTGGAAGACTTCCACACACAAGACGCCGAGAACGGCAGTGAAGAGGAGGGTGGATTGGAATATTCGACGCACACGTCCCAAGCAGACGATATCCGGCAGATATTCAAGCAGTTTTTTGGTAACCCGTTGATGAAAATCGACGCCAAATGCTACTCTGACGTGGAGGAGTTTGTCAATAGCGATTCAGATGATCCATTGTTGTATCAGCAAGCTAGAAGAAGCATTTTGAGATTGCAAAAAGCCGTCTTTGACCGGATCCAGAAAACCGACTTTGTTGCTTTCAAACAGTCAGATTTGTATCTGCGACTTTTGGCAGCGGCAGAGAAACAGCGCCAGAAACACCATGAAGAAGGAAAATTCGAGCTCGAAAAAGTCGACGAGGACGAGATGAACGGCGATCCGCTGGCCGGGTACCAAGAAGAAGGCGGCTCTGGTGACGAAGGTGATGGCAGAATCAGCGATAATATTCTAAAGGCTGTTGAAGACGCTCTGAATGAAATTGCTAACGACAGACTATCGGAAAAAGCTCCAAGTTCGGTTCCCTCAAGTGCAGACGGACCTTTTGATGTTTCCGAATCGGGTGCTGGTACCCCGAGAAACTCCAAGCTGATCAGCAAGGACCTACAAAAAGACCTTTTTGGCCTGAACGATGCCGACGGATCTGGCCTTTTCGACGACAATTCCGATGGTAACGAAGCAGACAAAGACAGTACCAAGCTTTTTGACGACGAAGACGTGGACTCCATCTTGGATGACAACGAAATGAGTGTGTCAGGTGTCGATTCTGTGCCTTCAGTGATGAACGCTTCACAAGAGCTCAGAGTCGCTGGACCGAGCGATCTGAATCTCGAGGACGAGATCGAAAAATTGGGTCGAGATGTGCACAAACTTGAGCAACAGCTCACCATCATCGAGCCTTTGTTGAAAAAGGCCGAGCTCACCAACAACGTTGCAGAGCTCAAAATCCTGAATAAGTCTAAGCTGGGATTACAGAAAGAGCTCGACCTGAAAGAATTGCAACGCCAGCAGTTTGTGGTGCAGGAAAACGACAACACGCTGTTTGGCAAGTCTAGAGTCAAAATTCCTTCGTATATCAATGGTAACGAGGAAGGAAAAGACTTCATCATGTACATCATCGAAGTTCAGAAAATCTCGGCTGACGACCCTAATGTGATCACTGCCGGGTGGATGGTGGCCAGACGGTTCAGCCAATTCTACAAGCTAAACAGCTACCTGAAAAGTAAGTACCCAGAAGTGATGGATATCGAATTCCCAAAGAGGAAGGTTGTCTTGAAGTTCCAACAGGGGTCCTTGATCACAGACAGACAGCACAAACTTGAGTTCTATTTGCAGAGCTTGATTAAAATCAAGGAAGTGTGCAACGATCGTGCCTTGAGAGCTTTTCTGTCGAGCGAGGTGTTTGATATCAACGATTCTCTACGTGAAGCGGGTCGTCCGACGGCAGGTGGAGGTGGTACCAGAAGAAGTGCCATGAACATGGCAACTCGTCTGTACAACAGTTTGTTCAATCAGTTGCAACTACAATATCCGAACCCACAAAGTGGCGAAGTGGGAGAAAATGATTTGAATAGGTTGTCGTCACCAGATCAGTCTTTGGAGGAAGTATCCTCAGATTCAGTTCATGAAACAGAGTCTGTCTCGTTTGTAAAGCCCATCAGCGACTTTCTCATTTCCCTGTTTCAGCTTAAAAGCTCGAAAGTGTTACTCCGTGGAAAGACTTTGGTTCTGGTTTTACAACAGCTATTCGGCTCTACGATAGAGAAAATTGTGAGACTCAACATCGAAGGCAAAGTCAAGCAGACAGCTACAATTTCCAGTATATTGGTGATGCTACAGGACTCTCTCTGGCCGGGGGGGCACTTCCGTACCTCTGGCCCTGAGAGAACGTTGATTGATAAGGTACAGACTAAACAACGTGCGAAAACTATCATGGAGTTCTTCATTGTGGATTCCTGTTCAAAGATATTTGGTACCACCAGTTCCAAGATCGCAGCAGATACTTTGTTCCATGCATTACAGAATCGGATACTGAACAAACACCTGGTGCTGACGTTGTTACAGGAAGTTCTCGAGAGCGTTTTTCCAGAGATAGTAGACAAATAATATGATGAGATGCGTGTTCAAAATTAGAGGCATCTCTTCCATTGATCCTCGGGCAAATTGAGGAATCATCCCATTCACTGATCAACCGGCTTCTCAGCCTTAATAAATAGGTCTCCCTGTAACTTTTCACGCCTCGTCTTCGTCATGGTGCGGATCGGATTCTTGGCCTTGACTGATCTTCTCTTGATGAGAAAATCCTTCTCCCAGATTCTGTCTTTTCTGCGCTGAAGCAACTTTCTTTTGCGAATGAGATTCAGTTTAGCCTCGTTGGCGGCCGACCGTGACTTCAAGTCTTTGACAAACTGTCGGCGTTGTCTTTTCTGCTGAATCTCTGTCAGACTACAGTCAAATATAGGCTCGGCGAGTTGAGGCTGTTTGACACTGAGGAGTTTGGCTACCTGCAGATGAGAAGGGTAGTCGTGGGCGAGAGAGGTAACTGTCAGCCAGTTGTGAATGCTGCCGACTCCGGGTTTTTTGGTGGCGGTGGTTTCGGGGCTTAGATCCGAGTTGAGCCTCGTTGAGATGATCCCGTCGAGCAGGTCATTGATCTTGCCAAAAAGGTGATTCTTAGCTCGCTCCGGTAAGTCGATGGGCGGATCGATGATGGGGTTGTACTTCGTCTTGTTCTTGTCTTTCTTGTGATGGCTGGCATTTTCCAGATTGAGCTTGCTGACCTTTTCGTGCACTTTTCTGCGGAAAAGTGCTCTCAATTCCAGCTCCAGCTCCACGTTAGCGTCTGCTGGTCTTCTTTTGAACTCCAGTGCCTTTTCAGGCGGCCTTATTTTGCCTGGTAGATCATTGCCCAGGTCTCTGTACAGCACTTTTTTGGCAGGACTAACCGGTCTAGATGGGTCTAGTTCGTCCACATACATTCGTGATCCCTGAGGAACTGGCACTTTATCTTTGGCAAGGGGCCACGAGCCAAACCGCTTGTCGGTGATGTAGAATCCACGAGTGTCCAGCAGATGTATAAGATACAAATGAGAAGCGAGATCTTTGCCAAACTCGTCGTCCAGCGATCGGAGAATGTTCTTAGCGTCTCTGCGAATCTCGGTGAGTTCCTTATCGGTGCCGTAATCGAGCGGTTCAAGAGCGGATGACTCCAAGTCAACATCCGAGTCAACCTCTGAGTCGGCTGGTTGTGTCTGTGCGGTTTCTTTCCCAGATTCCTCGTCGCTGCTGCTGTTGTTGCTGCTAAAGTGGTCTCGAGCATCGCTGTAGTCTTCATCATGAGAAGATTCCAGTGGAGTTTGATAGCGCTCTGCCGCATCGTACACGACGTCAAACCCTGGTGTACCGGTCTCGCCGGACTCCCTAGGCAGGAATTCTGGTGAAGATTCTCTGCTGGAGCTCATTGCGGACCGTAGGTTCGGAGAGGTATTGAAGCAGATAAGCTTATACAATGCGAAACGATGAAAATGCATTTTTCAGATCAAGTTGATAAAAAAAATTACTTCTGCAGAACCCGGTGTAAGGGTGTAAAGGTTTTAGTCTTCACGACACTCAGAGATAAATGAGCTCAACTAGAAGCGCCATTCACGGGACAAATAGCCCTGTTGCCACTAAAAACACTACAAAGCATGCTCTGAGCTGCTTTTCTTTGCTCGATATTCTTTTCGTTATTTCAAATACGTATCATCGGAATCAAATCACATTACTTTCATTCACCCTGCTCGGGTATCGCGCTTTTCACTCTCCAAATTACGCTTCAAAACGGCATTCTTGATCCGGCTAGCCAAACTTCCCGCACCTTCAGTACTCGCACTGGTGGTGGCGGTTCGGTCAAACCCATCAACGTTGACAAAACTCGAAGTGGCTGAAGAAATCTCGCTCTCATACACGTCTCTGAGCTGAAGAGCATCGGGGAAAATGGACACATCGGACAGATTCGGCATTGCTGAGGTCCCTGCAGAGCCGTTCGGGTCAGAAGTGAAACCAGAGTGAGTGGAAGCCACTGAAAGAGACCTGGAACCCGATCTCGATCTCGAAGCAGATCTCGATCTGGAGCGCCATCTTGCGCGCAGTTCCTCCTGCTCCTCCTCGTATTGGTCTTCCAGCTTCTTCAGGCTGTGCCTGTCGAGTCTCGGGAACACTTTTGGCCCGAGATCGTTGATAACCTCCGTCAGCTCTGCCGACAAACGCTCGCGCTCCTTGTTGAGGTTCACCAGGTCGGTTGAGCTAGGAGACAAGTACAACACTAGAGGCTTAATCGACTTGAAAATATCCAGACCAACCTCACCGACTCGGAATGCCGCGTACGTTGTACAGACCAAAAGAGACCAGCAAGCTGGGAAAAGCAGCAATTTGGAACCAAGAAAGCTCAAACTCGGGGGGATCAGGTTGTACTTGAGAATGATGTAGGTGCCAAGCAGAGAGTAGCAGAAGTAGAGTGTTGGGGCCACCACAAGAGCGATCAGGACTTTCCAGGATCCCAGAACGTCGTTTCCCTTGATCTTGACAGAGGAGTGTGCCACTGCCTCTTTCCTCTTCTTTTGAGATATGATTTTGCAAGCAACAAAAACGGGCGCGAACAGTATGGTTCCAGGCAGACTCAGGAGGCCAAAGAAAAACAGACGAACGAGTCTGGTGAGCAGCAGAAAGATCGTATTCACGTGATGTTTGGCCAGGGTCTCAAGTTGGTAATCTTTGATTCCCAGGTAGCGTATTTTCTTGTTGTACGCCATCACCGAGTTCTTCAAGTGCTGTATTTTCGGGTCGTCCTTGTACTTGCTGTAGCCGATGAGTAGGTTTCTGTTCATTTCAACCACCAGAGGCAGGGGAAGTGGTTTTCTAGGGTACGCGTACAGTCTTCTGGCAGCCTGGATCACCTGCAACGTCTCGTAGTCGGGGCTTTGCACAGTGACGGCCTTCAGCGAGTCTGTTATGGACTCCATGAGCTTGTCGACAGCCTTTCTGGAGTTCTCCTTGTAGCCGGCGACGTCTTTCTGGGACACCTTGATCGGGGCTCCAAACTCGAGCACTGCTCTCGACCGGAACTTGTGGGGGTGGAAGTAGTTCATTCCGCACGGAACGATGCTGACCTCAGCGTCGGGGTACTCTGTCACTGTTCCAAGAGCCATGATGGCCACTCCTGGTTTTAAGGGCAGCAACTCTGTGCGATCGTGGGACCCTCCTTCGCTGGCGATGGCCACGAGGTTTCCCTGATGTAGTCTCTCGAAGACTGCTTTGAACACGCCATGATTGTCGATTTTCGGGGCGGCTTTGAACGATGTTCCCTTTTTGAGCATCTCTACACCTTTGCTTTTGGGGAAAGGCTTAGCTAGACGCAGTTTCGTATCGCTCAATATCTCGCCTATTTTGGTATTTCCGGCGAAATCGGGCAGCCCGATCAGCCCTTTGACTTGACAATCGGTCAGAAAGTGGGTTCCTTCGCCGACAATGGTCAGTTCGTCACCAGAACCGTAGCTTTCGTAGCGGATGGTACCCTGTTTAGCAGCAAGCAAGTCCTGTGCTCTTTCGACAGGAATGGCGCCGCTCCATCTGCTGAAAAAACCCACAAGACGTCTTCTGAAGGACACGGCGGCCTCGATGAAGTGAGTTTTGCGCCCTGTGGTCTTGTAGATGATCAGGGCCGTCAGGGCGGCGTCGAGAAACTGGTTGGCATGCGGGGCAAACACCACTAGGGTGGGGCCGGAGGAAGGTATGTTGAAAGAGCCTCGCGTGGAAACCTCTCTGAAGAAGATGTCCACGATGATTTGGATGAACCAGATGAAGAGCTCGTAGGAGATTTCCATAGACAAGGCCATCGCAGCGAGACACGAACGTGCGATGCGGGGACAAGTAGGATATGGGGAGCGGGTGGCGGGGCAAACAAACAGCTGAGTTTGGAATGAGAGCAATCACGTGCTGTCGCAAGTCCAATGGCGGGATTGTTGTGAGGAGTTCTCAAAGCCAATTGGGAGCGTGAGACTCGACTGTGGACGGGTATTTCGGTGCTGTTGACACTCTACTGATGGGATCCGAGCAGATGAGTTTGTATGTGTAACAGTTGACACAAACGAGAAGAACCTGCCTCGAGAAAGCTCACTTCACGTTCACCAAAACTGTTTTGTTCAGTAAAACGCACTTTGCTTGCACTGTGAATCCTGATGGCCTTTCCAAATATTATGTATTCTCACGCCTTCCCGTTTCTTCTTGTTGCTGATTTTCATCTGATCATTTAATCTGCTGAATTTGGTAAAACGGGAATTTTGGCAGCGAAAGCGAGTGAATAAATCATGGAAATTACTCCATTCTTTTTTTAATCACCGTTCACTACCGCATTCTCCGTTGTCCTTCTTCTGCCAGTACCGCCGATTTACACCCCAAAGCGTCCGGTTTTCGATACCCGAGACCGTCAGAAACAAGCCAGAACAGCCAGCGCCACAGACCAGCGCGTGTTTGCGAATTGCTGCTTTCTGGTTGGCTGGACCCTCACGACTGACTATATTTAGACATCAGACCAAGCACGTTAGCCGACACATTATGAGGTTTCCAGCGTCGAAAGACTCCTCAAAGGGCTTCTCCCGGCTCCTCTGGCTCCGAACACTCTTTTTGATCTCACTGTTTTGGGTCGTCGTCGCCATCGCCGTCGAGAATCCTGACACTCTCAGGACCGTGAGTTACAACGACCCACTCGATCCACTCGATCCACTCGATCCACTCGATCCACAAAGCCCCGATTCCGATCCTTCCCACACCGGATTGTCCCTTACAGACTGCAAAGTGACGAATCTGCTGCTGGCTTCGGACGTGGAGGGGAACTTGCATGCTCTCAATAGAAACACAGGCGAGCTTGTATGGACGCTCCTGGGTAACGGGCCGCTGGTCTCGATCACCTCGGATGACTCCGAAGAGGCCGGGGAAGACCCGGAGAGCTCCCCGTTTGGCGAAGGCCAAAGGGACTCCAAAATCCAGTCCAAAATGTACACCCAGATGGCGTGGATGATCGAACCTTTCGACGAAGGCTCGATCTACTACTTCACCCAGGAAGACGGGCTCCAGAAGCTCCCCACGTCGATCCGGGAGCTCATTCTCAAGTCGCCGTTCTCGATAGGCGACGAGTTTGTGTACACGGGGCTCAAACGGTCGGGAATCATCCGGGTCGATGCGAAAACTGGGCAGCTTATAGACTCCTTCGGAGTGCCCGATCCCGTGGCCAAGAGCCCATTGCAGGGCTCGGAAGTGGAAGAGGAGCTGCAGATGTGTCTTTTGGAGGACGAAGAGGCCGGAAGTAGTCCCAATGACCCACCTGCCGTCATCTTGCTCGGCAAAACGACCTACGAGCTCACGATCCACTCCAAAAATAGCACCTCCTGGAACGTCACGTACACCTCGTGGGGCCCCAACAATATCCACTCGGGCCTCGTCGCCGAAAATGCACAGTCCATGGACGACCTGTACATCCAGCCGTTCCACGACAACTCTCTGCTGGCGTTGGACGCAGACACCAAATCGGTGAAGTGGGTCTCGAGCTTGCCGTTTGTGACAATCAACGTCTTTGATGTTTTTCTGGAGGACAGGCAGCACGAGGGGGGTAACAGGACGAACTTCATTGTTCTCCCGCATCCACTCAACAGTCGAGGTGGCGGCGGTGCCACCAAGTCAGAGTCCACTTTCATCGACAGAACTAAGGAAGGGTCCTGGTTCGCAATGAGCGAGTCTCATTACCCCTCGCTCGTCAAGTCGGCTCCTCTGGCCAAGTACATCTCGAGCGAGCGCTGGCGGGCCCCACCGATTTTCAGCAACCCTGAGCTGTTGGGGATAGCCATCAGCGGAGTCCATGACAACTCCTTAGACCTCCAGAATAAGGCCAGTGATCGCCTGAATTTGCGGCTTCCAGCGTCGATTCCCTCCGGAATGCTGGGCCCTCACGCCGGGCACAGGCACAGGAACCGGCCCAGAGGCCGTCACAGTCGGCCCGGTCTTCCCAATGGCGACGGTTTGCTATCGATAGACCCACCTTTGCAGATAGACGGTTCCAAATCTTCGTCCAATTCGCTCACAAAGCTGCTGTACAGGGCCTTTGAGAACGTCGTGGTGACAGTTCTAGGTCTCAGCGTGCTGGTTATTCTGTCGCGAGTTGGCGTTCTGCCGCCACTGACGCAGGTGCTGAGTCGATTCGGGCTGTTCAGGAGGACGCAAAGCGCCGTGGAGCTGGTTGACTTGCTACTGAAGGATGACGTTGCTGAACTGGAGAAGAGTTTCGATTTGATCAAAAAAGAGAGGTTTGGCGGGGACTACCAGAGGAGAAACGAAGGTTCGCGGGGCGATTCTTCTGTGCTAGCCTCTCTTTCCGCCTCCTTGGACGACGGAGAAAGCACCATCACTCCTTCCATGTCAAGAGATGACGCTCAGGACCCGCCCAAAGCGAAGAAGGTGACGATATTGGAGACCCCAGACCTGATTGGCCCAACAGAGACCTCCTCCTCGTCTTCATACGCCTCGCCCAGAACCTCTGTGGACGAAAAGGAACATAAGGAGTACAAAAGCGAGCAGCAGGAACAACAACAACAATTACTGCCTCAGCCAAAGAAACGCAAACGGGGAACGAGAGGAGGTAAAAAGAACAAGAAGAAAGACGCTACAAACACTGCCAATTTCGAAGAGATCACAGACATGACTACACGAGCCTCGCTGGCCTCGATCTCAACGCTGACGACCACGACGACAACCATGAACAACAGCATGATTATTTCGGACGAAATTCTGGGCTATGGGTCGCATGGAACCGTTGTCTTCAAAGGCTCTTTTGAAAACAGACCGGTAGCTGTCAAACGGATGCTGATCGATTTCTACGACATTGCGTCGCACGAAATCAACCTGCTGCAAGAAAGCGATGATCACCCGAACGTGGTGAGGTATTACTGCTCCCAGCAGAGCGACAGATTCTTGTATATTGCTCTGGAGCTGTGTGGGGCTTCTTTGGAGGACGTCATCGAATGCAAGAACGAGAATTCTGCTCTTTTGCTCACCAAAATGGACCCTGTGCAAGTTCTGTGGCAGATTGCAAACGGTCTGAACCACTTGCACTCGCTCAAAATCGTCCACAGAGACATCAAACCCCAGAACATCCTTGTTGTGCCTCCCAAGAAGATGAAAGGCAAAGACGTGAGCGAATCGCCGGTCAGATTGCTGATTTCAGATTTCGGGCTGTGCAAGAAGCTTGAGAACGACCAGTCGTCGTTTCGGGCGACGACGGCTCAGGCAGCTGGCACTGCAGGTTGGCGAGCCCCCGAGTTGTTGGTTGAGGACGAGAGCCAGACCTCTGTCACGCCTACCTTGGACAGCAGGCGTCTCACTAGATCGATCGACATTTTCTCAGCAGGCTGTGTCTTCTACTATGTCCTGACTGGGGGATCGCATCCTTTCGGTGACAGGTATCTCAGGGAGGGTAACATCATCAAGGAGAATTACAATTTGGACCTTCTGGAGACCCATGAAGACCGGTACGAAGCTCGAGACTTGATAGAGTCGATGATCAGAAAAGATCCTAGTGCCAGACCCGATATGAGTCTGATTCTGAAACACCCTTACTTCTGGTCCATCGAGAAGAAGCTGGAGTTTCTGCTGCGGGTTTCGGACAGGTTTGAGATCGAGCGCAGAGACCCGCCATCCGAGCTTCTGCTGAAGTTAGAGGAGATCTCAGAGGTTGTGCTGGGCACAGACGGGTGGTTCAAGAAGTTCAACGCCGCGTTCACAGATAATCTGGGGAAATATCGCAAGTACAACTCGAATAAGCTGATGGATTTGCTGCGTGCGTTACGCAATAAATACCATCACTACCAGGATCTTCCCGAGAATCTGGCCAAACAAATGAGTCCTCTTCCGGACGGGTTCTATTGGTATTTTGCTGGCAAATTCCCGAATATGCTGATGGAAATATATCGAGTTGTTGGGAAGAATTTGAGGGAGGATGAGACGTTCAGAGCATTCTTTTGACCGCAAGCAACGAGCGAAGCAGTCGGTATGATCTCAAGAGGTGGAGAGGGATGAAGGCTTGATGATGCGAGCATTCCATAACGATAACGTAGTTCAGTGGATCCCAGAGTTACCAAAAGATCTTTTTTCAAAAACCTGAGTTTTGGATAAGCTTGAGCCGGCGAGCTCTCCGAGTCTGTCAACTCTTGGGTATCTGAGTTCTTTCTTTACTATATTACAACGATGCAACTTTGGAAGCCGTTGCGCACTTATCTGCGCTGATTTCACTACTGCGGCGTTCCATCAGCAAAAATCTTGCATCCACGCATACACACTACATAGCCATCATTAATAGTCTCTACAGGAGATGTCCGAAGGACTATAGCGAATGACGAGCAAGCGAAAGAGCAATGCTAGTTGTCTGCGTATTGTTATGGATGTATCAATCTTCGGGAGTTTGGATTAGTTCGAGGAGGCCTGAATGGATACATTTGTAAGTTTCAAAAGACTGGAAAGGGCCTGCAATCTCCGAATTTTCAGCGTTATTTGGTGAAGGTGACCTCCATAAATACTTGGACCTCCTGTAGAAAATGCCAAGCTTATCACTGCTACCAAAAAGTTTCCCAAAAAGAGGTTTATAGTCAAGTTACCAGAAGCATTTAGTCTAGATGTCTCTGAGTGAGCTCGTACTCGTAGATCGTAGTGGTCAGCCATTTGCTATGCCAAAAGCTGACTGTACTAGGACCTGTTCCGCTCGTCCACTGGTTTGAGGTTGTTCGGAAATCCATTCCCGTGTAAGGATGCAGCAATCAAAGCTGTCAAAATCCCTGTGGAAAACTCACGAGCGAAATCCCCTTCAAAAAATTAATTGAATCAAAGTGGATAAAGAAGGGCGTCATGATAAGCGGAAAGAACTAATCACAGTGGTATTTCACGAGTTTCAACTGTGCCAATCCATTCAATTCAATCCGATTGAGCTGAATCCGGACTCGCTGAACTCGAATCTTGCCTCACTGCTGCTTATTTCCACCGGATCACCAGCTCTTATCTAAAGGGGCGAAAAGCGGGGAACTGTTTATCAACACCAACTAAATCAAATCATTTTGCCATGACCTTGGGCGACAAACCCACCAAAGAGGAAACCCGGCTTTTGGAAGACCAGCAACACGCCAAGTATTGGAGAAGATGGGGGACCTATATGTCCCAGAGATCTTGGGGAGTCCCCAGAGAAGACTACACTGGAGACGGAGACGCGTGGCAGTTTGACTTTGAAACATCGAAGTCACGTGCATACCGGTGGACTGAGGACGGAATTGCCGGTGTCTGCGATAACCACCAGTATCTGTGCCTGAGTCTGGCATTTTGGAACGAAAACGACGACATTCTCAAAGAAAAGCTGTTTGGGTTACCTGGAGGAGCCTCAGCCAAGAGTGGAAATCATGGAGAGGACGTCAAGGAGATGTATTACTACATTGACAACACCCCGACCCACTCATACTGTAAGTTCTTGTACAAGTATCCAATTGGCAAGTTCCCATACGAGCAATTGTATGCTGAGAATTCGAAGAGATCGAAGTTGGACCCAGAGTATGAAATCACAGACACTGAGGCCTTCAAAGACAACAACTACTTTGACATTTTCTTTGAAATGGCCAAAGACGAGGACGATCCAGAGGAGTTGAATTTTAGAATTACTGCGTATAACCGCTCTCAAGCCGCTGCGCCGCTCCACATTATGCCCCAGATTTTCTTCAGAAACACTTGGGCATGGGGAGCAGAAGATAAGGACGAGGAGAAGCCGCAGCTTTCAAAGGAGTTTGACGACTCAAACTATTCGATCAAAGTGGATCACTTCAAGCTGGGAGGCCGCAGACTGGTAATTGCTCCTGCTCCTGGATTGACAGAAGATTCTGAGGACGTGGAGCCCAAGTTGCTGTTCTGCGACAACGAGACCAACTTCAAGAGTCTCTACAACGTCAAGAACAAGACCAAATATACCAAGGACGGGTTCCACGACTATATTATAGACGAGGATGAGGACGCTATAAACCCTGAGAACAAGGGCACCAAAGCGTGTGCTTGGTTTGTTTTCGACGAGAATGGAGGCATCCCTCCGGGAGATTTCGTGACGATTAGGTACAGGCTTTCAAAAAAGCCGGATACAGAAATAGAGGAAGAGGAATTCGACAAGGTTTTTGAGGACAGAATGGCTGATGCCGACGAGTTTTACTGGAACGTTTCGCCGCTGCCTCTTCCTCAAGAGCTCAGACACGTCCAAAGACAAGCCTTTAGTGGTTTAATGTGGTCCAAGCAGTACTACCACTTCATACACGATTACTGGTATAAAGGCGATCCAAATTCGGATCTGCCTCCGACGATCGGTAGGGCCAATGGCCGGAACAAGGAATGGAGGCATCTATACAATGAGGACATTTTGTCCATGCCCGAGGACTTTGAGTATCCATTTTACTGTTCTTGGGACACTGCGTTCCACACCATACCATTGGCAATGATTGACCCTGCATTTGCCAAGAAACAGCTCGATCTACTCACAAGAGAGTGGTACATGTCTCCCCAGGGCCAGATCCCTGCGTACGAATGGAACTTTTCTGACACAAATCCGCCAGTTCAGGCTTGGGCAGCCTACAGAGTTTACAAGATTGAGAAAAAGATGTATAAGCGACAAGACAGGTCATTTTTAGAGCGAGTTTTCCAGAAGTTGCTCATCAACTTCACCTGGTGGGTGAATAGAAAAGATCCTGACGGAAACGGGATTTTCGAAGGGGGCTTCTTGGGGCTCGACAACATCAGTCTGTTCAACAGGTCCGAGCCACCAGCAAACGTTGAATTGTTCCAGTCTGACTCGTCTGGCTGGTTGGCTTGGTACTCGCTAGTCATGATGAACATTGCTTTGGAATTGGCCAAGGAAAACCCGGTATATGAAGACATTGCGTCCAAGTTTTTCGAGCATTATCTGCTGATTGCGGATGCCATGTCCTACCTGACTCCTTCAGATCGCGTCGATGACAAGGAGATTGATGAACCGACCCCGGAGAGTCTGTGGGACGATGAGGATCAGTTTTTTTACGACAAGATCCATTGGGGAGGCAACAATACCTCTGCAATGAAAGTGAGATCTTTGGTTGGACTGATTCCGCTATTCGCAACGTCGACTTTGGAACCTTCCCTGCTAAACCGGTTTCCAAACTTCAAAAAGAGACTGGACTGGCTCGTTGAAAACAGGAAGCACCTTGTTGAGCGAAATATCGCTTCGATGCAAGTTAAGGGCTCAGGAGACCGTCTTTTGCTAGCTCTGGTCAACAAAGATCGCCTGGTTTCCATTTTGCAGAAGGTTTTCGACGAAACCGAGTTTTTATCTGACTATGGAATTCGATCTCTGTCTAAGTACCACGACGAGCATCCCGTCTCAATGAACATCAATGGTCAGGAGTATACTGTCAAATATCTCCCTGGGGAGTCTGATTCTGGTCTTTTTGGAGGAAATTCGAACTGGAGGGGTCCTGTGTGGTTTCCGATCAATTTCTTGCTTATTGAGTCGCTTCTGAGGTTTTATCTTTATTACGGATCGGACTTGAAAGTGGAGGTTCCCAAAGGCAGTGGCGATTTTATGAACTTGGCCCAGGCAGCAGAAGAAATCCAGCAACGGTTGGTGCAGCTATTTATGCCAGATGACAAAGGCATGCGGCCTTATCACAGTCCAAATGAGACTTCCTTGTTCGAAGACGAGCATTTTAGCGATCTGGTGAACTTTTACGAGTATTTCGATGGTGACACTGGTCGTGGAATGGGTGCAAAATGGCAGTGTGGCTGGACCAGTCTGGTTGCAAGGTTCATCCAGGACGTGGGAGTCTCGTGTCGGTCGCCGCACAAACCGAGGAGAAGGCGGTCTTACTACGACGAGGAGGAAATCAAAAATTACACTCCAAGGCCAGCTCCGTTCCCGCTGCTGGTGAGACGGCGATCTGGCAAGTCTCTGCTGAACCTAACCGCACACAAGTTGGATATCGAGGACGCTGAAACAGAATCTGTCAAGGTTCCTGGACTCAGCAGACGCGCCTCAATCAAGACGATTGACTCCGAGGCACATCAGAACGAGGACTTCATCAAGCAGGTCAGAGATGCTATGGCCAACTACAAAGTTTCGGAGGATGTTCAGGTTTCCAGTGATGAGTTTGAGACCAAAAAATGAGGATGAGGCATGGGGAAATGCAAGTTGTTTGGCATATATGCCACTTAATAATAGAATGGTTAGATTGTGATCTTCGCTTGATATTTTCCCATTCTCGAAGACTTTGCTTTTGCGTTACTTTATTCCAATGTGCTTTTAAATGAGAATTGGTTCAACAATACATAGAAAAATTTGTCATTGCTGACTGTATTGGGAGCTGGTATTGTAGGGCTCCAGTTGGTTACGCGTATTCAAGGCCGTGGGTCTCCAACCCGATCATGCAGAGCAATAACATGAGAGAGATCCGGGATATGATAAATTTTGTTGGCTGGAATGGAGATTTTCCCGGCGAGACTTTGCCATGGGGTAATGAAATGATTGGTTGAATTGAACAACAAACAAGGCTGGCATGACCAATACCTTGATATAGGGCTCATTTGATCGAAAGCGTGACTCTACTGCTGAATGAGGATCGGGCCACCGTCGATTGATCTCGGATATCACTGACTCCTAGATTCAGCGAAACTTGGCTGTCATGGCTGATTAAAAAGAACTTTCCAATGACACTGAACTGATATGGTCACGTATTTGAAGGGTGTTGTGAATTGCTTACTGTACCAGAGTCAAAGTGGTTTCAGTACCTGGGAACGCTTGTTGAAACTGGTAGAATTCCAAAATCAAAATCAAGTAGAACTAAAATATTCTCTTATAACTTATTTGATTTTATTACGAATATGCAACAGATTTCGGTCTGATTGGGCAGCCTCGTTGCTTGTGAACAATGCAGCACAAACTACAAGACTAATTGAATTTGAAGACTTGTAGCAAATGATGGAACGACGTAATGTATGACAGCTTTCGAACACAACGAAACATTTGTCGTGGCTGCCAAAAAATTGTGGTATCACAGCAAAAAACTTGTCGCAAAGGAGCTTATCAAGTAAAGCTGCTCAAGATACTTCAATATAGCGCAAGCTGGCCATGGTGACTTATGAAATTATGTCGTTATGATTTCCCACGACAAGAGTACGTCAACATCTGTTTTCCAAATTGCCTACATCACGGCGATTGAATGACTTCGCTTCTCAGACGAAGGACTGAATGGTTTATTGAGAAGTGTGTGTATTTCAATGAAGCCCTTTGAAACAACGTCATTTACCACAAGTCAACAGCTAATTCCAAGTATTGAGACAACTGCTTTGAATAATGAATACGAGTTTGATCAATTCCAGGTATATCATTTTAGACCTACTGATCTTGTGAGCCTCGATAACGAGATTTTGAGAAACCTGCCAGTCCACTCCATTCATATAAAAGCGATAAGTATACAACGATCAGCTAAACTTGTTGATCAAAACGAGGAAGATAAGCATAATCAGCACGGCGATGATTCCATAAGTGATCATTTTGTTGGTAGCCAGCCGACGTGTCATGGATTTGAGTGTCGAGAGTGACCGATCGACATACGTATCGGCCTCCGTGAGAGTTTCTCTAGCGTTGAGGATCTGCTCACGCTGCGATCTAAGGTTATCGAGGATTGACGTGCCGACAGTTTCTGTGTCTAGGGCGGTTCTGGTGGCATCGTTGAGTCTCTGAGAAGACCTGTCGAGCGAGGAGTTCGAATTGAGCAGTTTTTGTCGCTGATTGTAATCGTCATGGCTCGAGACACCGAGAAGTTGCGCGCGGTCGTTGTCATCCATAAGCAGCTTCAAGTCGCCCTTGAGCCGCTCAAGGTCGCTCTTGTACGTCCTGGTCTTGGCGTTATACGGCGAGCGTTGATGTGTGGCAATTTGCTGGACCTCGAGCGTCATAGAGTCCACCAGGTCGTAACCTTCATCGATCAGCTTCTCGGCTTGTCTCATGAGATCCACTCGGGAACTCTGGTCCGTGAGCCCGTATATCTGGGCGATTTTCTGCTGAGCCTCGGAGTACGCGAGTTTGTAGTCGGATTCGTAGTTATCAAAGAGATCTGACATGCTGGACGTCAATTGATTGTCGATGGAAGAGATGACGATGTCAGTATATATATGACTATATATATTCAGCCACCCAACTTTAATCTCCAAAAATTCAGATACGTACTGTACGAGTGGATAACCAACACCCTTACACCAGCGACGAAAATTTTTAAAAACTCGACGCGTCGATTGGGTTGAGAAGCCCTTGGCAAACCCTGTCCAATAATTTATACTGCTAGTGTAAGCAGGACGAAAATCGACCGCAAAAGGCTAAAAAAAATTATTCGGTGCTCAAAAAAATATGAAAATTATTCAAAATTACTCAGAGTCCAAAGACCGAAATCAGTTATCTTTGCAGGCTTGATAGCGATTTTTGCCCGGGATCTCTACCGAACAACTCCACCATCTTAGTCTTGTCACATTTTTAACTCACGTATCCCCCTTCGATCCAAAATGCTGAGACTCTTCAGTGCGCCCAGGGGTCTTGGCCTTGTCAAAGCCCTTGCCAGACCGTCCACCTCCAGAACCACTTACGCTCAATTACACAGATCGTTCCACAGCTCGGGCTCCTTGTGGCACGGACATTTGAAAAAACCAAATCCCGGAGAAGAGCTCCACATCACATTCATCACCAAAGACGGAGACCAGAAGACTTTCGAAGTGGCCGAGGGAGACTCGATCCTAGACATTGCTCAGGCCCACCATATCGACATGGAGGGAGCCTGCGGAGGCTCGTGCGCCTGTTCGACGTGCCACGTCATCGTGGATCCTGAGTACTACGACGAGATCCCGGAGCCCGATGACGACGAGAACGACATGCTGGATCTCGCATTTGGTCTTACAGAGACGTCGAGACTCGGGTGTCAGGTGTTCATGAGCAAAGAGCTCGACGGAGTAAGAGTCGCTCTGCCGGCCATGACCCGTAATTTGCAAATGGGAGATTTCAAGAGCTGATTTGAATCCTGACCTGCGCGAAGCGCAACCCACAACATCTCTACACCGGAAAACATCAACTAACTGTACATATATCTAATCAATGTTGAGAACGAGCGATTCGTTTGTTATTTGTTCAGGAAGATAGTATTGATCCATGGTCGTAATGTATTGTCATATAATCGGATGTCCAGCTCAAAGGTGTCGCATCTGAGCAAGCTGAAGTTGGTTTTCGGAAATGAGACCTGCAAATGATATCTGTTGACCAGTCTGCTCAGAATGTCCAAGTGACATCATGGAACAAGTGGAACTCGCCGGTCGCCGGTCTGGTCACTCGATGGATCAAATGGGCATGATCAACTCAGCTGCTCGTCTCACGGATCCCTGTATTTGGTGACCTCCACCGGTAAATACAGAGTAACTCCATTCATCGAATGCTTCTTCAGCGCAAGCTTGAAGTTCAGGTAGTAGAACTTCGTGAAGTGACAGCTCGAGAAATTCGGCAGCAGCGTGAGCCTCTTCACCACTGAAGAGTCCCAGTTCAATTTCACCTTCAAAGTTGTAGTGAAATGGATCTTGTTACCTTCGCCTTGCGCGGCGGTCCATTCTGGCTGCTTCTTGATCGTGGACTCCTTGAACATCGGAATGGTCTTTTGCGTTATCCCCAGATTCGAAAGCGACATCAGATCGTAGTAAAGCTGTCTGTCCACTCCCTTGCTCGTCTCTTTGGCCAAAGCTCTCAGCTCCTTCAGGTACCCTGAAAACTCCTGCTTCAAGTTCACTGTCAGATGGCTGGCGCTTTCCTTCGTATGCAGAAACATTTCGGGCTCCAGGGCCACAGGAATAGGGTACGGAGACGACAGTAGAACCGTTTTCAGCGACGGCTTGATACTCACGAGCTCAGGCGGCTTCTTGGACCCAGAGGCTGCCGAAGGGGTGAACTTGAGCCGGATCTCCACCTCGTTCAAGTACGGAGAGGCCACTTCCCACACAACCGCGTCCATGTCCGACCTCACAGAGCCCATACTCGACATGGAACTCACAGGAAGCAGGTCCATGTTCTGAGTCTGGCTCTGATTGGCGGTGACGTTTTGGCTGGACGACATGGCCAGCGAAAGACTGCTCATGACGGGCGAAAGTGGCAGATTCGACTGCGAAGGAGACTGGGGAAGCTGAACGCTCTGGGCCAACTTCTTGAGAGCACTGGGCATGTGGTACTGTAGCTTGTAGTCCTTGTCTATGACTGCGCCAAACTCTAGGAGACCCAGATCGTCCACCGACTTGCTGCCGGAAAAGCTGAAGATCATCTTCTTCTGCTTCAGAGGCACAGAAACGCTTTCGAACCTTTCACTACTCGACGTCTCCGGTCTCATGGAAGAGACAGTATTGAGCTTCAACTGCAGCTGCTTCTTGGACTCGTGCGAGTGCTGCACCGAGTAGCTCGAGTAGTCGACGCAGTCGGCCGTCAGGTCGTCGAGCTGCTCGCTGTCTTTGACTCCGACCTCCTGAAGCTGCTTCCAGCGTTTGAGTTTGCTGATCACGTCTCTGGCCAACTTGGCGATATGCGCCAGCTGGTCGGCCGTCGACCCCCGTTTCATCACATTCCTGTTCCCAGACGTTACTCCAGTGTTGTTTGCCGTGTCGTAGTTGGGGAGCTGGGCCTCCTCGTTGGGTAGAAACCTGATGAAGTACTGGACATCCTTGATCATGATGAACTTGTAGTCGTTCGACGTGTCGTTGTTGTAAAAGTTCCTGTAGACCTCGTTGTTCTTGCCGATCATCCTCACGTTGATGGAGTACGAGACAGACTGGGACTTCTCGCTCTGGTCGTCCAACAGGATGGGGGATCCGTAATCTTGCAGTCTCCCGTATCCGAGCAGATCGTTCATGAAAATGGTGGCGCCGCGGCCGTCGAAGCACTCTCTGTCGAACCCCATGGACGGCGGGAGCTTTTCGATGTGCTCTATCATCTGGTGGTCACACGAGCTCTCCAGCAAGGACTCCGGGAGCTTGAAGTAGAAGAACTTCTTGTGCTTGGCTCCGGGCTCGATGATCCTCGACTCGTTGAAGCCGTACACCGACCCGTCGTTGTGATCATATGTGACCACCTGGGGGGTTTTGGTGCGTGTGGTGGGGATATAGCCGTCGTGGTAGCAGGCCCCAAAATCGAACATCTTGAGGAACGTCTTTTTCACTGGCTTGTTGGAAAACGGGGTTGGAACGGTCACATATCCCTCCAAAGACACCAGAAACAGCTCAAACGGAATGCTGATGTTGGCTTTGTTCTCGACAATGACGTATCCGGTGACAGAGTCGCCCGGATGGAACTCTCTGAGCGAGTTTTCCTTCTCGGCCAGCTTGTTCATTTCGGGCGAGGTTTTGGTCAAAGTGATGGTGATTCTGAGCGGCGAATTGATCTTCTGGACCCGGTCCAGGTTGTTGAGAATCAGGTTCTCTTTATCTGGGGCGAAAGAGTCGGAATTCTCGTCGGCACGGGCCTCGATGGTGCGGGATTGTTGCGGGATCACCTGGGTGGCAGCTTCGCTGATGGCGGTCTGGTAATCCGGCAATTCCGAGTGGTTTTTCGACAGTTCCTCAAGCTGTGTCAGCGTCCTGTTCAGAAGGTCGTTGTGGGTCTCAAAAGTGGGCAGAATGTCGCCCAGAATGATGGGATTGTCGTCGTCATTCGTTGTGTCATTGGCAAAGTAGCCCTCTCTGTTGCTGTCTCCCTGCGGAGAGAATGGCGTAGGAGGCAGGTAACTTGAGCACTCGTCGCACCTGCACTCCTCTTCCTCGGCCAAAGTCGCCGTTATTCCCCTGCTCACAAATCCTCTGGCCATTATGGGGTGGAGACTGCCAGAAGTACAAGGGTGTGTTATTGGAATCAATTCGAATATTTCAGGTAATTTTTTAGTATTTTTCTTTTTGCGGCGAAAAAGTTTAAAAATCAAGGGTCCAAGATCAGTGAATTTCCAGCCGAGATGGTTTTGAGGGGCGGGGAGAGGGGAAATTGCGGGATAAACTGAGACAACAGGGGAGGTCAAGTAGCAGCCAGCTGGCTGAGGCAGCAAGTGTAATGACTGGGTGCGCGGTGGCTGTGGCTGTGGCTGTGAATGTGGCTGTGGACGGGATCGGTGGGTCGGTGGGCTGGTGGGCCGGATGAATGGCCAGTTGCCGGGTTGGCTTCTCCGTGTGGTACGAAACAAAGACACACCCGAAATGTTCATCTGAAAAACACAAGACGTCATATGTACACAGACGAGGCGAGAACTAAACTTCCCAACCGAAAAGTACACAGAAAAACGTCGTAGGCCTGTCACTGTCGACAGCTGTCTCCGATCAATGAAGCCTCATTGATGTCACTCAACCCAATTGTAGTGCCCTTCCCATAGATGATGCCAACGACTTGCTTTGTTCGCCGTTGCTCGTCAATTTCTCGCAACAGCGTTTCTGTCGCGCGCGCTCCGGGTAACCACCCAACCAATCCCCCTTTTTTTCCCTTTTTTTCCTCACCTATCCCCTTTTCTGAGCTTTTCTACAATTGTGTTTCCCTCTTTTTGGACCCTCCTTTTCTGCTCCCCACAACCCCTCCCCCATACCCGCCATGGCCAAAGCAACGAAAAGACGCGCAAACAATATCACCATAACCAATTCCAACGTGTTTTTCGAATGTCACGACATCGGCTCTTTTGATAGGGGGTTTCCCTCTTCCAAAGAAAAGACAGCCAGCACAAACAAGACAGCCCCCAACAAATCCCACCCACCAGATACAAAATCCCCAACTCCAATGAACGATCTCGTGCCACTCTACAAACAGAACCGCGAAATGCTGAACCCATCAATTATGGCAAAACCTGCCAAGCCCCGGTCTCTCCTGGGACTCAAGGCTCGTTTTTGTCTTGAGTCCACTGCCAAACCCCGAGTCCTTGTGGAGACAAAACAGCCAGAAACCGTCGAGACCATGCCAACCCACAGGGGGGCGCAAGGCCGCGAAAACTCGCTATCTTCTTCGCTAGAATTCACAATGACTGAAAGCAAACTACATGCCCTCAGGGAATTGGAGAGGGAATCCCGACCAACTCTCTCCACTAAGCAACAACAACGTATCAAATCCGAGCTTTTTTTCTACAACGACAGCTGGTTGGAGGTTCTGAGAGAAGAAAACAAAGTGACCTTAGTCCACGTGCGCTACCATCACACCACAGAGCTGGAGAAAACATCCGAACACGAATCTTTGGTGGTCGATGACTACGCTCCGTTTGGTAACCCCTATGCGGCAATCACGTTTGCCAAGTGTAACAGTTGCGAGTACATGTCGCCCTACCTGGGAAGAAGTCGTGCAAAGAAGAATGACAGTAACGTGAGACGTCATACTATGAAGCATGAATAGGCAAAACCATCTTTGTGCACCCACAGATACCGCTATGTTTGAGTACAGCTTCGATGTACACTTCTGTGTATCCATTCTAACATCTAGAGGCTGAGTTTGTCTGCAGGCTCACGTAAGCGGACTTTTTATTATTTTTATTTTTCCTACTCATTTTTTTCACCAAAGCTATACCATCAGATCCACAGAAATCAGCTTGATCTACACCTTGCCAGAGATTGCTTCCTTTATCAAGAAACCAAACACTGCACGATGCCTGTGCAGCTCAAGTGGCCGTGGCTGGGTGTGGCGGTGAGTTAAACTCCCAATTGCTGAAGACTTTGTGACGCGTTTTTACTAACTCACTAGATACCCGCGTCTATCATTGCGACAATCGGCTACACGACTCACTATTTGATGTACAAAGACAACGTGTCGACAACTAAACAAACCATACACCAGGCGTTACTGTTGATTGTATGGCTCTCGTACTATCTGGCGGTGAAAACAGAGCCTGGAGTTCCTCCGAGCGATTTCCAGATCGATAAGACTCAAAAACCACAGTTGATGTGGCACAAGTACTGCTGCAAGTGTAAAAAGTACAAGCCAGACAGAGCGCACCATTGCAAGACATGCCGGAAGTGCGTCTTGAAAATGGACCACCACTGTCCTTGGACGATGAACTGTGTTGGGTACGAAAACACTCCACATTTCATGAGGTTCCTATTCTGGGTCGTTGTTGGCGTGGCAAACACTTTGCGATACCTGTTTAGCAAGATTTATGGGTACTACGAGAACAGAAACTTGCCATACTATCTTATCAGCAAGACCGAGATGACGCTGACTATACTGGACACGTTATTGGCTTTGCTTATCGAGCTAACTATTGGCATTCTGTTTGTGCGTACATTGTTCAACCTCATGGGAAACGAGACGACCATCGAGGGCTGGGAAAGAGAGAGGATCCAGTCGCATTTCTACAGTGAGAAGTTTTGGAGGAGAGTCCGACTCAACTACCGGAAAATCCATGGCAAGGGTCTACCTCCGTTGTTTTCATGGAAGACGAGTTACCGCGAGATTTCTGAAGACAGTCTTGTTCCAAGAAGTTTCACGTACGATGACCTTGTTTTCCCGTACGATACAATGTCGTGGCGGGAGAACCTGACTGCATCGTTGGGACCTGTGTATGTGTGGCTGTGGCCCTGGGGACGTCCTTCGGGAGACGGTCTGACGTTTGCGAGAATTGGCAAGGACGAGGACCAACTGAACCTTCCGTGGCCGCCCGATGGGTGCGACTACGAGCCCAACACCGCGGGGGTGGAGCAGGGGGAGTATGTGGTGAGCAGCTGGGAAAATGACTTGGGAGAGACGCTGGATGATTTCGGCGTTGACTTGGCGACTGAGGTGTATGGGAGGGAGAAGAGCGAGTGAGCGAATCAGCGAATCAACGAGCGAGCGACGAGCGAAGCGAGTCGTGAGTGAGACGACGAACGACGAACGACGAGCGAAGCGAGTTGATGCTTCGCTCGTTTCGCCTCGCTCGTTTCGCTTCGCTCACTTCGCTGCGCTGAGCAGCCGTCGTGCGAGCATGTACATCAAGAAGCAAGCAATAACTCGCTCGCTTCGCTTCGCTCACTTCGCTTCGCTTCGCTCACTTCGCTTCGCTCGATTCACTCCGGTGTGCGTGCGCCACACAATAAACTGCACAGAAAATCTGCCGCGATCGTCTTCAAATCAACTCGCTTCGCTCGTTGATTTCTACATATGTAGCATTCCGTCTACCTCGGTGCTCAAACTGACCGACCAAGCTGATAAACTTGGCAGAGTGCTACAGTTGAAGTGAGTAAAACTGCTTGTAGGGCTTTTTGAATACTATACAGCCAACTGGAATGTTGAACGGGCGGATAAGCGCGTAGCGAGTTGATGGGTTGATGAGTTGAGAGTTGAACGGAGAGTTGTATTGCTTTGATTGGCTGAGCAAACAACGAGCGAAGCGAGTTGGTCGTCGTTCGTCGTGGTTGATCGAACGACTCGCTTCGCTCGTCGTTGGCTCGTCGCTCGTCGTTCGTTCGTCGGTCACTCCTGAATCGTCGAATCACCCTCCTCCTCCCGCTTCACCTTCTCCGGCTCCGCCGTCGTGTTGTTCGTGCGCGACGCCGGCTCCGAGATCACCGTGTCCGGCCCGGACAAAAGCGTCCCGGCAGACCCTCCGTCGCCCGAGTCCTTCTCCTCCTTCTCCTTCTCCGCCTTCTCCTTCTCCTTCTCCTCCCTCTCCCTCTCCTTCTCCTTCTCCTTATCCTCCTCCTCAGCCTTCGCATACTCCGCACCCCCACGCTCAACTAACACCCGCCACCGCGCCTCCTCGGCCTCGCCGTCCCCAACAAGCTCCTCCACAGCCTCCCTCAGATCCTTCACCCGCTGCTCGCGGGTCCCGCGGGCCCTGCGGCGCGCCTTGCGGCTACTCCGCACAAACACGTCGTAGCTGCCGGACTCAAACACAAGCCGGTACGTGTCCGGGTCCACGCGCACCTTGAGCCGCGACTCGGCCACGCCGTCCACGCCGTCCACGCCCGCGCCGTCGCCGGCCGCGTCGGCGTCGGCGTCGGCGTCGGCATCGTCGTCGTCGGCGTCGTCCTCGGCCTCTACGCTCGCGCGCAGAAACGGCAGCACCACCGCGCCCGCGTCCAAACCTTCTGTCGGGTGCGACATGGCGTAGCTCGTGAGGTAGTAGTTCCACCGCTCTGCGTCGGCGTCGGCCGCCGACGCGTCGCCCGCGTCGCCGTCGCCGTCGCGCCGGCCGCACAGAACCGTCGGCTCGTCCAGAGCCAAAAACGTCACCGTCGCGACCCGCGTCGCCGTGTTGAACGCGATCCGGAACATGTTCTCGTCCACGCCCATCAGGCCGCGCACCTGCATCCGGTACATGATCTGGTCGCGCGCCGTGGTCGTTGCGCGCTGCCGGTCGCGCTCCATCAGCACAAACATCTCCGAGCACCGCGCGTCGCTCACCACCGTGTGGCAGTGCTTCACCAGCCCCTGCACCACCTTGTCGATCGTGAACAGCTTGAACGCGCGGTTGCGAAAGCCCTGCCGCAGCGTCTCCTCAAAGTTGCCCTGCTCCAGCGTCCCGTCGATCACCTTCGCACACAGGTCCACCGCCTCGCGGTACGAGTCGTCGCCGCGGATCGCAATGCCCAGCTCCTCCAGCTGGCTGCTGATCAGGCCCAGGTCGCGCGCAAAGCCCGTCACCCGCCGCGACCGGATCTCCGCGTCCACCTCGGGCGCCAGCCGCTTGATCTCCAGCAGCCGCTCGTAGAGCGTGTTGAGGAACCGGAAAAAGACGTAGATTTGGGTGTTGCAGAAGAGGTTGTACTCGGTGCGGGGGGCGTCGATCGGCGTAGCCGTCGTCGGCGCGCCAGCGCCGATCGACGCGTCGCCATGGTTGATCCACGCCGCCTGCGCCCGCTCCACCTCGGGCGGCGTGCTGTGGCTGTTGCTGTTGCTGTTGCCGTCGCCGTCGCCGTCGCCGCCCGCGTCGCCGTCGTCGTCCGCGCGCCGCCGCTTCGCACGTCTCAGCACGTCGCGCAGCAGGTCGCTCTCGCGCGGGCGTTTTTTGGTTTGTGCGAGCGACACGCCAGCGGCCGCGCTAGCGGACGCGCCAGCGGCCGCGGTAGCCGATGTTGCTGCTGCTGCTGCTGCTGCTGCCAGGCCCGCTGGGCCTGGCGTTGCGGATGTTGCCGCCGCCGCTGCCCCGTCGATCGACGCTCCCGCGCCGATCGACGCGCCTGCGCCGGCATCTCTGTTGCACAAAAACACCTCCACAAACCCCCCCAAAAACCCAGCCATCCGCTCCTTGTCGCCCTGCGAGTACGCCTGCGACTGCGCCAGAAACACCTCCACCAGCCGCAGCACGTCGCCAAACACCCCAACGTCCGCGGCGCCGTACGTGTACTGCAGCTGCGGCGCCGGCGTCGGCATCAGCGGGTGCAGCTTCTTGGCGCTCTGCTCCTGCCGGATCGTCGAGATCTCGCTCACCAGCTGCTTGTTGGTCAGCAGCTTCTTGTCCACCTGCTTGAACGTCAGCCCCAGGTGGTCCAGGCTCTTGTAGAACGCCTTCTGCTCCAGCTCGCGCCACACCTTGTTCCACTCGCGGTGCGCCCGCCGCCACTCCTCGTCCTTCTGCTTCAGCCGCCGCAGCACCACCGGCACCGCCACCGCCGGGTTCTCGTGCAGCGCCTCGATCACCTCGAACCCGCGGTCCTTGTCGTACACCTTGCGGATCACCTTCTTGTAGATCGTCCCGGACGTGTGTCCCAGCCCCTCCGGCAGCCGCAGCTTCGCCTTCTCGTCCGCGCTCATGTTCGCCAGCCGGTTCGCAACCGTCTCCAGCGTCTGGATCGTCCGCAGGTTCGCCTCCATGTAGAAGTCGTACTCGTGCCGCTCCTCCTCGATCCGGAAGAAAATGTCCTCGTACTGGTTCTTGCGGTGCGCAATGAACCCAGACTCCTCCGACGCCCACACCGGGTGGCCCGCCCACTCGTCGTTCAGCACCTCCCAGCACATCTCGTCCCGCCCGGAGCACGCCATGTACGTCTGCGACTTCGGCAGCAGCCGGTACGACGGGCCGCACGACTTGCACAGCATCAGGTCCACCGGCTGCTTCGCAATCGCCACGTTCTCCATCCGCAGCGGCCGCTCCTCCCACCCGACAAACGCCTTGAACCACTCAAACAGCTCCGCGTGCCCGCCCAGAATGCCCTCCGTCTTGGCCACAAGCGTGTCCTTGTCGATCACCTCGCTCGAGTACAGCCGCACAAACTTCAGAAACTCGTTGTACGTCTGCTTGCTGCCCACCGCCTTCTTCACCCGGTCGAAAAACGCAATCTCCTCGCCCAGGTCCGCCTCCGCCGCGCCAGGGAACACCGGCTCGGGGATCCCCGGCAGCAGCGACGGGTTCGACGGGTTCGACGGGTTCGACGCGTTCGACGGGTTCGACGCGCCCGCGCCCGCGCCGCCCTTCCGCGGCACCACCGTGCTGCGCAGGTTCGACACCGGCGGCTCGTCAAACGGCTGCGCCGGCATCGACGCAATCGACGCGCCGCCCGCGCCCTTCTGCGGCGACGCCTGCGCCGGCCCGCCCACAGACTTCTTCTTCTTCTCCCGGGCCAGCGACGTCACGCCCGCACCGGCCGCGCTGGGAGGCCCACCGGGGCCGCCAGGCCCGCCAGGCCCGCCAGGCCCACCAGGCCCGGCCCCCGGCTGCCCAAACGCGCCCGCAGACTGGAAATTCCCCACCGGCGGCAGCTGCACGCCGTGCAGCGGCACCGCTGGCGCCGCCGGCCGCGGTGTCTCGTAGTACACCTGGCCAGGGCCGTGGCCGTGGCCGTACTGGTACGAACCTGGCCCGCCGGGCCCGTTGGGTCCGCCTGGCCCGTTGGGCCCGCCGCTCCCGTCCGGCATAAACAGCTTGAAGTCTTCTAAAAGGTCCGGAGCGTCCCGGAAAAGAACAGAAATCTCCCGGTACACCTCGTCGATCGGCTTGATGCCCTTCTGGTACATCTGCAGGTTCTCCAGAAAGTGCTTGTAGATGTCCGGCTCGCTGGCGTAGCGCTGCTTGATCTTGTTCACGTAGTTGATGGCCTGGTCAAACTCCGCGGGCGAGCCCTGCTTGATCTCCTGCGCCGGCGCCGCGCCGCCCGGGGCTCCTGGGGCGCCCGGGGCACCTGGGGCACCTGGGGCACCTGGGGCCTGGCCCTGGTTCTGGGCCGGGTAATACTGGCCCTGCGCCTGGCCGTGCGCCTGGCCGCTCATCACCTGGTACTGCTGCTGCTGCTGCTGCTGTTGTTGTTGTTGCTGCTGCTGCTGCTCGCCAAACGCAAACGCCTCCATCTGCGAGCCACTGCGCTGGTGCTGCAGCTCGTACGGCGGCGGACCGGGGTCCTGGCGGATCGTCTTGCCCATCGGGGTCGTCACAATGATCGTGTTCGGGTCGCTCGACGAGCACTCGATGGCAAACCCCTGCGGCAGAAACGTGTTGAAGCCGTCGATCAGCTTCGGGTGGCCGCGGAACAGCGTCGAAACGCGCTCGATAACGCCCGGGGTGTCAATGCTACGGGAATGGGTGTTAGTATCGGAAATAGTGGGGCAGCGTCGCGAAAAAAAACAAGAACGACGCGAAAAAATCAAAAACGACGCGTCGATCGGCACACACGAATCAGTGAGCAAAGCGATTCGGTTCGCTGATTCGATGAACCTCCTCACTCACGACTCGCTTCGCTCGTCGTTCGCTCTCCTTCATTGTAGTACTCACTTTTGACTCTTGAAATCCTTCATGATGTCCAGGAAGTTGTTGTAAACATCGCTCTGGTTCTGGAACTGGATCTTCACCTGGTCCAGATACGACAGCGCGTCCTTCACGTTGAGCGGTCTATAAGACTGGACATTGGCAG
Organism: Ogataea glucozyma; assembly: GCA_003706155.2. Lineage (NCBI taxonomy): Eukaryota > Fungi > Ascomycota > Pichiomycetes > Pichiales > Pichiaceae > Ogataea > Ogataea glucozyma. The sequence goes on from PPKO02000006.1 coordinate 56,450, forward strand.
CCACCTGCTGAGCAGCCTGGGCTTGCGCTTGAGCCTGTGCCTGGGCTTGTGCCTGAGCTTGTGCTTGGGCCTGTGCCTGAGCCTGTGCCTGAGCCTGGGCCTGGGCTTGCTGGTGCTGCTGCTGGTGCTGCTGTTGGTGGTTCACCAGCGATTGGTGCTGTGTACTCGGTGACACCATCGGGTTACCTGGTGGAAGCGACAAATTTTCTTGATTCTGTTGCTGATTCTAGCGTGGGGGGGAAGAAAAAAAGTTAGTAAGGTGGGGGAGGGGGAGAGAGAGAAGAAACCCGAAGGCAAATCGGATTTGAAAGGTTACTCACTTGATGAATGCTATCGATTCCCTGAACGGAATATCTGCCTAGATTGTTGATCCCAGGCAGAGAGGGCAACGAATAAAGTGGCTGACCTAAACAGAACAAGGCAGTGTTAGTAGTCGGGAGGGTAACAGGGTGTGGCGGCGCCGGGGGGTTGGAGATACAATCTCACGTCCAAACCTGGCAATCTGGTGGGGTTCACATACCGTTCTCCAAGGAAGAGGGGGGCGGCAACACTGGAGCACCTTGTTGGCGACTAAAAGAAAAAAAACCATGTTAGTTATCGACGCTTGTCGCAGTAGCTTGTTGTTGTTTTGCTTACCCATACGGTTGCAGGCCTGGCCCGCCGTGGTCTTTGTTGTCTTTGTTTTGCCAAGAATCCTGGCCAGACATGGTGAAGAAAGTGCTGTGTTTGTTGGTGGCGTTCAGTTGGTAGAAATACAAAAATCAATCACGTTATCTGAGTTGGACTGTCGGACGATAAACTCGTTCAATAGTCGGAATATGGGAAACTCAACAAGTCAAATTTTTCAAACTCAAGTTCCAAGATTGCAAAGTTCACAAAGAAGAAAACTCCAGTGGTTCTGTCTTCTTCAGCTCCACTTGTGTCAGTTTGATCCTTGCAATGTGGAGTTCTGGTGTACAATTTTACTCTTGACACAAAGAACAAAGCTGTGAAAAATAGGAACCACTTAGCATCCCAAGAAGGGGGCCTCGCGGTCGTGCGTGGCACAATGCCAGGCCGGGTTAGGGGTGTGCACCGCCACAACGGGTGTAGTGCGCGTGCGCGTGCGGGGCGGATGTCCCGGTGGCTGGTGAGCAATGAGAAATCTCCACACCACCGCCCCGACGTCGACGCCGCGTCGATTTGCCTCTTGCCTGCTGTAGGTTTTTTTTTTTTTCTTTCTTACAACTTTTTCTTCAACTTGTCGACTCGCAAAATGACCATCTCTATCTCCATCATCTTCATATTTTCCCCTTGTTGATCCCCCCAAAACTCGTCTCACCACCATAACTCATCAAGAAATACTCACAATATGAATGCTCCAGATCGTTTTGAGCTGTTTATCCTGCCGGACGGGGTTCCAAAGTACGTGAACACACCATTCAGATTACCAATTTCGACCCTGTTGACTAACACTAACATCAACAACTAGGCTTCAAATCACTCCAGACTCAAAAGTCCCAAGTTGTATACTCATAAAGTTTGAAAGGGAAGACCACACGTTGGGAAATCTGTTGAAACAGGAGCTTATAAATGATCCCCAAGTGCTGTTTGTGGCTTACAAAATTGAACACCCACTGTTTGCCAATTTTATTATGAGATTGCAAACTGAAGAAGGTTACAAACCCAGAGTAGCATTGAAAAACGCCTGCACGAGACTCATTTCAAAGTTGGGGATTTTGAACGATAAGTTCAAGAGAGAATGGGAGTTGAAAGCGTTGTTGGCAGAGGGTGATAATGATGATGACTACCAATAATCGACGAGCGAGGCGAGTCCTTATGATGTACCATGTTGCTCAATGGAGTTGGTAGTCAGCGAATCACCAAAGCGGATATGATCACAAACTCAATGCCCAAAGACTCGAAAGTCAAAAGGTGAATGTTGTTAGCTTTGTATAATAGAGACAATGACCAGCAAGGAGTCATTGGGAAAAAATAAGAAATCTTGTACGAACGAGCAGACCCACAAACAAGTGAGATTCGAGATCACCATAATGATTACCACCCCGCTGAAAAGATGGTGACAACATGCAAATCCCATCTTTTTAATTTGGTGGTCATTATAGCTAAAACATGCTAATTTATGGTCCCAACTACCAAACTTTCCGCCTACAGTTTACGCTTTCAAACAACTCCCATTGGCCGTTGTGGTATTTTCTCGAGCAATCGCTGTACGATTCATTAACAAAAGGTGACAAAAATAGGCAAAATATGGTGGAAAAAGGATATCAAAGGATCGGAATATTGATTGGACCAGAGATCACAAATCAAAAATCACTGAAAATGATCCGGTCAAAAGGACGAGAGGTGATGAACTGAAGGTTTCCAAAATGACTCCGAATTGAGCGGAACAAGCCTCATCTTGGACGACTTTGGTGAACTCGCTTCGCTAGCTTCACATGGACAATTTGTCCCTCAGTGCATGCTTCATAAAGTCGTACTTGACACTGAAATACTCATCGGAGCTTTCGTAAAAATTACCATTTTCCAGAACAAAATCCAATGGTAATGTCTCGATATCCTTCGCTGGAGTGATATGAGTGATGAACTGACCCCATTTTGATAGAATCATCTTGTGATGGTCTTTAAAGTTGAACTGATAACTCCCATCGCTCAGCTCAAACATGATGTAGTTTTCGTCACGTGTGTATCTTCTCAAAAACACATTATCTGAGATTGAACCTGGCAACTTCTTGCCATTGCCGGCGGAGACATCAGACAAATGAGCATTCATATATCTCTTGAAAAACTCAACAACTTCAATCTCTCTGGACAAAGATGCTGGCGCCGTTCCTTCTGTATAATGAGCCATTTTCCAGCCTTCTTCAACAGCCCCAGAAATGTGGAAAATGTCGTTATTGTCAGTCATCTTCAACACTGTTTGACCAGAGTTGAATAAAACTCCAATAGCTCCAGAAGAAAGTTGATAGGAGAATCCGTGCTTGTTGGAATAGTCGACCCATTTGCTCACAATCACCGGTTTCTTCATGTTTTTCGTGCTTGGACGGAACGTACGAGCCTCAATATCCTTAATATTCACCAAAGTGGCACTCAGCGACTCGTTCAAGATCCTCACCATCTTGTTTTCTTGATGCGCATTTGCCAGTTCGCTCGTGATCTTGCTCTTGACCGTCTTGACAGAAACTGCAGCAACTTCCTTGTACTTGTTCTTGGTATTATTGGGCGAAAGCGAATGAGGAAGCAGCGTTTTCGGTTGCTCGCTCTCCAAGTCGGTCTTGAGAATCTCGACAGGGTTTCTTTGGCTGTCATTAATGCCGACCCTTTGCTTGCAATTGGCGAAGTTGATCAGTGATTCCTCTTTGGTGAGGAAACTCAAGCTTTTCGGTGCTTGTTTGAGCGTTTCTGTCGAGACTTTTGCTGGGAATGGTCCACATTTGAACCAGTTATGCTCCAACACTTGATCCAATGAAGGTCTTTGTGTTGGGTCGAGTGACAGGAGACTTCTGATCAGGTCACGCGACTCCTCGGAAACACTAGAGTCAACTGGGAATTTGTACTCACTGTTCTTAATTCTGTCATAAATGACTTGCACGTCTTTGGCTTGGAATGGAGGTTTTCCAAACAATAAAGCGTACATCATGATTCCAACGGCCCAAATGTCCACTTCAAAGCTGTGACCGGTGGTTTTTCCCCCCAAAACTTCGGGCGCAATGTAGTTTGGAGTTCCACAGATCGTGTAACGCTTATTTGTAGGCGAACTAACCACTGTAGCCAGCCCGAAATCACCGATTTTGATGTTCATTTCAGGGTCAAAGAAGATGTTTCCCAACTTGAGGTCTCTGTGAACAACTCGGCGACGGTGGAGATACTTGATGGCTCCAATGATCTGGACCATAAAGAATCGAACTTCCGGCTCGCTCAGCACTTTACGAGCTTTCAAAAGGTCCATCAAGGACTGGTTTGGACAGATTTCTAGCAAGATGTAAACGTTGACGTCATCTTCAAAACAGTCGACAAATTGGACGATATTTGGGTGCGACATGCTCTTGTGAATTTTGATTTCACTCAGGAGCTTTGTTTTGGTTTTTTCGTTCTTGATCGAAGCTTTTGCAACCGTCTTGGCAGCAAAGATTTTGCCGCTTTCATCTTTCATCTGGAAACAACGAGCAAAACCTCCTTCTCCAAGGAACAGTCCGCGATGGTAGCCTCTTCCTGTTCTTGTACGAACAACGCTGGGCGGCGTCTTGCAAAGAGAACTCAGTTTTTCCTTCTTCTTCTTGGTCCGTGTGTCAGGCTTAGCCACCGACCCCCGCACTGGAGTCTTGATGATGCCACCAGGCGTGTGGACGTTTGATTTGGCGTTCAGTTGGACTGAGTTGAGCGCTTGTAATGCTCTCGAGCTCATTGTAGGAGAAAGATAGAGACACTTGGGGTGACTTGGGTAAATTCGACAAGGTATGATTCCCTGGGATTTGTGGCGTTCAAAATGGTTCGGAATCGTTCAATTCTAGTCAGAATAACTCAAGAATTAGACCAAGCTGACCTCTTTGAAGAACAAGAATCTCTTTATTTGGCGGTTGATAGCCGACAGCCAATCACAAAAATCTATCAGATATATCAGCAATTTCTAACCGATAGAAGCAATTTCGAACTTGATGATCCTTGTTATCTCTAAACAACCAAAGAAATTCACCTGGAACTGCTCAAACTGGATTAAAAACGATTGATATAGGTGGGGAATTGAACCAACTCTTTTGTATTATGAGCGGGATCTGCCAATTTGATGCCAGAATGCACACTTTGAGTGAAGTCGTTTGGCACAGGAGTTGACGCCGTAAAAACAGTTCCGTTTTTGAGGTTGAACGAGAAAAGAAGAGTCGGATTTGAGTTGATAAATGAGGTTAGAATTTATTTTGTTTTTCCTTGTGTTGATCTGCGTTTGTTTACATATTATGTTTGTTTATGAATTTCCGCATTGGGAAAAACCAAAAAATTACGTAAGCAAACAGTCTGTCAACGGGCGAACCTAATCGCCTCCGTACAGTTTGAGTTCATTTTTTTCGCTCCATGAGATCCATTGGGTGTGAGATAGTGAAGGTTTCAAGGTGGTGACGTATTTCTCGTTCTCGCACGAACACCACCAAACTGGAGGTGTTGTAATGGTACAGCAACCTCGAACTCTTTCAGTGTGGAAATTTTGTATGTGTACGATTTGTCACACTGAAATTTCAGCGGTGTACGGATGTCACTTGTCACGTGGACCAGCTCCCGTGACACTGGCACAGTGATGGAGCAATCTGCATGCCGTCTTGGTTTGGTTTCGTTTCGGCATGACCCCCGTCACCCTCTGGCTCACATTCGGCACTGTTGCGCAGGGTATGTCATTTGGCCAAGCATCACCACCCGGTCCAACTAGCAAGTAGCCGTCCCATATGACGCCATACAACAGACCGCATTGTAATTGTTGAACATCAAAGGCCTTGTTTAGCTCTCCTTGTATAGTATCGCCGTTACTGTTTGCACTGCCAAAAGAGAGAACAATTCACGTAGAACACAACTACCGAAGTTGTTGCTGTAAAACCTTTCAATGAATGGCAGTTCGGCTAGGACCATCACGGTTGACAGTCGCTCCGTGAGTGAGGAGTGTGAGGGGGCTAAGGATAGAAGTACGCGGGGGAAGCAGGGGCAAATGACCAAGAGATCGGAGGGAGATTCGCTTCGCCCGGATCTCCTCAACAACCACTATCGTGGCACTGTTGTCCAGCTTCCACTTTTTCCGCCGCACTTAGTCAGACATTACGTAATCAAGCATGAGTCTGTCTGGTCAACATTCACAAACACATCAGTCCATTATTCAGGTCATCATTCATTATACAACAGCTTACGTAGAGTCAAGCGGGGGACAACAGGCGTTTATTGGTGGGCTCAGTAGGATTGTCCAGCCGAAGAGAGCATGACATTCACACAAATTGGTGGCCATAATGTAACCAGCTCGCTTCACTCGCTCGTGTCGCTCATCATTTGCTCACCTGCTCCATATACCTCATGAACTCCCCACTAACATCGAACCCGCCCAGCCGGCAAACCTCGTCCACCACCTCCAAACTCCTTCCCCTGACGATTTCCTCCACTTCCTTCTCATTCTGAAACCGAGTAGCCAGCTGGGACGCTGTCGAGCTCTTTTCGCGGAGTGCTCTCGTCAGATCCTTGACAGCGTAAGGGTCCACGCGCAACAGTTCGTTCCGCTCCTCCTCGTTCAGCCGCACTTCGTCCACTTTGACCTCCTGGAGCATTTCCGTGGCCTCGCCCAGACAGAACTCGATCGCGCGGACCCGTGCGCTCCACTGGGGGAATATGGTCATTGTGAGCAGATCTTTGCACTGGTTCTGAGGCGAGTCCGACTTGCGGAAGGGCAAGATCGACCTGGAGCCCTGATTTTCGTGGTGGTTGAGCAGGCTATTGAGTCTTGTTCGTAGGTTGTCGTCGATCTTGACTCTTGAGAGTCTCAAGAACTCTGCCAGGGACCGAGACGATCCGAGACAGATTTCCCTGCTCAAAGCCGGAGGCTCAGGGATTGATTTTTCTGGTGCGATTTCCAGCTCTGCGGAGGGGGGCAATTGGGTGTTGGCGGGAGAAGCTGATGGCGGCATTTCCGAGGTTCTGTTGGTAGTTGATTTTCTCCACATAGAGTGCCGGTGATGAATAGGAAAATCGGTTATTGGAGGAGCTTCTCCAATAATGAGACGAGCTTAGTGATTTGGATTTTTTTCTCAATTCTCACCTTAAATTTCTCAAGATTTCCATAATTTTTTTTGCCTTCAAATTTACTTCAACTTGTTTTGTTTCCCACCAACTCCACGGGAACTCCACCGAAGGACACCGGAAAAAACCGCAAACAAGCCGTCCAAAACACCGCGAATCCGCCTCCCAATGTCAGAACTTGAGCAACTCCGAACAAAGGGCAACGAGAAGTTCAGAATCGGCAACTATGGCGGTGCTCTGATCCACTATACAGAGTGTCTGAATAAGGACCCCAACGCGTTTGCCGTGCTCTGCAACCGCGCGGCCGCGCTCGTCAAGCTCGACTCCATGAGAGAGGCTGAGGCGGATCTGCTCAAATCGCTGCAGATCAACCCAGATTACGTGCCCAGCCTGTGTCGGCTCGGATTCCTGTACCTATACGAGGGAAACACGGTCAAGTCGCTCGAGAACTACGTCCGTGCCGTCCAAGTCTGCTCCAGGGAGCCGTTCCAGCTGGAAAAGTTCCAGGCCCGGCTCAAGGAGTCGATCCGGCTCGCCGAGGGCCGCGCCAGGCAGCAGGGGTACTCCCAGGACTACATAAACGACATTGTGAGCGACGACATACGGCTCATTTTGGACAGCTACGGCCCCAGTTCGGCCAGCGCGGACCAGTCACTGGCCAACACCACGCCCACAGTGGCGTCCAGCGTGGGCGAGCCGTCGGAGGCTGCCCAGAGGCGTCCGCGGGCCATTGCGACGGCGATCAGCGGCACCCCGGCCTCGCTGGCCTCGCTTTTTGGAGGCCAGAACGGGGGCATTGGAGGGCCGACCGCACAGAACGGAGTCAGCGCTTCGTTCACGTTTGACACCAACGACTCAAACGAGTTTCTGAATATGATAAACACTGCCACTGGGCAGGCGCAGCAGGCGCAGCAGGCGCAGCAGCCGCAGAGAGACGAGGATGCGATGGACGAGGACCAGGAGGACTCGAGAGGAACAGCAGACCCGGAGGATCCCGACATCAGCTCCGTGGAGCCGCCAAGAGCCCCGCAATCCGCCAACAACCACTCCTCCGTGAGAGACCATCATCGGCAGATCCACGAGAGAGTGCAGAACTTCATGCAACAGCGACACAACAGAGGCGACGGGATCGCTTTTGCACGGAATCTAGCCTCGACGATCAGCTCGCAGTTCTTGAACGCCGGCACGGACGAGTCTGGCTCGACGGCGGCCTCTGAGACCACGCGGGAGGCCGGCGGAGCCGGCGGAGTTCCTAACATTGCCGAACAGATAGCTCGAGGCATCTCGTCTTTCATCGGAGGATCTGCCACTGGCGGGGCGCCGAGTGTGACGGTGCAGACGTTTGGGCCGACGACGACGACGACGACAACGACGACAAGAACAACAAGCAACTCGAATGCGGACGACTTGCAGCCGGAGTTCTCCCAGGAGGATCTGGACTGAAGAGACGAGCGGGGCCACCTGCCTCACTGGAGCATCAGTGGTTCGGGTGGTTTGACTGTCGGCGAAACTAATGAGCTTTTCGGAGCAAAAGTGGCCACTCGCTGTGGTGATGAGACAATCAATCTCGCTGTGGGTTTCATTGCCTGAGGCTCAGAGGTTGTGATAAGGGATAAGTGAAGGGAGGAATAAGCGAAGTGATTGGACAGTGACAAAGCAGACGACGAGCCAACGAACGAGGCCTGTTTGTTTTCCGAGCGATCAGCGATAGACGGGTGGAGCCAGCAACGAGCGAAGCGAGTTGATGAGCGAAACAAATTGATGAGCGAAGCAAATTGATGAGCGAAGCCAATTGATTCTGTCGTTGCTCCTCTCACACCTGCTCAACTCGCTTCGCTCGTTGACACGCTTCGCTCGTTGACACGCTCCGCTCGTTGACACGCTCGTTGACACTGTCACTGCGATGCCCCTGAATTCTCTGGTGGCGTCTACAACACCCTGAAGCTGATTACTCCGAGTAGCAAAATGGAGCTCTATAGTAATCTATAATGAACTGCTGTCGATATCAGTCGAAAGCCGCTATCAGTGTTACTTCGATGACGTAATGGTGGCTCGTTTCACTCGGACACAGGCTGGTAGGCTATCTCCAGTGATGGTTTCCAGTGCTCGTCACTCATCCCACCCTTCTTGAAGCACCACCATACTACTCTTTTCTTCAAACCAGACACAAAACATTCGAAACTACTCACAATGCTCACTCACTCACCACGAGCCAAACGAGTGACTCCTCTTTCAATAATGTACCTTTATTCCTATGAATGTACTTAACTATGGACTATTCTGAGCGACTTCGCTTAGATAGAGCCCGATCTCTTCAATTGCACGTAGACGGCAAAGAATGGAATACCGAAACCAAGAGCTATACACTGTTAGTAACGTGGGAACGTGGGTTGAATGACCTCTTTTGTACTTACCAAAGTAGAGGAAGTGTGGAACGGCGTATGGGATTCTTCTGTTGTGGACCTTGAATGGCAAGTTGGTGTATGGACCTTCTGGGTAGTGGTCACCACTGAGTCTCTTGGAGGTGGTGGAGAAGAATCTGCCGGCGTTGACTCTTTGTCTTTGAAGGGCTCTGGAGAACATTTTGTGCGTGTGCGAGTTGGTTGTCGAAATATGGGACGTTGGGAGTGTTGGTGACGGTCAGGATTGTTCGTCAAGTGATATAGTTGAGTGTTATTTGTGAAATATTTTAGTGGTTCGAATGGGCTGCACAGCCGTATTCTGGAGGATCGCGAAGGGAGGCGGGAGGTTTTACCGGGGGGCCTCGCACGGAACGACCGCGCGCCCCCCCCGGCAGCGGTGGAGTCCCGCGCACGCAAATTTTTTACTCAGTTACCCGGATGATGTAAAATTCCGCGCTGGTGATTGGCTGGAAGTGTGATGTGGCGCAGCGCCCAACAGGCACGGGCGGAGATACTAATTTCCTGTGGGATAAGCGAGATCCACGGGCGAGCCGAGCACGCAGTAGCGCCCCCAAGGCGTTCATCTGTGGCGCAGGCCCTGACGTCCTGTGGCTCAGCACCGACAAAAAAATCACAACTTTTCAAATTAAAATAAACCAACTGATTATACGTCTACTGCCCATCGTTCATCAACAAACAAACTAAACAAAGCATCTACCAAAATGGCTATCGCACCAATCACCGGATTCATGAAGAGAAGAGTCACCACCGACATCGCTGTCGGCAGCACCATCGGACTCGTGATGGCTGCTGGCTGGTGGTGGGGATTCCACAAGCCTTCTGTGGCCAAGAGAGAAGCTTACTACACCGAGTTGGCTAAGAAGAAGCAAATCGAAGATGAAGCTTGAATGTCTCAGTGCACGGTGAACGTGGTCTTGACAACACATACACGCAGCCTGTCATAGAACGATATACTTGAATACATTAGATTTACCATGAGTAAGAAGAGCACAGAGCAAGGGAACTGAATGAGGAGCATTGGAGAGCAACGGAAAGCCACAGACGGCGTGCGTGCTGACTGAGGTGATAGAAATTGTCTCCGGGCAATGAAGGCACCGGGGAGCACCGCATCCGCTAAGGTTCTACTGGCCATAGTGACTTGCGCATACTCCCGGAGACTTCTGGCGCGCTCGTTGGGGTGTCTTTGTAGGTACCATCAATCCTCCCATTGAGATGACCTGCTTGCATGTAGAACTTTGAAGGCCGTACGTAGTTGGGAAGAGCATTGTCGGTACTCACGGGTCACGTGGCGCAGATCACGTGACAGACACCAATATATCATTATTATTTTTTTCTACAAAATCCATCAACAAATACATAGTTATCTATCGGCTACAATTGCATTGGCTCTTGCCACCCATTGCCACTTCCACTTGTGCATCGTCCGCTTCCTGATGACAGCTTCCACTTCTCCGCATCGGCTATTTGCTACCTCTGTGATTCCTGTGGACTCGCTGAACGAGCTGGCCTCGATTTTCAGCCAGATCTCGAGCTGTGTGCATGCAAACACGGGAGCGACGGGTGTTGCTGGTCAGCTGGAGGGAGACGGCCACCTTCTGGTGCTACAAAAGAGACTGAGTCCGATGATAGACTCGTTGACGAGCTTCACGAACTTGAAGAAGCGCACGGGGATTTCCAAAGTGATATGGATCGACGAAAATGATACGTTGAAATATGACTATGACTTCTTTTTGCAGCAGTTTAGCAGCCTTGTGTTCTTGGGGGAAGCGGATTTCAAGATCCAGGAAACCATTGGTGATATAATCAAGCGGAAACTGCTGCCTTTTGCCCAGAATCACCACGAGATCTCGGTGATCATGACCGGAAACTTGATCAAGACTGACGAGTTGATGTTGGAGAATTTGGGGTTGAAAGGTGACGTGAAGCTATTCCATTGGCGCGGGTTTCGGCCATTTTTGGTGGAACAAGACTTGATCAGTCTCAATCTGAAGCACGGCGGTTTGAAGGAGCTTTTGGACGAGCAAAATATCGAGCCCATAGAACAGTTGGCTCAGTGTCTGTTTGATTTGGTGCTCAAGTCCAACTACAAGATCCGGATCACCAACATTTTCCTCAAGGGAGACAACGCCATCAAGCTGTGGTCAATCTATAAGAACAAGATGGACCAGCACTTGAATCGTGTGCCACCCAGTGTGAAAAAGGCGATTTTGGACCAGGACGAAACGCTGTTTTTGGATCAGTACTCATTCTTCAGCAGAAACGTCGACTTTGTCTGTTTTGATCGTGGAGTCGATCTGGTCAGCTGCCTCTTGACGCAATTGACCTACGCGGGGCTGTGCGACTCCACGCTGGGCTGCGAGCTGGGCGTTTTGACGCTGAATGAAGAGACCAAGTTGAGACTGGGAGATGAAAACGATATGATATATCCGCTGATCAAGGACCTGAACTTCTCCATGGTTGGCTCGGTCTTGAACTCCAAGGCCAGGTCGCTGCAAGCCGAGTTTGACAAGAGGAACAGTCTGACCGATATCGACGAAATGAAGAAGTTTGTAGGTGAGTTGAACCATCTCAAAGAGTCGCAAAAGTGGGTGCAAAAGCACACGAATTTGGCGGAGCAAGTGTTGCGCAAGGTGAAGGAAAACGAGGATACAGTGGACGTTCCGGAACTGATGGACGTGGAGGTGCCCAGCAGCAACTACTTCAACTCGTACATCGAGCTCCAGCAGGAGATTTTGAGCGATACAATGGACAACAAGCGCAACTGTGCTGCCATCTGCGAGTTCATGTACCAGTATGAGCCCAAGATCCAGGATATCTTAAAGCTTTTGATGCTGACGACGATCGTCAAGAAGGGAATCAGGGAGCACGAGTACGAGACGTTGAGGACGGAGATTGTCAACATGTACGGGGTTCGGTATCTGACGAGTCTGATGAGGCTGAAAGAACTCAAGTTGGTGTATCCGAGAGAGTCCGTGTCCTTTTTGGCTGCGGCCACTGCCTCTCAGAATGAGGAGCAGTCGTTCGGCCCTGTGCAGTTGATCCGAGACTTTCGGCATGTGGCCAATAGCTTGAATCTGATGCCCATTGTAGACCAGCCGGACTTGCAGCACCCGAGAGACGCTGATTTCGGGCTGCCTGGGTACATTCCGATCATCACGAGGCTGGTTGAGTTTATCTATGATCGCGAGAAGCATCCATCGTCGACGCTGGCGTCGCCAAGCTCGGGTTCAGGCAAGCAGAGAGCCAAGAAGTATGGATGGGACAATTTGGATCTGAGCGGATTAAACGGAGAGCTCAAGCAGGAGTTTCTGGTTCCCGAGAGCAAGAAGAACTTGTTCAACTCGATGATCCCGCCGAAGCTGAGTCATTTGAGGAATCGAAGGGATATGGTGATTGTTTCCGTGATTGGGGGGCTCACTTATAGTGAGATGAGTACGATACGCTATGTCCTGGGGAAGAACGAGATTACTAGGGGCAAGCAGTTGTTGATTCTGACGACCGGCGTGATCAAGGGGGATGACTTGGTGGAGGCAATGATGGAAGCGAACGACGAGCAAACGACGAGCGAAGCGAGTCGTGAGTGAGGAGGTTCCTAACTGAGTGAAGCTGAGAATATCAGACTAAGTGAAGCTGAAGTTATGAACTTCAGTTCGCTTCGCTCGTTGATACGCTGATGAGGTTTTTGATGACAAAGTGATGGAGATAGAAATGCTAATGATGAAGGTGATAATGATGAAGGTGTTATTGATGAGTTATTGGGGTTGTCATGCTCGAATTGATTGGATTTATTAACGAACCAACGAGCGAACGACGAGCGAAGCGAACGACGAGCGAAGCGAGTCGTGAGTGAGGATATTTATTGAATCGACGAATCAACGAATCAACGAGCGAAGCGAGTCTTTCAATAACTAACTGAAGTCAAAGTTAGAAGCTCAATGAGAATATTAAAGTCATCAAACTTCATCAACTCGCTTCGCTTGTTGATCGTTGATTCGTTGATTCCTTGTCGTTCGATAACTAACTGGAGTTGAAGTTAGAAGCTCAATGACCAAGTCAAAGGTGTTGAACTCCATCAACTCGCTTCGCTCGTTGATGCGTTGATTGGATTAATCTCCTCACTCACGAAGCGAGTTGGTGAGCTAATGAAGTTGATTAGCTAATGAAGTTGTTGAACTTGCTTCGCTTGCTTCGCTCGTTGATTCGATGATTCAATGAGTCTACTCCTAATCGATTTCAAGAGCGAAGCGAGTTTGAAGGAGTGGACTGGGACTAACTCGCTTCGCTCGTTGATTCATTGATTTAATAAATCTACTCATTCACGACTCGCTTCGCTCGTCGCTCGCTTCGCTCGTCGCTCGCTTCGCTTACCTCATCAAATTTTTCAGCCCCACAAAATCTAAATAGCGATAAGAAAAATAGCAAAGATAGACTCTTATAACCCTTCCCACCAACCAACCAAAATACACCAACATGTTCTTCTTCTTCCTGATCGGAGGTACGTATACAGCGCTGGTCCACCGTTCCTTTAACTAACCGTAGAAAACAGCAAGAAGCTCCCCCAAAGAGCTGGAGAAACACAGGGGCGAGAGGGTCTACTGTGCCAGATGTCACAACAACTCTATGGTGTTCATCCGGAACTACCAGTTCATCACGCTGTTCTTCATCCCGATCATCCCGTTCAACTGGAGAAAGGAGCTGAGCTGCCCGATTTGCGGCAACCATGCGCTGTATTCTGAGCCAAAGGGCGGGCAGATGCAGCCGATGAAGTAGAGCGAACGACGAGCGAATGACGAGCGAACGACGAGCGAAGCGAGTCGTGAGTGAGGAGGTTCATTGAATCAGCGAATCAACTCGCTCCGCTCATTGATTCATTAATTCATTGATTTCTTGTCTTTCATCCAAGGAAATGCTTTGCTTTGATTGATTTTAGCTTTTCTGTAATTCAAGATACAGAATAATGATTGTACTAACGAGGGAATCAACGAGCGAAGCGAGCAAAGCGAGCAAAGCGAGCAAAGCGAGTTCAACAACTTTATTAGCTCGTCAACTCGCAAATCAGCTCGCAAATCAACTCGCAAATCAACTCGCTTCGCTCGTTGATTCGCTTCGCTCGTTGATTCGCTTCGCTACAGCCGATCATAATACTTCTCACTCACCTTCATCTCGTAATCCTCCAACAAACTCACCAACGCATAGAAACAGGCCCTCAGGGCATCGGTGACGGCCTGCTTTTGAGCGTTTGCAAACGCGTCACCTTTGCTGGTCAAAAACTGCGACTTTCCCGTGCCGTCTTTCGACACAGTCGTCCCATCTACAAGCTTGAGCTTGACCCGAACGGCGTATTCCAAGTCGTGACGATCGTCTCGCTCATCCGGAAACACAGACCTCTTGTAGCTCACGATCCTCCCAGTGTCCTGGAGCACCTCTGTGGACCAATTCTGGAAGCCGAAAGATCGGTTTGCAATCTCGATCAGCGTTCGGATCGGAGCCCGATGGAACATGTTGAACGCGTAGTTTCTGTTTCTCCCCGTTTTGTATTTGTCGTTCGAAACCTGCTCGAGATAATGGTAGAAGATGTTGATCTGGGCAACAGACCAGGCGGTGGCAGGCCTCATCTTGACCTCGTTCGTCCACTCTTGGATCTCAAGACACTCCCAGTCGTCGATGTCGGGAAACCACGAGGTCGTCGGGAGAGGCTTGTGTCCCGCGTCCGATTGGTCGGACTGATGGTACCTTTCCTCTGTGGTGAGCCGTTGTTTGAGTTCGAGGTGCTGTTGGTGGCATTGCTGCGTGGAAGTGGCCGCCAGGTACATCAAGGGAAAGCTGTGGCGCAACAACGAGCAACGAGCAAGATAAATACCACAAGTTGTGCCCAACAGCCGTGGATCAAGACTCCACTTTAGCCTGATCTGAACGCGTCTCGAGGAGGTGAAAAATTGCAGATCAACGAGTGCTTACGTAATGTGCGAATCAACGAGCGAAGCGAGTTGATTTGCGAGTTGTTTCAGCAATCAACGCGCTTCGCGCGTTGATTCGCACGTTACTCATTGATTAAATATGACGTATCAACAAGCAAAGCAAGTTGAAGTGTCCACTCCTTATCGAATCAACTCGCTTCGCTCGTACTCGCGGCTTACGTAAGCACAAGCTTTTAACATACAGCCTAGATGTTCAACAGGTTCCGAGCTACCAGTACGGTCAACTCGCTTCGCTCGTTCAACTCGCTTCGCTCGTTGATGCGACAGCAAGAGCTTTCGCGATCCATGGAGACCGCCAAAGGTGAGACTCGGTTGTATTCTGAATATCCGGTTTCAACAATATACTATATAGAGCAGTATATGTCACCCCGAGATCGGGTCATTGAAACACTTGACACAACTCATATAATGTTGTGCAGCATCCATACAAATAGACTCTTGCTAGTCAAGAATGTTCAAGACCAGACTCGTTCGAGCTAGGCGAGAAACTTTGTCACGGGAAGGAGCTCACGTGACATATGACAACGAGCGGAGCGAATCAACTAGCGAAGCCAGTTGGTGAGCTAATGGATTTGTTGATCTTGTGTGGCTCGCTGCGCGAAGCGAGTTGGTAAGCAAAGCGAGTTAATAAGCTAATGGAGCTGTTGGTCTTGTGTCGCTCGCTCCGCTCGTTAACGCTCGTAGTTGATGTTACTTCGCTCCGTCAAGGCTGCTTACGTAATCAACAATTTTTGAGCCCCCGTTACGCTCAACCGGCGAGGTGTGCCTACTCCTCATCGAGTCGCGAGCGAAGCGAGCTGATTGTTTGTATGAACGAGCAAAGAGAGTTGACGTGTCCACTTTTCTTGATTGAATCAACTCGCTTCGCTCGTTACTTCGCTCCTTCAAGGCCGCTTACATAGTCAAAAGTTTTTGTTGGACTTCGATAGAAATAATTCTCTGGTGTAGAGATGTCTTAACTAATATCAGTAATAAAGATCACGTGCAATAAGTAACGTGATTGTATAATCTATCAGTAAAGTTCCTCTCAGTCTTGTCCTAAGTGATAGTAGAAGTCCTGAGTCTAGATCGAGCAGTCTAAAGTAATTGTAACTTGCCTAGAAATATGATACGTTTTATTCAAATAGCAGATATACTTATAGTTCAACCAAAGTGAGTCTATTTCCCACGATTCTCCATTTGGAGAAATCCCTTCAATAAGATAGAGGTGAGTTCTCACCCCTATTTATGTTGTCAGACAACGCATGATGCTGAAGGAAGGTTCTGCCATAAATGGCAAGTGGTATGACTCATTGGAACACACTCGACCGATGGTCATGTGAAATGGTAAGTACCCTTGATAGTAGACATCCCTGATGGTAGACATCCTTACACCTTTCACGTAACAAGTCTGGCTCAGCACAGACATATTTGTTCCGACAGAATCAACGAGCGAAGCGAGTTGATTTGCGAGTTCTTTCAGCAATCAACGCGCTTTGCACGTTGATTCGCATGTTACTCATTGAATGAAGATGATGTGTACGGTCAAACTTAGTTCGCTCCGTCAAGGCTGCTTACGTAATCAAGCGATTTTCAAGCCA
The DNA here is from genome assembly GCA_003706155.2 of Ogataea glucozyma. Lineage (NCBI taxonomy): Eukaryota > Fungi > Ascomycota > Pichiomycetes > Pichiales > Pichiaceae > Ogataea > Ogataea glucozyma. Next base: position 73,193 of record PPKO02000006.1, read on the forward strand.
AGTTGCTTACGTAATCAACCATTCTCGAGCCACCATTACGCTCAACCGGCGAAGTGCGCCTAGTCCTCATCGAGTCGGCTCGCTCCGCTCGCGACTCGCTTTGCTCGTTGAACTACTAAAGCTGAAAAAACAGAATTCTCTATAAACTGAAGTATAGCCAAGAAATGTGCATGATAACCATGCCGAGCTAGTTAACTGGTCGAGTGATCAATTCATCGACTCGCTTACTCATCGACTCGCTTACTCATCACCTCGTCGACTCGCAAATCAACTCGCAAATCAACTCGCAAATCAACTCGCAAATCAACTCGCTTCGCTCGTTGATTCGCTCGTTGATTCGCTCGTTGATTCGCTCGTCACCGCCCCATACACCCCCTCAAACTCCGGAACCAGCCCCGTGAACAACCCAAACTGACAGATCCCCTGGTTCACCAGCATGTCTCTGCCCGGAATCACCTTCCAGCCGAACTTTTCCTTGGCCAGCCTCATCACAGGCGTCTCGAGAGGCTTGTAGGCTGCTTCCAGCAGGATCTTCACGTCCGAGGCCCCCTTGGCCAGCATGCACTCCAGCAGCTGCAAGAACTCAGCAGACATCTCGTTCTCTCCAGGGACAGTGGACACCACCAGCGCAACGTCCTCGGCGGCGCGGGCTTTCTCCAGAGTGTCCAGAACCTCGATGTTGTAGTTCTCGGGGAAATGGTCGACAATGGCTGCCAGTTTCGACGCGGTTCTGTTCATCATGTAGATCTTGCTGCATCCCATCTTGTGCAGAGCAAACACAGCGGCACGCGACGTTCCGCCGGCCCCAATGACCAGGCCGTTGCCGGTGACTTTGGACGGAGACCCGTGGAGCGCGTAGGACTGCGTGATGCCGACCCAATCGGTGTTGTCTCCGCGCAGCTTTCCGTCGGCAGGATACAGGGTGTTAATGGCCCCGATCGCCTTGGCCGACTCGGACAGCTCGCTGGCGTACTGCATCATGTCCAGCTTCAGGGGAATCGTGATGGCACACCCTCCAAACGAGTCGAGGTCCAGCACGTTCTCCTTCACGGCGGCAGCGTCGCCGGTCTCGAACCGCTCGAACGTGTGCGGCAGCCCGAGCTGGCGGTAGCCAGTCTCGTGCAGCACCGGGGACCTCGAGTGCGAGATCGGCTGTCCAACAACGAAAAACCGCTTCTTTGGCAGCAGGCCCAGCAGCGAAAGAGTCTGGTTGATCTGCCCGACAGACAGCTGGCCCGGAGCAGACGCGTTGGGCAGCGCGCCGTGGGTCACCGGGGTCAGAACCGGGTTCATCACCCGCGAAAACTGGCCCAGCACGCCCATGTTGATCGCAATCAGCGGCTTCTCAGCGTGCGCCCCGCGGAACTGCTCCAACAGATAGTTGTCGCGGAATTCCGACGCCGTGCCGACAAACTTGACAACGTCCACGTCCAGTCGCAACGCCAGCTGGTACTTGGACTCCCACTCCGAGGACGTCCACTTGTGCTTGCCCGAGAAGTCGTGGTGCGAGCCAATGATCTTGGTGAACTTGCGGCCCGAAACCAGCGTATCCAGCAGCCCTTCGGGCAGCCCGAGCTCCACGTCCAGGTACGCCACGCCCAACTTGACGGCCAGCTCGCCCAGCCTCTGGATCTGAGCATACTCCGAGTCGGGGAAACGGCCTCCCTGAGCCTGCGTCCTGACCGTAAACACAATTGGCAGATCGGTGTGGTTTCTCAGATAGCCAACCTGGTCAGCAACAAAGTCAACCTCGTACGACCGCAAAAGGTCCACACGCAGCTCCACAGCGTCACACCCGGCCGTCAGCCGCTCGATGGGCGCCTCGCACGCGCGCAGGTCCGAGTACGTCAGACACACAAAGTACGACCGGCCACAGGGAACAGGAGCAACAAACTCGCCCGTGATCTCCCCCGCAAACCGCGCCATCGAGTTCTTCAGCACCGCAAACTCGTGCGGAGACTCGCAGTGCGACGAGAAGAAGTAGTAGTTCGAACAGTCCTCGTACCACTGCTTCCTGCGCTGCCACACAGCAACAATCTCCTCCTGGTACGCCGGCCGGGTCGTGTCCTTCTCGGACAGAAAGTGGATCGTGTTGTCAATGTCCCGGTGAAGGTGCAACACAATGCCCCCTTGCTGCTTGTAGCCCTTCAACAGCTCCCGGGCCTCCGCACTCTCGACAATCCCGCCGCCCGTCGCGATCACGTGACCCTCCGCACATGACCCGAGCACTCTCTCGGTGAGCGCCAACTCCTCGAGACGGAACTTCTCCCAGCCGTGGCGCTCGATGTACGTGCGCACCTCCATCTGCTGCTCGGACTCGAACGCGCGGTCCAGGTCGATGTACTTGAACCCGGCCTGGTCTGCGATGACGTTGCACATGGTGGTCTTTCCGGCAGCTCTCATTCCAATCAGGACGATGCTTTTTCTTCCGTTCCGCCGCGGTGCAAGGGTGTTCTCGGCCTCGGTTGCCGGAGGCTCGTATCCGTCCAGCTCGGCCTTGAACGACGTGTGCAGCACGTCCCACCACCCGGGCCACGTCTTCCCGGTGCACCGTCTCTCCTGGATCACAACAGGCTCATCACAGAGCCCGGCAAGCAACGAGAAGGCCATCGCAACACGATGGTCGTCGTAACAGTAGACTCCAGGCTGTGCAGGCGCAGTCAACTTGCGGTGGTCGATTCCGTGGACAACGATACCATCGTCCAGCTCGGTCGCCACCACACCAAACTTGGCCAGCTGGATGCGCATGGCCGCAATACGGTTGCACTCCTTGACTCTCTGGTTGGCGATGCCGACAATGGTCGTGGCCTCGGCCTCGGCACTGGGCAAGGCCACAGCAGCCACCACAGAGGCTGTCAAGAAAGCGTCGGTCATCGGCTCCATGTCAACGCACTTCAGAGGCTTCAGTTGTCCCTTTGGAGGTCCCTGAACCGTTGTCGAGGTCTCAGTCTGGACGACCTCGCATCCCATAGGTCTCAGCACATCGACAGCGAAACGAGAGTCTCCCTGCAACGAAGCCGAGCCGATGTTCGGCACAGTGCATCTCGTTCCGTTCATGGCAGCAAAGGCAAGCGGATAAGTGGCAGAACTGGCGTCAGACTCGACAACGTACTCGCCCGGGTTCACGTACTGTCCTTGAGGAATAAAGTACGTGTGCGGCTCAGTTTCCGACTTGGTCACGTGCACGCCGAATGAGGCCATCATACGGATGGTCATGTCGATGTACAACTGCGAGATCGGCTTGCCGCCCACCAGCGACAGCGTCACGGGCTTTTTGGCGTACGGAGCACACATCAGGATCGACGAGACGTACTGCGACGAAATGGTAGCCGCCAGCTCGATTCTGCCTCCTTCCAGTCCTTGACCACACTTGACTCTCAATGGCAGAGATCCTTCGCTCTTGCAGTACTCGATTGACGATCCGTTGGCTCTCAAAGCATCCACGAGAGGACCGATTGGTCTCTCCTGCATGCGCTTGTTACCAGTGAGCACGATGTGGTCAATGTCCCCGTTCACGCCCACCAGAGAGGCCACAGAGGTCAAGAATCTCGATGCAGTACCGGCGTTTCCGAGGTAAACTTCGTCAGAGGTAGCCACAAGACCTCCTCCGTTACCTGTGATCACGACGGTGTCTCCGTTGTCCTCCCAGGCAATCTCGGCAGCCTTCAGAGCCGCCACAGCGTCCAGCATGTACGCAGTGTCGTCGGAGTGGAGCAAGTTTTTGATCTTACATTGGCCTTTTCCGAGCGCAGCAAGCACCAGCGCACGGTTCGAGATACTCTTGGAACCTGGGGGCACAACCACGACATCCTCAGCCACCCCGCTGACTCCGAATGGCTTGACAATCACCTCGTCAGTGAGCACAAATCTCAAATCTTCGTCGTTTACGTAAGACGCGCGGGGCTCATAACACGCACCTATTTTCTTGAGCAAGACAACTTTTTTCTTGGAGCCATCGTTTTTCTTGTCCACAGCCATCTTTTGCAGCAGAACATCGACCGGGCATTTTTTGCCACCCACCGTCTTCTGGAATGCCTTGTCGTTCAAAGACACGGGCAAGCCGTAGCCGGCAAGACATTTGGCCAGCCTAGCGACGGCCACGGGGCTCAAGATGCCCAAGTAGCGGCTCAATTCGGCTTCCTTGACTGCTCCAAGAGCAACACACTCTCCGTGCAAGGCTCTTGGGGTCAGAATAGCCTCATAAGCGTGTCCAATCGAATGGCCAAAGTTCAACAAGTTTCTCAGACCGCCTTCTCTTTCGTCCGAGCTCACAACTTCGGCCTTGACTCTGATCGAGCCGAGCACAAGCTTGAAAATATGGTCCAAAATGGGGCTCAGGTCGACAGTTCCGTCACTTTTGCGATTTCTGATAACCTCCAGAAACTGCTCAGTGTGTTTTTCAAGCCTTTCAAACTCAGTCTCGTCCCAGATGGCAGCAGTCTTGATCACCTCTGCCATTCCATTGATGAACTCCCGCTCTGGAAGTGATTGCAAGAACGAGATATCGGCAAAGACATACTCTGGCTGCCAGAAAGCACCCACAAAGTTCTTTCCCAGAGGAGTGTCGATTGCCGTCTTGCCTCCAATAGACGAATCCACCATTGCAAGCAAAGTTGTAGGCACCTGGACAAATCTCACACCCCTCATAAAAGTGGCAGCAACAAAGCCGATCATGTCACCAATAACTCCACCTCCGATAGCCACAATCAAAGTGTCTCTGGTGCAACCTTGTCTCAGTAGAAAGTCCTCAACCTCGGCTTTAGTGGCTCTGTTCTTGCTCGATTCTCCAGGAGAAACCGTGTAAGTCAGCAACCGGGAGCCAGGACGCAATCTGTCGATGGAACTCTGCATCCTCTCGCTGTAAAGGGCCAAATGGCCAGCTTTCTCGAGGTTCGTGTCGGTGATGATCACGTAAGTCGACGAGGCCTTGTTGCTCACTATTTCATGGCAAATGTGCGACGCCATGTTGTAACCAACATGGATCGTCTTGGCCCCGAGAATCTCCACCCGTTCGATCCCGAACTCAGAAACCATTTTTGCGTTGATTTTCCTGGTGAAAGATGTCGTTTGATTCGGTATGGTGAATGGTCTTTTTGGTTCTGATTTTATGTCGATGATCTTTTTTAAGGTCTGACTCATGCCGCCGAGGAGTCAAAATTTTTTGAAAAGAAAAATTCTGATGAAAAATTGAAAAATCGTCGATCGTCGCAGAATTTTTGTCGAGGTCTCGCGTCGAATTAACAGATATTTTGAAGTGTACGGCACCCACCACTAATGATTCATTCCGACTCTCTCCACTACAACCGCTCCTGCTTGCTCTTCATCATCGTTTATAAATTGTCTTTAGCTACGTAAAATCACTTCCGCACTTTGCTACGTGAAAATACCCGCTCCTGCTCGGCACATGTCCGCCCCAACTCGGCTTCCTTCACCCCCACCCATTGCAGCCTTCTGAGCTCGCAATATCACTCCCAGATCCATCAAGAAATCCACCAAAAGCTCGTTCAACTCGCTCAAACTGCCGAAATCAAAGTCTTTACTTCCAGATGTCGCTGGATTTGCTCCCAGACTCATATACTTATCGTTGATCTTCCTTAGCTTTGTCGGAAGTTGCTCGCCAGGCTCATACATGCAGTTGATGAATGGCAGCAAAAGAGTCTCATAAACACACACAAGACGAGGCTTCACTTCCTTCAGTTGCAAAGAAAGTGCCTTGCACGCACTGGCATATTTCTGAGTCTCTTCAACTAGATTTTGTTTTGCCCGAACTTCCTCTTTCAGACACTTTTCTAACATGGCATTTCTGCCTAATATCTTCTTGAGCTCTTGAAGATCTCTTGTAGACTTGTTTTTGCCAACTTGTGCAAAGGTTCTCTCAAACTTTTTGGTATCAAAAGCCGCCTTTTCCACTAGCTTGTCCACTGTTGCCAATCTCGAGTGATATTCCGAGGTGACATCGAGAATTGTCCTTGTGTTTGCATTTTTTTGAAGCTGAAGCTCCAGCTCCAACTGTTTCACCTTCATTTCCAACTTCTTGTTACTAGCTTTTTGGACCTCGAGATCTTTCATCACTCCTTTGCTTGCAAATTTCCATTGCTCGACGTCGTCTTCTGCTCCTGAGTTCCTATCAATAAGCGTTCGGCTCAGATCTGTCAATTGCTTTATACGGGCGTTGAGAAGCTGTATTGTGTGGTCTTTGGATTTATTTTTTTCCCTCAATTCGCAAAGCTCTCGATCAGTTTCAAAATAATTCAACAGCGATCCCCCAGTGTCCATGTTTGTACTGTCTTTGAGAGGACTTGAAGCCTCGATAGGTTCTGGCGATCCGATCCGCTCAGTCGGCACGACAGTCTCGGACAAACCAACGTTTTCGCATTTCACAGGCGAAAACATCGGATTGTCAATCACTGTGTTGTTGGTGATTTCGTCCCATTGTGAGATTTGTTCATGATTAATGTGGCTCTGATTGTCTTCATGATTGTCTGAGTACTGGACACCCATATGGAAGTCAGTGAATACGGGTGGTATTTTTTGATTAGAAGCATAGAAAGGATTTTCCTGCTGATATGGGTCGACTGGTTGTGGTTGTGGCTGTTGTTGTTGTTGTTGCTGGTGCTGATGTACTGGCTGATGTTCCGGCTCCCAAGGGAAAAGTTCCGTCAATCTGGTTGGTTTATCGTTGGATTTCGGAATCACTGAGTTGTGATTATTATGCTCGGCTTCAGAATAGTAATCACTGTTCATGAATTCCTCCTCTTCGGAGATACCTTCCTTGAACTCAACGCTTTTCTTCCCTGTTCTGTGTTTCAGGCCTGCATAAGTGTGTATGGCTGGGTCTCTCTGCGAGTCATATACCCTAGCTTCTGTATTGTTGCTGTTGCCTGTCGTGACCGAGGCCTGGTCGTTGATCTGGTCCGCTTCCTCAGCCTCACTGTCGTTGTACAAAGAACTCATACTGAACAGACAATAACAAATTGCGTTAAGATGTGTTTCACGAGAGCGGTTATGTTTGTTTGTTTTGAAAAAGGGGATGCATTATACAAAGACCAAAAAAAACACAAAATCCCTAATTTTTTTTTTTACTGCCCAATTTTCGCGCTTACGTAAATTGCACAGCCCGAAGAAACTGAAAAATAACCAACTTTTGAAAAACAACACGCCTGTTCGAATCAACCAACCTGGATTTGCTCCTCCTCCTTCATCTCGCATCAACACCTTACAATGGCAGAGTGGATCAAGTACACAGGCTTCAAAGGCCAGCTGGATTTTGGGCCGTCTGTGTGGGCCATGATCGTGCTGTGGCTGTGTCTGCCATTTCTTTTCTACACAGTGCTTGCAAATCTAACTTATTGGTACAGATTGAGACGCAGAAGGACAATGCGCACCGCAAAGGGCAACGAAGTGGTGGTTCTGGTTCTCGGGGACCTGGGACATTCTCCTAGAATGTGTTATCATGTGCGCAGTTTTGTCAAACTTGGATATTTCGTACATGCTTGCGGATATGTGCGAAGCGCTCTTCCTGAGTTTATGTATGATGACGACACTGTTTCCATCACCGATATTCCTGTTTATACAAACGATTTGGGATTACCTTTTGTTTTATTCGGAGTGCTCAAGGTGATCAAGCAGGTGATTTTCCTGTTCCAGATGCTCACGGTGGTGATTGACGACCAAACAGAGTACGTTCTTGTCCAGAATCCTCCCAGTATTCCTCTGTTGGCCGTTGTGTGTTTCGTGAGAATGGTCACGTGTCCCCATGTCAAGATCGTGTTGGACTGGCACAATCTGAATTTCACGGTATTGAATTTGCGCTTCAAGAATCCAAATCATCCACTGGTTGTGTTTCTCAAGAGCTATGAGAAGTACCTGAGTCAGTGGTATGTGTATTTGAACCTCACCGTGACTGAATCCATGGGGAAATACTTGATCAAGGACTTTGGTCTGGACCCTAGAAGAGTTTCGGTGGTTTATGATCGGCCGAGCGAAGAGTTTTATCCATTGGAATCATCACAGGAGCTGACGGAACTTGTCTCAGATCCGCTCAGTGATGTCATCGAGAGTTACGATGCTAAATTTGACAGGATTGTCGTCACTTCGACCTCTTTCACGGAAGACGAGGATTTCGGGGTTCTAGTGAGGGCTTTGGCGGCCTTGGATCAGCGTCTTGCTACAGTCAAAACCAAAGCCAGAGTGTTTATGATCGTGACAGGCAAAGGTCCATTGCGGAACAACTTCTTGGAAATGCTCAAACAGCGCACATGGAGTGGCCGCGTGATCATCAAGAGCGTTTGGCTCTCGACGGAACAGTACCCGCAGCTGCTGAGAATCGCAGATTTGGGCATTTCTTTGCATTACTCGTCATCAGGTCTGGACCTGCCGATGAAAGTGGTTGATATGTTTGGATGCGGGATTCCTGTGATAAGTATGGGGTATGAAAGTATCTCCGAGCTGGTGAGAGATGGAGAAAACGGCTTGTTGATGGCGGATAACTCAAGTGGGGAGGAAATGTGCCACAAGATGTTTGAGCTGCTGTTTGGAAAAAAGTGGGATTATAGACGTCTGAAAGAAGGTGCCTTGAAAGAGAGTGGGAGGAGGTGGGACGACGAGTGGGACCAGAAGCTGATGGAGACATTCAAGAGATGACGAGCGAGTCCAATCAGAACGGTATACCAATATAATCATTATGTCAGCCATCTGTGTAGTCCATTCACCCGCCTTTATTATCGTCTCGGTCGCATCAGCTGGGGCTGTTCCAACCGACCATACCAGGTTAACGAGTTGAGGTAGGATGGAACGTTTCCTTGTGTACGTTATCGCAGCCAGCCTGTTTCGACTCAACCGGCGTTCCAGAGTCTGCCGGCTCATGGCACTTTTCCAATGGACTCTCTTTCTGGCGGTCCCTCACTCGCCAGAACCATTTGAATGGACATGGCCAGCAGTCTCTGAAGATTCTCGCAATCATATGATATTCGTGCACCGGCTGAACTGGTGATTGCCTCGGCCAAGATATCTGCCAATCACAGAGCGTACTTCGCGGTCTATGGGGCGTGCAATGACTGTTTCACCTCGGACTACTCGCAACTAATCGCTTTGCTCATTGTGGCTCGAGTTTCCCACGCACGCTTTCCAGATACTCCTCGTCGTTCCTATCCACCATGTTACTCGGCTCATCATGAGACCAAAAATCAACCTCCCTCCAGTCAACCAGATCATCGTCGGTTGTTTCCGGCAGCAGGTTCCAGTTCCGGCAGGCCTGTTCGCTCTGAACCAGCAGACCCGTGATATAGCACCACAACTTAGCGGTCTCCAAGTTATTGTACCCTCCTCCTCCCAGAAGAAGAAACGGTTTGTCACAATGACCCAGAAGTCTCGATATCGCTGCTCCGTAACCCTTGATGGTCAAGTTCCATTCCTTGAAATCTTTGTCAGAACAGAGCCCATCTCCACCACACTGAACCACGACACAATCTGGCTGGAACCTGTCTAGTTTTGGCAGCAGGATATTCTCCACAATCCACAGCAGTCCAGAGTCGCCGAGACCTTTTCGGACAGGGACGTTCACGTCGAACCCCTTTCCCTTCCCCAAACCGTCACTGGGATTTCCTCCGGTACCTGGGAAAAACCCGGGCTCGAACCGGTGTACCGAAAACGTCATCACCATGTTGCTGAACTTGAAAGCCCCAGAAACCCCGTCGTCATGGTGGAGATCGAAGTCCACGTACAGCACTTTGGGGAAGGCTGTTCGGAGTTTGAGAATTCCCAGATTGATGTCGTTGACGTAGCAGAATCCAGACGCTTTGGCTTTGCGACAGTGGTGTCTTCCGCCGGTCCAGTTGATGGCTACAGGTGCTTTTGCGCGTGTCTGTTCCTTTTGCTTGATGAGCCAGCGGACGGCAGACAGGGTTGTTCCTGCCGTCAGCGCGACATACAAATCCAAATATGGGAAGACCGGACAATCATAGAGCAAGCCGAACCTCAGAAGCTGTTCGTTGTCCGGATCGGAGTCATCTGGAGCCTGTTCTTTGTGCTGTAGCTTGTTCAAGATAGCGTTTTGCTTGGTGGAAAGGGCACTGCGGTGATTGTCCCAATTGCGGGGTTTCAGCAGTTGGTCGACATAGTCACGGTCGTGGAAGTTGACAAGCTCTTCTTTGGTAGCCCGTTGGTATGGAATGAGGCTGAGGGGGGTCTGCAAGTCATCAGTCTGAGGCTTCAGAAGATAACCATCCAGCAAGTTTTTGAGAATGGTGGAGCGGTTTTCATTTGAGGGGAGCAGATCGATGATGAGGGAGTCACGTTCAGAGAGGTTGACCAGCCCAACTTGTCGGGGAGTATCCATGGCGGGGTGAGGAGTTCACGTCAAGTATCTCAAGATTGTATCTCCGAGAAAGTAAATCTTGAACAAAAAAAAAAAAAAAACATAAAAAAACACTCCGAAAACCATAATTTGATAGCCGGAAAATTGTAGCATTTGCCTAGTAAATCTCCGAGGAGCTCGCGAAAACAGAGGAGGCAATAAAGACCAGGAGCGCTAGCTAGGCGAATGAGGAAAGGAGCAACGAAGAAGGATGGGGGGGGGGGGCGAGCGAAGTTGACATGACAGCTGTAGAAAAACACCGGTATGCAAAAGAAACCTTACTCCGAAAACATCCAGTACGAACCTAGGGTTCTGAACAGCTCACATTAAACAGTACATCACAGCGTATCCAACATGCTAGATGTGCGAAAAGATGCACGACATCTCGGTCACATGACTCGACGCACAACTAACTCTTCCCTGTCTCTCACAGAGTTTCCCCACCGTCGTCATTCCGTCTCGCTTGATTGACTTGTTCCATACATTTACCCCACAAAAAGAAAATTCCGAGCAACGCCGCACGAGGCATGTGAAAAATAAGCTCTGTACTTAAGGGTGAGCAATTCTGCGTTTTGAGAACCCACGATTCCGAACCTCTGTCTCCACCGCCCAAGATGGAGAGACTGCAACAACTGGGAAACCACCTGATGGCCAAGTTTAGCTCGCGTGACGAGCTGAGGGTCAAAAACCCGTCTGATGTGGTTATCGTTAGCGCATACAGGACTGCGCTCACCAAAGGCGGAAAAGGATCGTTCAAAGACATCAACTCGGACGAGATTCTGATGAAACTACTGCAACAAGTTCTGAAAAGGACTCAAATTGACACCACTCTGATTGAAGACGTTGTCGTTGGAAACGTGTTGAATCCTGGCGCAGGTGTCAACGAGCACCGAGCAGCAGCAATCGCTGCTGGGATTCCTGCGAGCGTTCCATTCTTGGCTCTCAACAGACAGTGTTCCTCCGGGCTGATGGCAGTCAACGACGTGGCAAACAAGATCATTGCTGGCCAGATCAAGTGCGGAGTAGCTGCTGGGGTGGAGAGCATGTCCAAAAACTATGGTCCTCAGGCAGCTCCTCGTATCTCCGACAGTGTTCTGAGCCAATCCGAGGACTCCAAAAACTGTCTGATGCCTATGGGTATCACAAGCGAAAACGTGAATGCCAAGTTTTCCATTTCTAGAGACAAACAAGATGAGTTTGCGGCCTCGTCATATCAAAAGGCAGAACAGGCTGTGAAGAAAGGTCTTTTCAAAGATGAAATTCTCCCGATTGAGGTGGAAATCGAGCAAGAAGAAGAGGACGACGACGACGACGACGAGGGAGAGGAAGAGAACACTCCCCCTAAAGTGCAAAAGATCACCGTTGAGACCGACGAAGGGCCAAGATCGGGAGTCACTACTCAGTCGTTAGCCAAGTTGAGGCCAGCGTTCAGGGAAGACGGATCCACGCACGCGGGAAATGCGTCTCAAGTGAGCGACGGCGCTGCGGTTGTGATTCTGATGAGACGAGATTTGGCAGAAGCATTGCAAATGCCCATCTTGGCCAAATACGTGGCCACCACAGTAGTTGGGGTTCCGCCAGACATCATGGGAGTTGGGCCTGCTTACGCCATTCCAAAGCTTCTAGATCTTTGCAATCTCTCAAAAAACGATGTCTCTGTTTTTGAGATAAATGAAGCTTTTGCAGGTCAGGCGTTGTATTCTATTCGGCACAACGATTTGCCAATTTCCAAAGTGAATCCTCGAGGGGGGGCCATTGCGCTTGGTCATCCTCTGGGATGTACAGGAGCTCGTCAGATTTGCACTCTGTTGCGAGAGCTGGAGGCTGGCGAGTTTGGCGTAACTAGCATGTGTATCGGAGGGGGCCAGGGTGCTGCGGCATTGTTTATTAGAGAATAGCCAGCGGGTGTTTGAGAAAAGCTGAGGTGTTATGGTTACGAAAAGACGGTGAGAGAGCGCTCCTCCAACGAAACCAAGTGACTTGGTCGAAAACATCAGCCAGGCTCTGCCAATTCCCAGAGCTATTCAGCTGGCTTGATATCAATAAAGGTATGCATCTCCTTGCACTTTCTCTGTAACTGAAAGCTTGGCTCACATTTGTTGTGCGGCAATTTTATCTTTTGTCTTTTCTATTTCGTTTTAGCTGCTATTATTCACATCATACGTGTAAATTTCAGAAAGGTTGGCTGGCTCTTGGAACACAGTACCTGTTCAGAGAAGCGTGTTCTTCGAAAGTAACATGAGACTTTGTCGACTGACTGATATTACATCATTTTGAATGGGCCGCTCAACGTGAAATTCCCTAGGATTATGTTTACTTGTTGAACTACACGTTTACTCTCTGGATTGTTCCACGTCTACTGACTCGCTGGCTTCAGGTTTCTGCCCCTCAGTTGTTGCTTGTCTCTCTCAACTCCTCTCGCTTTGCTCGACATTATGTAATCCAGATTTTTCAGATGGCGGAAAAAATTTAAGAGATCTACTTGCTGATGAATTTTTCAAGCTACTGGGTCATTCAGTACGAACCAACCAGACCAACACTCGCCACAACGCCTTCAACACTTCACATGGAGCCGAGTCCAGCACAGGGCGCAATTCCAGCGCAGGAAGGCCCGAAAAAGAGCACAAAGGGCCCAAGAAAAGGGCGTCCAAGTAAACCTCGAAGTCAGCGAAACAATAAGAGCTCAGACTCTCCGAACCCAGAGAAGAAGAAAACGGCCAGGAAAGACCGCCCGCCTGCGAAGTTTCTTGAGATCATTACGCTGACCAACAAGTTCAAGCCCGTGACCGTGAACGGGGTCCCTGTCAGCGCTCTTTCGAAGCCACTCAACGAATTCCTTGCAGATCTTACCAACGACAGGTCCAACCACAATGATCTGTACCTGTCGTTTTTGATCACACCATCCGATCCGGAGTTTCCATATGATTTGGATTTCTTGAAGTTTTCGCTCTGTGTGCCGAAATCGTACCCATTCAGGCCGCCCTCCCCCAACATCACCGTGCTGAACGACGAAATCCCCAAAGGGTTCAGCTACAATATAGAAACTGGATTCAAGCAAATAGCTGCTCTTGCCGCCGAAAACAGAAGAAACAAAAAACAAAAGGGGCAACCAAAACAGAGGTCTGACGAGCCGCCTAAAGCTGATTCTGGTGGCTCAGATGACTCTGAGGAGACTTTGGAACCTTTGCGGATTGTTGGCGGAAACGATCTGTCGAGCATGGTTGTCACACTAGATAAATACCTTGAGCGCTTTTTGTCGATGACAAAAAAGGAGACAATCAAAATCGTCAAGACGGTAAAGAAATCTGAGCCGAAGGAACTCAAAAGTAAGAAAGAAAAACCCAAGAAAGAGAAGACCAGCAACAATCATGACCCCAAAATCATAGATACAGCGGCATACCAGAGACGTGAGAACGAAATCGAACGGTTCAAGCAGAGAATGAGGGCGCACAACGTCCGTCTGTTCAAAGAAACAGCACAGAATTCGATCTATCGACTGAGCCTGTCGTTCCAAGAGGAGAACTTCACCATCGCCATCGAAAATTGTCAGGACATAATCATCAGAGAACTCGCAGTCAAACTCTCCATTCCGAAAGATTACCTCAGCAACGTCAAGAAGCCTTTGAAGCTCGAAATCGACATGTCCAACGATGCAAATTTGAAGCTGATCAACTCCATCGAGGACAAAAATATGAAGCTGATTTTTGGCAAGATCATAAGCAACATGAACGCCAACTTCAATCACCTTTCTAGCGAGCTCATGAAACAGGTTTTCCGCAGTGACGAGGCACAAGCTAATGTTTCCTGGACCATAACAAGCCAGATCAACTTTTTTGTGGAGAATATTGAGAAGTTTTTGAGTCCTGCTGGAGACTTTTCAAAGTGGTTAGAATGCAACAGTTTGCTGAATGCTGAGACCGAGAGAAAGCATGAGTCGGTAGGAGGAGAAGTGTCCTCGGACGGGGCACACAAAACGAGCGAAACAGGCACTCCAGTGTAGTTCAAGCATTGTGGCAAAGGGTGTAGATAGAAAGTTCCTGCCTCTCGCAGGTTACTTGCTCATGATACAATATCTATAATACAATGTCAAAATCCAGGAACAGATCTAGTTCCTTACTTACCCCAGATTTGTCGAGGCAAGAAAAATCCTAAAAAAACCTTGAGCTCCGAGATCGTACTTCGGTGGTGTAGAGATGTGCCCATTTTTTTTCAAAAAAAAAAAAGGTCAGTTTGTAACATGTTTGTAAAGAAAATGTCAGATCGACAACAAAACGAAGGTAGCTCCAAGCCTTGTGAGAGCTTATAAACTGCCTTTACCCACGCACTGGGAGGCACCCGAAGCCTTGCACGTGCTAGTACCCTCGTGGTGTTTTTCTTAAACGCAAAATCGCTTTGAAATGAGCCGGCGTTCGAGCGGAAAGGGAGATCAAGACAAGAGACAAAATGGAGACGTATTGACCCCCCCTGAAGGAATCAGCAGCAACAAAAGGATTGTTTCCGGACTGAGAAAAGTGAGCGGAAAGATACGAAAGCGAAGCATCACGCCCAACTCGGCTCCCGCGGTGCAAAATGGGAATGAACACGAAGTCGAAATCAAGAAACGCGAAACAGCAGTGTCTGATCTAGCTCCTCCTATTGAGAAATATAAGCAAGATCCCGCCAACCAATTCCCAGTGCTACATGACGAGAGTCTTGAGATTGAATCGCCTACTAAAGTTGCTGTTTCTGTAGCCAATGTGGTCAATCTGGGACTCGGATTGGCAGGTAGAGGTCTAGATGGAGGATCCATGATAAGCAGATCGAGCTCTATGAGGTTGCCACGTCAAAAAAGGGAAGACGAATCCGTTTCCCCAGAGTGGATGCTTCAAATGCTCAGACAAGGTGGAATGAGTTCGAAACATTACACTTTCCTAGAAAACACTTTGAGCAGTGCGAAGAAGAACATGAACTGGGTAGCCGAGTTCAGTCAGAAGAGGGGGATTCAGAGCTTGGTTTTGAATCTGCGCCATCTGAACAGCAGGACCATCAAGTCGACCTCGGAACTTGACATAGAGTACCTGTTACTGACTTGCATCAAGCATCTGATGTCTTTCCAAGAGGAACATGGAGGGACCACTGGTTTGAAAAGCGTTGCAAAACACATCATACCTAGCCTTATATCCCCGAGAGTGCTCACACGGAACCTGGTGACCGGGATTTTGACTCTCTTGATTGCTCATGACAAGGCGGAGGCGGCAGTGGAGCTTTTGGTTGGATTAGAGGATATGGAAGCTTCATTCAGTGGTGATGGGCTGTGCTCTGTATGGCTGCGTTCGGCAGCAGAGCTGTTACAGCAGTACATACTTGAGAATCCCTCCATCAAGATTTCGAGCTTCAATCTAGAGAACAACCGGTTTTCTCCTCAGTCTACAATGACCGAGTACGCACTACTGACGACGTTTCTAGTGTCCTCGTTAGTTTCCTCGCTTGAAGATGTGCCAAAAAGGCGCAAGTTACGCCAAATTCTACGCAAAGATGGACTCATGTTGTTTTTTGATAGGGCGAAGATACTTCAAAATGATGCAATAGCTGATTTGATAGAAAACTACCAAAAATCGGACCAGGCAGATACTATGGAGTCATCAAGCGAGGTGGGTGTCATTTCAATTGACAAAAGCGAACTGAAACTCCCGCAAGCACTTACAAAGACCTCCGTACAGCCGTATGTCATCAACATTTTGGAGAACCTGATATATCTACGAGAAACAAAGAGCTCTGAGGAGTCGCAGAAATACTTCAGTCTCATTAGCTCGCTGACCAACCACATTGCGGGCCTCAATCGGGTTGGAAGCAACGAAAATCTCGAGTTCTCGATCCAACTACTGCTGGACAGGCTTGGGTCCCACGAGATCGCCATGCGAGCCATTTCCGAAGCGCAGGAAGCCTCGAATTTGATAAAGGAGTACCAGAAGGAGATAACTCAGCTCAAGAGAGAAGTGGGACGTAAACTGAGCGTTCGAAGGTCATCGAGACCGGAATTGATGGAGAATCCTAACGTTGTGAATGCGCCAGTCAGTAAAATCTCGAGCAATTCACCATTCTCGGGGTTGCGTGGTGCAAGCTATTCGAAGGAGAATGCTAAGGATGTGCCATTAGACTCGACGCTTGCCAAAAGTGATACCATTGCCAGCATGACGGGACACGGTGGAAGCCAGTCTTTCACTTCGAGCAGAACGTCCAAGTATTTCGAGCCCTATGACAGCTACGAGATCTCAAACTTCCATTACAACAGTGAAGGTGGAAGAGTTGGCGGAGGCGTTGAAAACGGCTCTTCTTCCAATGAATCTGCTCAAGGTGGCCAAAGCTTGTCAAAAATTGATCGGAGTAATGAGGAAGGGATGGGAGACGCTAAACAAGTATCTACCTTTGCACCACCGCCGCCACCGCCACCACCGCCACCGCCATTTTTGGCTGAGCTGGCAAAGAACTCTTCCCCAGCAATTCCAACACCTCCTCCGCCTCCAGACTTTCTGAATTCAGCTGCAAGTAAAGCCCCAGAACCCGCTCCCCCTCCGCCACCTCCGCCACCTCCGCCACCGCCCAGTTTCCTCAATAAATCAGCCATTCCGCCCCCACCTCCACCACCTCCTCCTCCTCCTCCTCCTCCTCCTCCTCCTCCTTCAGCGGCGAAGGAGCCTGAAAAAGAGCAACTAGTCGAAGTTGTAGACGCCGCTTCTGAGCCTGTGGAGCCTCAACCAAAACAGCTTCTGAGAAGACCCACATCCAAACTGAAGCAGGTCCATTGGGACAGAATCGACGACGTTTCCAAAACGTTCTGGGGACGACTGACAGACGAACAACTCAATGCTCAATTGGACCAGATTGGCATTCTGGACGATCTAGAAGAACGTTTTGCTGCCAAGGAGTCCAAGTTGAAACTGGTGTCCAAGAAGCCGAATGAGCAAGGGTCCCAAAAAGTGGCTTTACTGTCTCGCGAATTCAGACAACAATTCGGGATCAACCTTCACCAGTACAGCAGTTTGACGGAGGAAACCTTCGTTTTGAAGGTCCTGGAGTGCGATAAAAGCATAGTGGAGAACCTCAGCGTGATTGAGTTTTTTGCTCATGAAAATCTGACAGACATCTCTCCTTCAATGATGAGAGACTTCGCACCGTACTCGATGAACTGGAACATTGCCAACCACACACCGAAAAAAGATCCCAGCGAGTTGGACAGGTTCGATCGCATCTATCTAGAATTGTGCTACAACCTGCGACACTATTGGACGTCGCGTTCCAGATCACTCTTGCTGTGCCAGACTTACAGAAGAGATCACGACGATATCCTCAGCAAACTGAACGTTTTTGACAAGGCCATCACCAATATCAAATCGTGTGAGTCTTTGATCGAGATCTTGAACATCATCAAGAACCTGGGCAACTACATGAACGATGTGTCCAAGACGGCGCCAGGCTTCAAGTTGTCGACACTGCAGAAGCTGAAGTTCTTGAAAGACAACAGGAACAACACCAGTTTGCTACACTATATCGAGAGGGTTGTGCGAAACCATTTCTCTCACTTGTGTGTCTTTGTTGACGAACTGAACGACATCCAGCAAGTCTCCAACATCTCCATCGAAAACCTTGAGACCGAGTTCAACGAGTTCAAGAGAGCTGTCAACACGTCGCAGATGGCGGTCAAGAAAGGTGCCTTGAGTGACCCTAGCAAGTTCCATCCAAAAGATCAGATCTTGGATTACGTCAAGCCTTCGTTGAGAAAAGCAGCATTGAAGCTGGAGGCTTTGGAGAGCCGGATCAAACAGACAATACTAGATTTTGACGAGTTGATGGTTTACTTCGGTGAGGACCCGACAGAAGCTGGTTCTAGAGACGCGTTCTTCGTCAAATTCAAAGCTTTCATTGACGATTTCAAGAAAGCACACTCAGACAATATCCGGGCTGAGGAGGAAGAGCGTGCATACGAGGTGAGAAAGAAGATGATGGAGGATTTCAAAAAGCAGAAGTTGTCCAAGAAGAGAGAAATCACAAGTGAGTCTATGGAGGTCTGTGATGGTCAGATATCTCAAAACAGCAACACTCTGATTGAGCAGTTACTGGAGAAATTGAGGGCTCCGTCTGCGCCAGAATCCGCCAAAGTAGCCACCAAATCCATTGTCTTGAAAGACGAGGAAAGAGACAGTATCACCAGCAAGGCTCAGCAGATGCTGGAGGAACTCTGTCAGTCAGCAGAGGAAGAGTCTACTCCCGAGCCCGTGGAGATATTGGAGACCCCTTCCACTCCTACCAGCTTGACGCGTATACCAGATCTTGCGAGACCCGCTAGTCTGACCTCCGCAAGGTCTCCCGACCAGCTCTCGATCATTACACTACTGATCAACGATACGCTGAGCCCGAGCAGGGTTCATCTTCAGGGGATGAGGGATGATGAGACGGACGAGGAGGATGAAGAGGGGGGCAATCAGGAGCAGGACAGTGAAAAAGGTGAGGAATACCCGAGTTGAATCAGGTAAGATCAATTCACCACAATCGGGCTCGAATAATATTGATTTTAGGTAAACCAATTCAATCAGGTTGCTTTGATCGTTTGACTCTTCGCTCATTAATTTGCTACACTTGATACCCTACTGGACGATGTTTGTAGAACTTTTTAAGAGGAAAACAAATAGCAAAGAGAAACTATAGAACATGGAGAGCTCAGATCACAGATCAGTTTGTAGTTTCACTCTTTGGCTTGATGGACAGATCCACCTTTCTAAGACCAAAGTAACTGAGCAGAGCCACGAAGATGTAGAAGGCTGTGCTCAACGGCTTCTTTAGCATATCAAACAGACCGTAGTGGTAGTGGACGAGGACTTCGACGCCTCTCATTTCGTCAATGAGGTTCTCGAACACCAAAGTGACTTTAGTGTGGCCGGTGGTGACATCCAAGAACGAGAACTCGTGGCCAATGGTCTTGGTCTCGTAGCTAAGTGGACACTGAATGTCCAAGATTTGTGCTCCTTCGGGCAGGTAAACAGACAGTTCGACGTTTTCGTAAGTGGCATCGTTCAAGCCGTCCAAAAGAGGAACGCTCAGAACGTATTCGTCTCCAGAAACCTTGAGGAAGTCTGCCAACTTATGAGTCCAGCCAATGGTGAAGTTGTAGTGCCATCCTCCAAAAATAGGGAACCTGGGCTTCAAGACAAGCTCGTTCGGAGTCACCAAAGACGTGGAGACGTTACCAACCTTATCAGTGAAGTACATGTCTGCGGTTTCAATGTTCTTTGGCAGAGGGATCTGGATGGAAGTCATGATGGAGGTTGGTCTCATGGTGTACTTACCAGACATCCAATCAACACGCGAGAATCCTTGGTCGAGCTGGACAGCCTTGTTGGAAAGCTCGTAATACTCCTCGATCTGGAAGGCCGAGCTCCAGTGGGAAACCCAAGCGTCTCTTTTGAGGTTGTACACGTATGGAAGAGGGTGTTGTTTCAAAAACAGAAGAGCCAATGGGAGGTTGGTGTATGGCTTGAACTTGTAGTGGTAAGGTCCGTAAACAAGAGACTTGTCTTTGATGGTGCCTTGGAATTCCGAGGCATCGAGCCCTTCTGGGAACTCCATTGGCAATTCCTGGGCATTCGAGATGCCAACGACCCTCAATTCATAGCCGGAAGTGTCGTAACTGGACAAGGCAAGCTTGGTGGTTTTGACCAAAAGAGTCTGGTCAGCCCCCATTGGGGCTTTTTTCGGCACTGGTTCAAACTGGTTTGTGACAGTGTACGAGACCGTGAGCTGGATAGACGACTTTGGGGCAATTGGGTAGGGTAATTGCAGCTTGTAGAAGGCAAACTCGTCATCTTCGCCTTCTTCAACAATCTCAGCTTCCAAAAGCGGGTTCTGCCCGGCAGGAGACGCCAGGAGCGACACAAAAAGCGAGACATCGTCCTTAATCTGTGCGGGGATTGTGAAATAGTACTCGCTGACTGGCTCGGAGGCGATATTGCGGGCCATGATGAGATGTCTTTCCTTTTGGTAGGACTTGAGAAGATCGATGATCCTGTCATATTTGACATTCTCCCAGTTTTGCGGCGGCCTGAACGCAGCAGCAAATACTGCGTGAAGCAGCAAGCCAAGAAGTAGAAGTTTCATGTTAAGAAGGGTGGCAACTGAGTTTCTCAGTCAAAGGAAAGGGAGAGTTGTGTATGTTTAACAACACGTTTAATTTTTTGTTATTGATTCTTGATAGTTTTTCATTCTCGAGAGCGAAATGTTCGAAGCGAAAATGACGGAAGAAAAATGTCAAACGGCGAGCGAAGCGAGTCATTCGACGTGAAGTGTTGTAGGATGTCGTTATGAGAGGCGCATTTAGTCTGGATCAAGCGGAGTACAGATGTCGTCCTATTCAAATAGCGTGCAGAAAGAGTCACGCTGTGTGGTTTTTTGGCACGTGACGCGCGTCACGTGTTCAGTATATAGTTACACAAATTGTTCAATGCAAGTTGTTCGAGTAATTGTTAGGTTCGTCATCGTCATCGACATCATCATCATCATCATCGTCATCGTCATAGATATCATGTCTCTGGAGGGACACACTCGGGAACGAATGTCGGGAAAAGACTGCCCTCTCAGGAGCAGAAAGCAGTGAAAGTTCCTCCGGGATGTTGCTTTCGCTTTCTCCTACACTCTCTCCTCCAAACTCAACTTCTTCGTCATCTTTATCCTCGTAAGAGAGGGCTACCACAGACAATCCTGGTCCGTGAGGAATGCGTCTGTAGACGCTTCTAGAGACTGCAGTACGCTGTAAAATGCAGAGCATGGTTCCGCAACCAGCCGTGAATACGGTCGAAGCCAAAAGCGTCCAGCCACACCAGTCGAGATGAGGCACGAATAGCAGCAGATCAACGAGGAAAGATAGCAATGATAGTAGAAACGTTGGGAGAGTCCAGAGCAGTAATACGAGAAAGAATCGCGGGGAAGTTGGTGCATTTGGGTGCAAAAGTAGTAGTAAAGTGAGACATAGCTGGACTAGAGTGAAAGCTAGTGACAGAGGATGGACCACTAGTAAGTAAGAGACGCTGTGGCGGGCATTGGAAGGTAGCGTGAAGCCCGACAAGTCGGTGAGCTCCGAGGGCTGGTATCCGATCCGTGGTGACGTACACGACTGGTCATCGCAAAGGCCGAAAACTCCAAACTTGTAGCCCTGGTAGGTGCAGAGTGAGAGGTGTGGAGTGATGGGGACTGAAAGGACGGCCAGGAGTTGAAAGATGAAGGAGATCGTTAAGAGACTGATTTGAATTGATACGAGTTTGCGGAACATGCGATGACAAAAGGGGTTTTCAATCTGTTGGTGACTCCCGGGTCAGTTCTGACGTAATGAGTAGTTTATATCGGAAAATAGTTGGCTGTGTGTGTTGACAAAATGGTTTTTCATGATTTATTGTTGGTGATTGTATTTTTGAGTATCTTTACTCCAAAAAGTTGAAAAACTTAGTTTTTAAGAAAAAGCTGATTTGAAAAGATGACATCACCAGGCTGGGATTTACTGTTCATGACTTTGGGGTCGTGAACGGCAAGGGATATGGATGAGTCGTTGAAAAGGTTGGTATACCAAGGGAGTAGCTAAGCAGCGTGAGAGACGAGATGGAGTATGGTTTGGCAGTGACGAATGCCTTAATCTCCCGGAAACATAGTCACGTGGATCCAGTCACGTGAACAGAGGGGCGGACTTATACGCAGTTTCATTCGCAAGCTATGCAGCGGTGTTTTCCTCCAACCACAAGGTCAGTTCTGCAGTATGGACTTAGGCAACAGCGACGATGGAAAATCCCT
The DNA here is from genome assembly GCA_003706155.2 of Ogataea glucozyma. NCBI lineage: Eukaryota > Fungi > Ascomycota > Pichiomycetes > Pichiales > Pichiaceae > Ogataea > Ogataea glucozyma. The sequence continues at coordinate 95,355 of PPKO02000006.1, forward strand.
CAAACTAATTCACGTACAAATCAGCTCGATTCGCAGATTTCAAAGGGTCCATCTACAATTCAAAATTTTTCTACTGATAAATTTTTTTGGAGCTCTTCTCTGTGAGATTTTCTGATCAGTTGAATCTTTTCATATCAGGCAGAACTCTTTGCGACACTCAACCCCTCCGTTTCACAGCATCCACCAACATGGCGGCACGGATGAGACAGAACAAGAAAATCCGGTTCGACGAGCCCCAGAACGACGCAGGCAAGACTCCAAAGACCGGTGTTCCTTCTACCAAGCGAGGAATCACAAAGAAAATCAGACACAATGGGCCCCCCACTGCAAAAGTGGTGGAGTTCGAGGATTCGGAAGACGAAGGTGGTGTCAGATCTTCCAAAGGTCATCCGGATGAGCCTGACTCTGAAGACGAGTCAGCAAGCAGGGCCTTTCTTGACATGAGAACAGTGCGAGCCAAGGCTACGGAACTGCTTGAAATCAGACGCACGCTACCAGTCTACAAAGTGAAGGATGATCTGATGACGCAGTTGCTTTCCTGTAAGGCCTGTGTGCTTATCGGAGAGACTGGTTCGGGTAAGTCGACGCAAATCCCGCAGTTTCTGATGGAACACAGCCGCCGTGGAGTTGCTGTGACACAGCCGAGACGTGTGGCTGCCATCAACTTGGCCACTCGTGTTGCTGCCGAACACGGATGTCGCTTGGGACAGGAAGTTGGCTACTCTGTGCGTTTTGACAACGCGTCCACGAGACGCACGAAGCTCAAGTACCTGACTGATGGTATGCTTTTGAGGGAGCTGATGCTGGATCCGATGCTGTCCAAATACAGCACAGTGGTGCTCGACGAGGCTCACGAAAGAACAATTCTGACCGATTTGCTGCTTGGGTTCCTGAAAGATCTGCTTCTAAATGGCCGTCGCGACGACCCCGATTTTCGCGTCGTTGTGATGTCTGCAACAATTGATGCCGAGAAATTTTCCAGATTTCTGGGCGGTGCTCCGGAAAACACGGCTGTGCCAACTCAATCTTCCCAGGATGCTCCTATTCTGTTTGTGGAAGGACGGACATTCCCCGTCGAACGGCTTTATCTCCGTCAGCCCGCCGAGGACATTATTGACAGCGTGGTCAGGGCCGTGGTTCAGCTCAACCAGACCGAGCCGACTGGCGATATTCTGTGTTTTCTGCCCGGTCAGGAGGACATCGATAAGACGGCCGAGATCTTGGCGCGACTGGCGCCCGAGTTGCCGCGGGAGGCCCCCAGGTTGAGCCCACTGCCGCTGTATGCGGCTCTGCCTTCTCATATGCAAATGAAAGTGTTTGATCCGGTGCCTCGGGGTCATCGTAAGGTGATTTTGGCCACGAATATCGCAGAAACCTCGGTCACAGTGCCTGGAATCAGATACGTGGTGGACTCTGGACTCCGCAAAGTGAAAGTGTGGCGTCACCAGTTGGGGCTCTCGACTTTGCTGGTGGCTCCGATCTCGAAATCCTCGGCTGCGCAGCGCGCAGGTCGTGCAGGAAGAGAGGCCCCGGGAAAATGTTTTCGGCTTTTTCGAGAAGCCGATTACGGCAAATTAGCCGACGACACCGAGCCGGAGATTTTGAGATCCGACGTTGTTGGGCCGGTTTTGATGCTCAAGAAGATGGGTGTGGACGACATCTTGGGATGGTACTGGCTCGAGAATCCGGGAAGAGATGCCCTTGTGGCGGCTCTACAGCAGTTGTACGCTCTCGGAGCGCTGAACGACGCTGGTAAAATCACCGACCTTGGAAAAGAGCTCGCTGTCTTGCCTGTAGCACCCCACTTGGCAGCCGTTTTGGTCGAATCTCGTCGACTCGGATGTCTGCAGCCGGTCGTGGACATTGTGGCGTGTCTGTCGGTTGACAATCTGCTGCTACAGCCGGCCAACGAGCAGCGGGACGAAGTCAACGAGAGGAGAAGAGACACATGTAAGCTCGGAGCACAGTACGGAGACTTGTTGATGCTCAAGGAGCTGTTTGACATCTATGTCAGTCTTGCAGACGTGACCGAACGCAAACAATGGTGCCAACAGCTGTGCTTGTCGTACAAAGGGTTCAAGAATGTGGGGAAAGTGGGTCGACAAATCCGCGAGTACATGAGTGTCAAAGAGGAAGAAACTGGAGAGTTCAACGCCAAGGATGTTCTCAAAGCCTTTTTGAAAGGATTTGTGACCAACACGGCGATCGGAATGCCTGACCGGTCGTACAGAACGGTCACTACGGGAGAGTTGGTGTCGATTCACCCGTCGTCGCTACTGTTTGGCACGAAGAAGGACGCTGTGATGTACGTGGAGTACGTCTACACGGTGAAGGGGTATGCCCGGAGTGTCAGTGCTATTGAGCTGGAGTGGCTGCAGGAGGTTGCCCCGCATTTGTTGGGTAACAGAGTTGCCACAAACGGAGCTTAGCGGCGGGCGAACCGACTCACCCACGACGCGAAGCGCGAAACGAGTAGGGTGGAGTCAGGGAGGTGTAGCTTGAGATTCAGCGAAAAGTGGTTCATCGTTGAAACTTCACCCTCACTATATTAGAGTGTACAGCATATAAATCAAGCATGATAATAGAACTCTATGAGACAAGCGGACAGTGCTTGAGGTGGATCTCCCATCCTCACGGCCCTGCTAGGCTATTGCTCCTTGGGCTCTCGCAATACGTGACTGCCCTGTTCACTAGCAAAATTTTTTTGGCAGAAAAGGCGGAGATTCCGCGACTTTGCCCCAAAAAAACAGACAAATTCGATATGATAAGCAAAGGTCAAAAAGCTCAGATTAAAAGATAATACACTCAAACGTAAGTACCCCAAGAGAAATAACAGCCAAACACAGTTGGAAATGCTGGAAAAGTGGAAATGCTGCCCAGAAATCTGGGGACCGTGGTCATAGGCTTGGCAAGCGTGACGTCCGTCAGAAGCGAGTTTGCTACTCTCGTCATCACCACCGCCCCGCCTCACTCTCACTCTCCCCTCTTTTCGGCCTCATCATCGGCAAGCTCCCCACCGAAGAGATCGGCGACAAGCTGCACGAGCCCACTCCGTGTCCCACCGAGCTGAGCGGAGTGGACAGCGGAGAACCGAAATATGGATTGGCAGGACTGACGCCTAGCGTACTACCTCCCAAACCAGACAACGCAGTCAGGCTGCCTATGCCTCCCAAAGTGGGTGGGTCCTTTAGAGACATGCTGATCAGCTGGTACTCCAGATCCTTATCCAGGTACCCCAAAGAGTCCGAAGAAGCTGAAGACGGAGGTCTGGGTAGCAACAGTGCATCATCGTCCAGAAGATCCTTCCTTTGCGCCAGAACCGGCGATTCCAGCGAGCTGTGGGAGCTGTGAGATCCTTGGGAAGAGCCGCGCTTGGAGCTGTGTCGCTGTTCCTGAAATAGACTCACCCCGTTCATCGGCTGTTCCATCACACGGCAGTTGTTGATTGTCACGTTGGAAACGTCACCGTTGTAGGTGGGGACTCTGCGAAATGTGCACATCTTGAACTCGATGCGTGAGGAGAGACTGGGCAGGTAGTTGAGGTCTTTGAAAGTGCACTTTTCGATCATGATCTGGTCGGATTCCGGGAGCTTGAACTCGGAGTCGAACAGCGAGTGTTCGAGATACAGGTTTTTCAGATTGGGGAGAGACACGAAGTTGTAGTCCAGAATGAAGTCGTTGAGCGAGAGAAGTTTCAAGGACGGGGGAAAGTTGATGGCCGAGAAAATCAGAGGTTTGCCAACTTTGTAGTTGTAACGAGAGATTCCTTTCAGTTTGAGGTTTTCAATGTTGTTGGTGAGCATGTTGTTGATTAGTGATGAGACACGCATTATGTCTTCTCTTGTGAACGGATACAGCTCTGGCCCCGACCCGCCCGTGTCGTAGCTGATGTCTATGCACAGATCGCAGACCGACGGCGGGAGCGGCTTTGACAGTTTCCGCAGGATATTGAGTCTTATGCTAAAGTTTTGGGCGAGATTCTTGATGTTGTGGATGGTGATGGACAATTTCTTCAAATTTGGGGCCCATTTGACGGATTCCAGAGGAGTCGCTGGCTCCTGGCTCTCGAAAGACTTGGAGTAGGTGAAATGTACTTTGAACTCCTGCAAGTTCCGACACTCAGAGAGATCAAACCCGTCGTTATCGAGCACCACGTAACTGATTTTCGAGTGGGTCAAGTTCGGGAAGAACTTGAGCTTGCGAAGGTCGGACGAGTCGATGTATGTGTGGAATATGTTGAGTGTTTTGAGGCTGTGAACAGCCTGTTGCATGTGGAAACCTATGATGAAGTTTTTCTGAAACTTGGTGACGGAGCTTTTGCGAAGCTCCCAGTTGTCGAAGAAAACATCAAGCGACTTGACCCTATCCAAGGAGTCCAGAAAGTCGAGGTTATCGATATTGACTAGTTTCAGCGTGTCTATCGAGCTCCTGCTGGCTGGAATCTTCTTGAAAGTGCCTCTGTTGACTCCGAACTTGAGGTACCGGAGCTGAGTGCCGTGCTGGTCGATCAAGTCGTTGAAGGGCCGCAACTTGGCCTCGTTCTCTAGAGAAAGATGCAACAGCTCGATTTGCGGAAGCTTGGTCTTGATAACAGCCAAGTCGATCGGCTGTTGCTCGTTTTTGAACAGGATCTTGATCACCACGAGATTTCCATCGTTGAGATTGAGTCTTCTGAACTCCTTGTACGGCAGATGGAAGTCGTGCTCTTTTTTCATTTCCTGGGTGGTGAACTCCTTGAAAGACTTGACGATGAAAAGATCGTGTCTGATTTGCTTGATGAGGATCTCCACAGGACTCGTGTAGCTGAGGCTGTAGAAGCCGTAGAGTTTGATGTTGGAGGTGATGTCAAAAACGGACATGAACTTGCTGAAGCTGAGAGTGTCCATGAGTCGGGTGATGAACCCGACCAGGCTTTTGAAGCTGTAAATGAGCTTGATCTTGTCGCAAAGAGCCACCTTGGTAGCACCATCTATACATCGAGCAAGACGGTCGAATTCCGCACCTGAGACGGACGAATCGACGTCAAACAGTCTCAACTGCACTTCCGAGCTGTCTGTGTAAATCAGGCCTTTCTGCTGACTCAGTCTGCGAGCCACAGCTGTGCTCAGAGTGTCGGTGTACTTTGCGGAAGCCAACTCCGAGCCATTCAAAATCTGCCTTGCGTGCAACGGCAGGGTGCTGATAAAACTCTCCTTGTTCATTGTCCATTGACGCTGTCTCGGTAAGGCGTGGTTATCCGGGCGAATTGAGGAGCCGGGGAAGATGCAATTCTGGAGAATCCAGAAGCGCTCAAAGGTGCTGGCTAGTTCGTAGAGCCAGTACGGGAAACGAGCAGTGAGACCCAAAAATTGGTGTCACTTGTACACCACGATGTTTTCGGATGATCTCGCTGGCAAGAGCGTTGTGTCAGTTGAGTCCTCTTCGCCACTACAATCAGATATGCACTCGACCACTCCACCATACCGACTTAACACATCTGATCCCCAAAGATCGTGCAGTTTTTCCAATCGGGAAAAAAAAAACTGGGCTGGTTGCCGAAACGAGTCATTTGAGTCGCGGACGACACAGGGGCAATCAGGGGAGGGTCGAGTCGAGTCGAGTCGAGTCAGCAGGTGTGCGGGAGTCCAGGGTCTGCTGGTGGAACTGGCGGTCTGTCTTGGTGAACAGAGCCAGCAGCCCCAATGTAGAACCCTTTCGAAAAAGCCACACCCGGCTTTCGGAGCTCGCCCTTGCCTCATAAGCCCCTGAGTGAACCCCTGAAAGCCCCCCTTCCTCCTCCTGCACGCCGCCTACTTTTCCACCATATCACTTTTTCTTGGCCGATGAGGTCACACAAAGCCACCGGGTCCCGCGAAGAGGAGGACGCAAGATCCGCGTGACGCCCACGAAAATAGATCTGCTTACGTACGCGGCTGTCCGCGGGCTCAGACTCCTTTGCTTACTAAGCTGCTGACTCAGCTGCGCCCTCTCCCCCCGCGAAAATATCAACCCGGATTTACGCGGCCACTTACGTCACCAGGTTCCTATTTTTTTCCTCACGGGGGAAGCCGAGGCATCTGGTGCGAGGGTCGGCGAGCAACTGCGGCGAACTCGCGGCGACAGATACCGGCCTATTGTTGGCAACAATAGTGTTCAGCCAAGGGAAGAAAAGTGCAGCGAATAATTAAGAGCAAGAGGAGACAATTTGACAACCGTCACCATTGCCGAGGTCAGTTGCGTCACGCTGGCCACCACGAACGCTGGGGCGACGTCTGGGTGCCGGGTGCTCGAGTCCTCCTTCCCCCTCGAGTCCCACGGTGCACCCTTGCCAGCCTTACGTAACTCGCCCTGCAGGCATATTACTTGATTGGCTGATAAGCGGCTTGCGGCTGGCACCGTGCGCGCGATAATGCACCGCGCGGCGCGCGCTGGCCACATCGGGCCGCCGGCCGCTGCTGGTCAATCTCCCAAAGTGCCACCCCGCGAATCACTTTATTTAAAAGCAGCACAAGCGCCAGAAATTTCCCAGCACCCACACTTTCCCTCTATATACTGCTAGACACCTACAAACTCCACAATGACCACTACAACGGGCTGGACGATCCCGCAATGGGTCAAGTTCCACCAGGACGCAACGCCAGATGAGTCGCTTGCGGTTCTCAAGGAGCTGGTGAAGTCGTTCAAGACGTTCCCTGAGGAACCCGCTTGGATCTCTGTTGCCTCCCTGGAGAACCTCGAACACCAGTGGAAGATCCTGCAATCCAAGTCGAACAAGACGAGTCTGAAGCTCTACGGAGTTCCGGTCGCCGTCAAGGACAACATCGACGCAAAGGGCTTCGAGACGACCGCCGCGTGTCCCTCTTTCGGGTACTTCCCCGAGTCCGACGCCACGGTGGTGGCTCTCCTGAGGGAACAAGGTGCCATCATCGTGGGAAAGACCAACCTCGACCAGTTCGCCACGGGACTTGTTGGAACAAGATCGCCGTACGGAATCACCAAGAACTCCTTCAACGATAAATACGTCTCGGGCGGCTCGTCGGCCGGGTCCTCGGTCGTTGTCGCTAAAGGCTGGGTCCCAATTGCCCTGGGCACAGACACCGCCGGCTCTGGAAGAGTGCCAGCAGCCCTCAACAACCTCGTCGGCCTCAAGCCGACCAAGGGCGTCTTCTCGACGGCCGGAGTGGTTCCGGCGTGCCGCTCTCTGGACTGCCCGTCGGTCTTTGCTGCCAACCTGAGCGACGCTCAGCTCTGCTTCAACATCATGGCCAAGCCAGACTTCGCCAACTGCGAGTACTCCAGAGCCATGCCCGCCAACCCCGTCAGACACTACTCGGCCCGGCCAAAGGTGGCCGTGCCGGTCACCATGGACGGGCTCTGGTTCGGCGACGAGGAGAACCCGAAGATTTACGCCAAGGCCGTGGACGTTCTCAAGCAGATGGGCGCCGAGATTGTTCCGTGCGACTTTTCGCCTCTGCTCGAGCTCGCCAAATGCCTGTACGAGGGTCCATGGGTCGCCGAGAGATGGGCCGCCACGAGCGAGTTCTTCGCCTCCAACCCCCCTGAGAAGGACCTGGACCCAACTGTCCACAAGATCATCAAGAGCGGCGAGGCCCCAGACGCCGCCACCGCGTACAAGTACGAGTACAAGAGACAGGCGATTCTCAAGAAGGTGCACGAGTCTTTTGCCGGAACCGACGTGTACCTTGTTCCTACTTGTCCTCTGAACCCCACGATCGAAGAGGTTCAAAATGAGCCAATTCTGGTCAACTCCAGACAGGGAACCTGGACCAACTTTGTCAACTTGGCCGACTTATCCGCTCTGGCGATCCCTGTCGGCTTCAGGGCAGACGGTCTGCCAAATGGTGTCACTCTGATTGGCCAGGCGTTCGAGGACTATGCTCTTCTGGACCTGGCCAGCAGATTCTTCAAAACTCTGTATCCAAACGGCGCCAGACCCGTTGGAGCGCTGAACTCTTTTGCCGGCGTCTCTGATACTCTGGACGAGTCAATTCCCGCCCCAGACTTCTCCAAGGCCATCAAGCTGGCTGTTGTCGGCGCCCATTTGAAGGGGCTGCCATTGCACTGGCAATTGGAGAAAGTTCAGGCCACTTTCATCGAGAAGACCAAGACCTCTGCGAGCTACAAGCTGTACGCTCTGCCGCAGGTCGGTCCTGTCGCCAAGCCGGGGCTCAAGAAGGTCAGCGAAGGAGGTGCCAAGATCGAGATCGAGATCTACTCGGTCCCAATCGAGAGATTTGGTGACTTCATGGCCATGGTTCCGGAGCCTTTGGGAATTGGGTCTGTCGAGACCGAGGCTGGCGAGATTGTCAAGTCTTTTATCTGCGAGGAAATCGGATACTCGCAAAAGGGCTCGAAGGACATCACCCACTTGGGGGGCTGGAGAGCCCACATGGCGGAGGTGAATGCCTCGAAGTCTGCCAAGCCGTTTGAGAGCGTTCTCGTGGCCAACAGAGGAGAGATCGCCGTCAGAATCATCAAGACGCTCAAGAAGATGGGCATCAAGTCGATTGCCGTGTACTCCGACGTGGACAAGTATGCCGAGCACGTTCTGATTGCCGACGTTGCTGTTCCTCTTCACGGAGTGTCTGCTGCCGAGACATACATCAACACGGACAAGATCATCAAGGCATGCAAGGACACCGGGGCCCAGGCTGTCATTCCTGGTTACGGATTCCTCTCTGAAAATGCCGATTTTGCCGACAGACTCGAGACCGAGAAGATTGTCTTTGTCGGACCGTCGTCGCGGGCCATCAGAGACCTCGGACTGAAGCACTCGGCCAGAGCCATTGCCGAGAAGGCAGGCGTTCCTCTTGTGCCGGGTTCTGGGCTCGTGTCCTCTGCGGCCGAGGCTAAAGAGATTGCCGCTAAGCTGGAGTACCCTGTGATGGTTAAGTCCACTGCTGGAGGAGGAGGAATCGGTCTGCAGAAGGTGGACTCCGCCGAGGACATTGAGCGGGTGTTCCAAACCGTGCAGCACCAGGGCCAGGCGTACTTTGGCGACGCCGGCGTGTTTCTGGAGAGGTTTGTTGAGAACGCCAGACACGTGGAGATCCAGATGTTTGGAGACGGAAGGGGCAAGGCCATCGCCATTGGCGAGAGAGACTGCTCTCTGCAGAGAAGAAACCAGAAGGTGATTGAGGAGACGCCGGCCCCGAACCTCCCGGAAGGAACCAGACAGAAGATGAGAAAGGCCGCCGAGAGTCTCGCTGCCAAGATCAACTACAAGTGTGCCGGTACTGTTGAGTTCATCTACGACGAGAAGAGGGACGAGTTTTATTTCCTCGAGGTGAACGCCCGTTTGCAGGTGGAACACCCAATCACGGAGGAGACGACTGGTCTCGATCTTGTTGAATGGATGCTGCTGATTGCTGCGGACAGGCCGCCGAGCTTTGACCAGGTCATCAAGTGCGAGGGTGCCTCGATGGAGGCCAGGCTGTACGCGGAGAACCCGGTGAAGGACTTTATGCCTTCTCCGGGTCAGCTGACGGAGGTGAAGTTCCCGTCGTGGGCGAGGGTCGACACCTGGGTCCGCACGGGTTCTGTGGTGTCTGCCGAGTACGACCCGACGCTCGCCAAGATCATTGTGCACGGGAAGGACCGTGCAGACGCTTTGAAGAAGCTGAGACAGGCTTTGGACGAGACCGTGGTGCACGGATGCATCACGAACATTGACTACCTGCGGTCGATCGCCAACTCGACGATGTTCGAGACTGCCCAGGTGGCCACAAAGGTGCTGGACTCTTACGACTACAAGGCCAACGCTTTTGAGATCACCGCACCGGGCGCCTACACGACCGTGCAGGACTACCCGGGAAGAACTGGATACTGGAGAATCGGAGTGCCTCCGTCGGGACCAATGGACGCCTACTCGTTCAGACTGGCCAACAGGATCGTGGGAAACCACTACAAGGCCCCGTCTATCGAGATCACGCTCAACGGGCCGTCGGTGCTGTTCCACCACGAGACGGTCATTGCCGTCACCGGTGGCAGTGCTGCTGTCACTGTGAACGGCGAGGAGAAGAGCATGTACGAGCCGATCGAGGTCCGCAGAGGCGACAGGCTGGTGATTGGCAAGCTTTCTTCCGGATGCAGAGCCTACCTGGCCATCAGAGGCGGTATCGACGTGACCGAGTACCTCGGCTCGAGATCCACGTTTGCGCTGGGTAACTTGGGCGGCTACAACGGCAGAGTACTGAAGCTGGGTGACGTTTTGTTCCTTGGCCAGCCAAACCTGGCAGCCTGCAGCCTGCCGGCGCCAGTTTCTGCTCCGCAGAGCGTTCCAAAGTCGCTGATTCCGCCGATCGAGGGCAAGGAGTGGGTTGTGGGTGTGACGAGCGGTCCGCACGGCTCGCCCGACTTCTTCATGCGGGAGTCTGTGCAGGAGTTCTTTGAGAGCCAGTGGAAGGTGCACTACAACTCGAACAGGTTTGGTGTGCGGTTGATCGGCCCAAAGCCGAAGTGGGCCAGGGCCGACGGAGGCGAGGGTGGACTGCACCCATCGAACGCCCACGACTACGTCTATTCTCTGGGAGCAATTAACTTCACCGGAGACGAGCCTGTCATTCTGACATGTGACGGCCCGTCGCTGGGAGGATTTGTGTGCGAGGCTGTCGTGTGCGAGGCGGAGATGTGGAAGATTGGCCAGGTGAAGCCGGGCGATCTGATCAAGTTCCAGCCAATCTCGTTCGACGAGGCGGTGGCGCTGAAGGCCGAGCAGGACAAGGTGATTGAGCTTTTGGACGGCAGTGTTCCACAGTTGCCTGCACCCGCCCCGCTTGCGGCCTTGGAGGACCCGGTTTTGGCCAGGTTCCAACCCTCTGGAGCCTCGAACGCACCGGTGGTGACGTACCGCCAGGCTGGAGACAGGTACATTCTCGTGGAGTACGGCGAGAACGTGATGAACCTGAACCTGTCGTACAGAGTGCACAAGCTGATTGAGATGGTGGAGACACACAAGACGGTTGGCGTTGTCGAGATGTCGCAGGGTGTCAGATCTGTGCTGATTGAGTTTGACGGCCGCAAGATCCACCAGCGGGCGCTCGTGGAGACGTTGATTGCGTACGAAAGCGAGGTGCCGTTCACCAACAAGTGGAGCGTCAAGTCGAGAGTGGTGAAGCTGCCGATGGCGTTTGAGGACAAGAAGACGCTGGACGCTGTCAAGAGATACTCGGAGACGATCAGATCGAGCGCTCCTTGGCTGCCGAACAACGTGGACTTCATCGCGCAGGTGAACGGAATCGAGCGGTCGGTGGTGAAGGACATGCTGTACGCCGCCAGGTTCCTTGTGCTGGGACTGGGAGACGTGTTTTTGGGCGCTCCGTGCGCGGTTCCTCTGGACCCGCGGCACAGATTCCTGGGATCCAAGTACAACCCTTCGAGAACGTTCACGCCCAACGGAACTGTTGGTATTGGAGGAATGTACATGTGCATTTACACGATGGAGTCGCCGGGAGGATACCAGCTGGTTGGACGGACGATTCCGATCTGGGACAAGCTGTCTCTGGGCAAGCACACGAGGGAGTTCAACTCGGGCCACCCGTGGCTGTTGTCTCCGTTCGACCAGGTGGAGTTCTACCCTGTGTCTGAGGAGGAGCTAGACAGGCTTTCCGAGGACGCGCAGCACGGACACTGCGACCTGGAGGTTGTGGAGTCTGTGTTTGACCACTCCAAGTACCTGTCGTGGATCCAGGAGAACTCTGCCTCGATCGAGGAGTTCCACTCGAGACAGGGCGGCGAGAAGCTGGAGGAGTTCAAGAGGCTGATCCAAGTCGCCAACGAGGAGCTGAAGCAGTCTGGCTCGACGGGCGAGGAGAAGCAGGAGGAGTACCCGGAGGACGCGGAGCTGATCTACTCGGAGTACTCCGGGAGGTTCTGGAAGTCTCTTGTGCAGGTTGGGGACGAGGTGAAGGAGGGCCAGGGCCTGGTTGTGGTGGAGGCCATGAAGACCGAGATGGTGGTGAACGCCACGAGAGCGGGCAAGGTGATCAAGATCCTGCATGTCAACGGTGACATGGTGGAGGCTGGTGATCTTGTTGTTGTGGTTGTCTGAACGAGCAGAGCGAGAGTGTTTTAAGCTAGTTTACAATGGATATCTAGGAATTTTGTTGAAAAGCGCGGCGAGCGGTATGTAGAGGAGGAGCGGCCGCTGCGGAATAGTATGATTCAGAGTGGTGGGTCGAAAGAAGTGAATAGCCAAGCAGGGGCGCGAGCGCGACGAGCTTGCTAGTCAAGCCTTTCGTAGAATATCATATAGATCGCCTTGGAGTCCTCGAGAACCTGCGACGCAGTGCACTCGGAGATTTTGGAGTCGCTGATTCTCCAGAACGGGTGTTTGACACAGCTGGCCAGCTTCTTGTCGCGTCTGGGCCCGTCTGCCTGGCCCGCCACCGCGTGGCCTGCCACGGCCGGACTCTCGGTCCTGGAGTCGCTGAGCGGGGTGAACGACATCGGCGAGCCGGCCTCGGAGATTGACAGAGACTTCGGCCTCGTGTTTCCAACCAGCGAGGACACCCTCGACCTGAGCCGGGACAGCGACGACTTGCGGGGTCTGGCCGGCGCCGAGCCGGCGTCTGTGTCGGTGTTCTCGGCCTCCACTCCCGCCGTCTGCTCCGGTTCCGGAGCACCGGTGCCGGCGGAGAGTTGCAGCTTGTTCAGGGCACAAGTGACCGTATCCGGCTTCGTGAACCCCGGGAACTTTTTGTAGTACTCGCCGGTGAGCGAGTCCTTGTAGTACAGCGGCTTGCGTCTGTAGCATTCGTAGTGGCCAAGGGAGTGGGACCCCTGGTGTCGCACCGAGGCGTACAGCTTGTAGTTGTACAGCTTGGACGACCGGATAGTCTCGTCGACCAGCGTGCTGGAGGTGGCGGCGTCCGGCGACGCTTGGTTCTCGTCGTCGTCGTCGTCGTCGTCGTCGTCGTCGTCGTCCAAGTCTTCTTCTTCTTCGTCTTCGTCTTCGTCGTCCTCCTCGTTGCTGTCGTCGTCGTCGGTCTTCACAGCCACCTCCTCGTCTTCAGCAGGGGCGTCCTCAACAAACTCCGACGTCTGTTTGTCATCGAGAATCCTCGTGATGGCGGGCGTCAGCTTGGTGACCTCTTCTTCGTCGGAAGAAGAGGCCTCGTCCTCCGTCAGGTCGGCCCCATCGGCCCCCTCGTTGGCAGTGGTGCGGGTGCTGACTCTTCGGATGCTCGACTTCAGCGACTCGGCTCTCTGCTTCGTTTTCACGAGCTTGAGCTTCTCAAAGGCCTGCTGCTCGGCCTCGTCCACCTTGAGCTTCAACACCTCGCGGAAGTTGACGTTGCACGAGTTCCGGGTGGCCTGAGTGTCGGTGAAGATCGACCGCGACAGGTGGATCGTCAGGATCTTTGGAGGAACCACCACAGACGTCTCCTTGTGGACGACAGACTTCAACGAGGGGTCTTTGATTCCCGGGAAGGCCTTCACGTACTCTTCCAGCTCGGGTTCCAAGTCATCGTTGATCAGGAGAGCGTCGTCGTTGGCCTTCTCCGACAGTTTTTCAAGGGTCTGTGCCTCGCCAGGCTTGAAACTCGTCTTGGCCTTAGAGCAGGCCAGAACGTAGTTGATCTTGCAGCGCGTGCAAGAGTAGTCGTCGATGATCTCGCTCTCTGTTCCCTTCAGAATGGCCTCGAGATCAACGGACTCCTGCTGCGGAACAGGCATCGACAGGATCATCATCGGGTTGTAATTGGTCGACGACTTCCTGTGGCACCTCATGCACCGCAAGCTCGACGAAAGCTCTCCTCTGAAAGGAAACACAGGGATCTGGAGCTGAGCCCCGGATCGCTTGGCAAACTTCTCCATTCCCGTGTACTCGCGCTCCAGGGTCTCCAGAATCAGCTGCAACAGCTCGTGGGCGTCGTGCTGGTTCCTGGAGATCCGCGAGTTGTATATCTTCTCCAGAACGTGCAAGAAGTCCCAAACAGAGATCACTCGGGAGCGATAGAGGGTCTCCTGCAGCTTGGAGAGAAGCTCAATCAGAGCGCAGTGCAGAGTCAGGCTGGGGATCGCCGCACCCGGGTCTTTCAGGCCCGCCACCACGGCCGTCCGGAACTTCATCAGGTCGCCCAGGTACGAGTTCATAGCGGGCATCGAGGCCAGGGCCTGGAGCGACGCATTGGCAAAGCAATCGGTGGTCATGTTTATGAGCCCGGTGGTGTGCTTATCGGGTCTTTTGGACGAAAACATCGCTGGATCTGGCGGAAAGAGCGTGGGAGAGAGAACGTAAAACGTCAGTGTTCCAATGGACAAGTACACAAACAGGTGCCTTCGTTTGTCACGAATGAATCGAACAAGTTGATCAAGGTAGTTTGCAGAACTACTTGTGGTCACAACAGACTCACTTTCCACACCAATGGAGTTCCAAAACTTGATGGCTTTGTCTATCGGGTGTGAGCTGTGCTGATTGATGGCCATAAAGGGCAATCAACAAAGAGATACCACCTAGTTGAAGGGGAGAAACGTCGCACTGCCAAGTGTCGTCTGCGATTAGGTAAGTCAATCGAGCAGCCGGGCTAGTTCAGCTGGAAATCACACTGCTCAGTGTACTTGGCTACCGTGCTTGGGAGAACTTCTCAAGCTCACTAATCGTCTGGAAAATGGGGGGTATTCAGCTTGTCCAGAAACCTCCAATGGCGTTTTGTCGCAAATAATTATATTAAACCACTTACATACACACTTTGTCGTGCTATGGAATTCCATTTTTTTTTTTTTTTTGTTTTCTCACAAAAACTTTGGCACAGCCCGAGGTGCACAGCCTGGTATCCACTTACGTCATAGAGGTCAAAGTGGACGTTGAGGTGGTGGAGAGAGCTGTATTGGTGGATGGGTCTCCAAGCACTTCCAGAAACAGCGGCGTGCCAATCAAGTGGAACGGCCAATCAAAGCCCTTCCCGTGGAAATAGCTCGCCAAACTTCTCATAGCAACATAGAGACTATGTATGGCACCCCACCACTGTTCTGAGAGCTTTCAAAGGTCACGTGATTCTAGTCCACAATCACCTGACTGCTACAACGTTGTTCAGATATATGTGTATATTCGACTTTTTTTTAGTACCTCATCATTATATTAACCTATATAAATGGATCAAACAATATTAGAAAAATGGTGATTAATTAAGCATCATGATCTAGTCAACCTCCTCCATGGCAGACTCAGCAACAGCCTCCTCAGATGGGGCCTCGGTAGCAGCCTCAGCTGGAGCCTCAGCTTCTTCATCGATGTTCAAACCAATGGCAATCAACGAGTTGATTCTCTTGGAGAAAGCGGTTGGCTCGTCGAGAGTGAAACCAGAAGTCAGCAATGCAGTGTCGTACAACAAAGTGGTGAGGTTCTTGACAACCTTGTCCTCAGCACCGTTTTCGTCAACCTTGGCCTTCAAGGCCTTGATGATTGGAGACTTTGGAGAGATCTCAAAGATCTTCTTCGAAGCCATGTAAGCAGACATGGAAGTGTCTCTCAAAGCTTGTGCCTTCATGATTCTTTCCATGTTAGCGGACCAACCGAATTGACCGGTTCTGATGGCGGCTGGAGAGTCAACCAACTTGTGGGAAACAACAACCTTCTCAACTTGGTCACCAAGAATCTCCTTCAAAGCCTTGGTCAGTGGCTCAAACTCCTTGATCTCCTCCTCTCTTTGCTTCTTCTCCTCCTCAGACTCTTCCAATTCGAAGTCCTTGGTGATATCCACCAACTTCTTGTCCTCAAACTCCTTCAATTGGGTCATAGCGTACTCATCAATTGGGTCAACAAGGAACAAAACTTCAAAGTTCTTGGCCTTCAAAGCGTCCAAGAATGGAGAGTTCTCAACAGCCTTGATGGTCTCACCAGTGATGTAGTAGATGTTCTTTTGGTGCTCTGGCATTCTGGTGACGTAGTCAGAAAGAGAAGTCAACTCACCAGCGGACTTGGTGGAGTTGTATCTCAAGAGCTTGGCCAAAGCGGATCTGTTTTGTTGGTCCTCGTGGATACCAAGCTTGATGTTCTTGGAGAAGGCGGTGTAGAACTTGTCGAATTGTTCTTGGTCCTCGGCAATCTCGTTGAAAGTCTCAATCAGCTTCTTGACAATGTTCTTTCTGATCACCTTGAGGATCTTGTTCTGTTGCAACATCTCTCTGGACAAGTTCAATGGCAAGTCCTCGGAGTCGACAACACCCTTCACGAAAGAGAGCCACTCTGGAATCAGCTCCTCAGCCTCATCGGTAATGAAGACTCTTCTGACGTAAAGCTTGATGTTGTTCTTCTTCTTCTTGGACTCAAACAAGTCGAATGGAGCTCTCTTTGGAACAAACAAGATGGCCTTGAATTCCAATTGACCCTCCACAGAGAAGTGCTTGACAGCCAATGGGTCTTCCCAATCGTTGGAAATGGACTTGTAGAAAGCGTTGTACTCGTCTTGGGTGACCTCAGATGGGTTTCTGGTCCACAATGGCTTGGTCTTGTTCAGCTCCTCGGTCTCGGTGACGAGCTCCTTGACCTTCTTGGTCTCCTTCTTCTCTTCGTCTTCGTCCTCCTTCACCTCTTCAACCTTGGCCTCCTTGGTATCCTCCTCACCTTCCTTCACCTCCTCCTCGGTCTTCTCCTCTTCTGGAGCGTCCTTCTCAACCTCCTTGGTGACGACCAATTGGATTGGGTAGGAGACAAACTCAGAGTGTCTCTTAACAACCTCCTTGATTCTCTTCTCTTCCAAGTATTCGGTCTGGTCCTCCTTCAAGAACAATCTGATGATGGAACCTCTGCCAATCTTCTCGTTCTCCTCGTCCAAAGTCACAGTGAACTTACCACCAGCGTTGGATTCCCAAATGTATTGCTCGTCGTCGTTGTTCTTGGAGATCACTTGAACATGGTCAGCAACCAAGAAAAGGGAGTAGAAACCAACACCGAATTGACCAATCATGGACACGTCGGCACCGGCAGAGAGAGCCTCCATGAAAGCCTTAGTACCAGACTTGGCAATAGTACCCAAGTTCTTGACCAACTCAGCTTTAGTCATACCAATACCAGAGTCTCTAATTTCCAGCACTCTTTGTTCTGGCTTTGGTGTGATTCTGATGAACAATTCTGGCTCAGTTTCCAACACAGATGGGTCGGAAAGAGCTTGGTATCTGATCTTGTCAAGAGCATCCGAGGCGTTAGAGATCAATTCTCTCAAGAAGATCTCCTTGTTCGAATACACAGTATTGATGAACAAGGACATCAACTGAGAAATCTCAGCCTGGAACTCATAGGATTCACTTTTGGTAGACGACATCTTGTCTATGTCACTAATAGTCTGGAACTTGTAACAGAAAATATCAGTCAGTGCTGTTCACAAGTACAGTCAGAGGGAATTGTTTTTTCACTGGATTTTCCCATCTTTAAATAGTGCCCTCGCCGTCAAACTAAGATCAAAGTCGTCGAGAAAAATATTCATTTCTAGATCACATTTCCTTCCAGAACTTTCTATATGGCGCGTCGATGCCCCACATTATAATTTTCCGCCGCGTCGAATGAAAAAAATTGGAGCCTATTGGAAAATTCGAGAAGTGGAAAGACAAAATGATCGAAAAGCTTCGGTGATTAAGTGTGCACAGATCTCACGAGTCCCAACCAGAACACGACTCCAGTGACGTTGAATGTAATTGTTCGTAAAGTTTGACCTTAGTCGAGCGTTATTTCAATTGAATCCAGCTCAGATTTGATTTTAAGCTCGGTGCGCACGTGACTCAGAGCTGCTGACTGAAGTCATGTGCTCATCACAAGGACTTCTCTTGTTTTTATTCACCCCCGCATCATAATGGCAGAGCCACCCACAATTTTTTTTTTTTGGTGTTTTGAATGTTTGTTTACGTTTCTCAAAAAACTTCCAAATAATTTGACTCAAACCAACTTCTCAAACAACCACTCAATCGCCACCATTCCATCGTTTTTATTATACCCCTTCACCCCACCCCTCTCGAGATGTCTGCAAATACGTCACCGAGGAAGGACGGGAGGAAAAATCTTGCATCCCAGTACCTCGAAGCCATAGGATCCCCTCAGGTACTCAACAGCTCTCCGTTGAGACCAAGCCCAAGCTCCCGAAACATATTGAATGCCGGGCGAATTGGATCACCAAGAAAGCCAATCACAGCCAACTTGAAGGAAAATGAGAATCCGTTCAAATCACCGAAGAAGACAAGCTCAAGTACAGCGCCAGGTCAGCCCGACTCCCCAGTCAAAAGACTGATCATGCAGAAAGAGAAAGATACGGTTGAGAATAACGCTTCTGAATTCGTTCCAAGTCCTGCGAATGCCCCTGTGCGATTTGCTGGGTTCAAAAGATCCGACGCTGATGTTTCTCGTAATGGACCAACCAAAAGTGAGATCAAAACCATGGGTAAAATTAACAGCGCCATTTCCAACTCACCATCTTTGAAAAACCTGAACAAGCTGAAATCCATTGAGACGAAACTGAGAACCAAAGGCAATAGAGTTGAGTCGGTCTCAGGTTTGCAAGGGCGGATTCGGCTTGCCAAAGACATTTCTTCTCATGATTTAGACAAAAAAGCTGTTGGTTTTGGCGGAGGAAGCTCCTGGATGGATACCGATCGTAAGACCCTCCAAGCTCACGAGTATCTTTGTCGTGTTGCCGAGATCAAGTCATGGATTGAGGAATGCTTGAGTGAGAAAATTGAACTGCATGAGGACTCAATTGCTGAGTTTCAAGAGTACATCAGGAACGGAATTCTATTAGCCAAATTGGCACAAAAATTCAACCCGAGTCTTGTGAAAAACATCTATTATGGAGAAAACAACGAATCAAGGACCAACTACAAAAACAAAAGCGGACTTTATTTCAAGTTCACTGAAAATATCGTTTTTTTCTTGAAATTCTTGAAAAGCATTCATCTTCCTGATATGTTTATCTTTGAAACTGCCGATCTTTTCGAAACGAAAAATACCCCAAAAGTGATTTTCTGTTTGCATGCCTTGAGCTATCTGCTTGCTGCTGAGAGCAAGGCTCCTCAATTAAGAAAGCTGGACAACTACAACATTGATGAGAACGATCTGAAAAAGATAAAATTCAAAATTCGGGGTATCAAAATCCCCAATTTTGATAATATCGACAATGGTGTGAGAGTGAACGTTGGTGGAGATATCAAGCCGATTCGGATGGTTGAGAGTGAAAAGGCGGACAGAGTGCAGGAGACGCTGATTTCTCCAGAGATCGAGAAATCAGTCTCAGTCGAAAATTTCCCCTTCAGAGAACCTCAGCACGACACTTTCATCGAGGAAAATGAATCATTCATTGAAGAAGATCCCAGTGTGATCATAACAGAGACTGCAGAAGCACGTTCACTCTTCCGGGAAGATTTTGGAGGCAAGATCGAGGTCAATATCGACGAGATTCACGACAAGTACTCGTCCATGATCGATCACGACCACGGATTGAGCCTGACCCCAACCGACGGTTACAGCAGTTCCACTGACGGGTACATTGGGTCTTTGGTCCAGTTACAATCTCTCGCTAGAGGAGCCATTGTCAGATACGATCATTTTGTGACGAGGTTCATGCTGAAAGTGGTTGCTGCTGATTTGAGCAAGTTTCAGGCCGTGATTCGGGGAAGGCTTCTGAGAAACAGTTTGGACCAGAAGAAAAAACTGCTTAACCAAAATAGCAAGTCTCTGTCTGTTTTGCAGGCTATATTGCGGAATGTGAAGAAGGAAGATAAGTATCTGATGAAAAGGACAAAGCTTTTGGGAGAGCAGGAGCAAGTTGTCCAACTCCAGAGTTTGATAAGGGGAGGTGCTCTTCGAGAGAAAAATTACCAGAGAAGAAGACAATTGTTAGCCAACACCAATGGAGTTATCAAACTCCAAAGTTCGATAAGAGGAGCTACATTGAGGTCAAACCCTGGGAAGTCACTTGACGAACCTTTGGAGATTCCTCGTGTTCCAAACCCCCCAAGGCAGGTCAGGAGATACCGGAAGAGACCGCCCTTGGCGGATTTGGAGCCATGTGATCTCGGAATGCTGTGTCAGCTGACGGCATTTGCGAGGGGCAAGCTTTTCAGAGAAGAGCAGAGACAAATAAAGCTGCAACTTACGAAAAACGTCAATTCGATCAAACAGATCCAGTCGGTCTTCCGCGGAGTTTTGGTGCGGTTCTACCAGGAGCTTTTGCAGGACGATTTGGACGAGCATTTAGAATCGATTATTTCGTTACAGTCGATTTTCAGGGGCAACAAGGTGAGAAGTGCGATCGAAGAAAGAGACGCTTGGTTCAGGAGACCCGAGAACGTTGCTAAGATTGTCAAAATTCAGAACTATTTCCGTGCAACCCGAACTGCCAATGATTTCAAGTCACTAATCAACGAGAAGAATCCACCTTTACAGGCAATCAAGAACTTCATTGGCTTATTGGACGGTCCGGACTCGGAAGTTGAGGAGGAGGTGAAGATCCAGAAATACAAAGAGGAGATTGCAAAAGAAACCAAGCGTATCGAACGTTGGGAACATGATTTGAGCCAATTGGGAGCCAAGATTCAGCTCTTGAAGAAGAACAAGGTGTCTCTTGATGAGCTTGTGAAATTCAAAGATGATCATCTGAACTTGAGCGACTACTCACAGAATTTGAATGAGAGTTTGAGCAGATCTCTGGGTTCGAATCCTGAGAAAATGGTTATCAAACCGATCATCACGCTGACCCAGTTGTACGAGAAGCTATTCTATCTTTTGCAGACCAAGCCCAAGTATTTCGGTCACCTTCTGAAGGCTCTGGACGACGGGACTATCGAGCTGGATCTCAATAGTGGGGACATCGAGGACTGGATTCTCAAACTGTACAACTACGGCTCGGCTTCCGTGAACAGCGTGACGAAACCAACCAGAGAGGAGTACCTGTTAATGAGACTAATTTTGCATGCCACTGGCGAGTTCTTCTCTGGATTTGACGACTTGGCCAGCTTCAAAGTATTCATAAAAAGCAGACAGTCGCTGGCGTATGAACAGGTCAAGATGTGGGAGATTGTTCTCATGTCGTACATCAATCTGCCGCAGCAGAGAATGCTGATCAAGAACCTGCTAGGCGATTGTATATTGAGAGTGACCGCGGATGATGAGGCATCCTATGAGCCGAATCCAGCGGAGATCTATATGGACTTGCTCGAAAAAGATGAGCTCGAAGGCCGTGTGACTTTAAAATCCGTCGACGACTTGAAACAAATGGACCCAATCGACGATCCTGAGACTCGGGCGCAGTTTGTGCGTAATTTGAGCCAGCTCCGTGAGGCGTCGTACGACGTAATGATGCTTATCGAGGGAATCATCAAGAAACTGCCTCTTTTCATCAGGTGCGTGTGCCGCGGAGTTTACGATCAGCTGAAAAAGCAGTTCCCAGGCGAGACCGAGAGATTCTATCTAAGCTCTGTTGGGTCTATTTTCATGAAGTGCTACATTCTGCCAATTTTGGTGAAGCCCGAAAACTATGGAATCCATCTGGACAATGTTAGCGAGGATCTGGACTTTGCTGGAAGAGCAAGAGAGAACTTGGTCCAGGTGGCCAAAGTTCTAAACCAGCTTGTCTTGATGAGACCTTTCAACTCGGATAACTTGTACTTGCAACCTCTGAGTCCGTTTGTGGAGGAATTCATCGAGGGAGTGAGGAAAATGCTGAAGGATCTGATTGATTTGGAGCCATTGGACCAAAGTTATGGCATGTCGTCTGTCTATGAGGATGTGGCCTCGACTGAAAAGCCGAGGTTGGAACTTACAAAAGACGACATTGCGCAGTTTTTGGATCTTTTGAACGAACAAAGAGACGTTGTTGCGTTTGACCAAAACGATTATCTAAACCTGCTAATGTTTGAGATCGAGGGCCTCAGCGAGTACCATAATAGAATGGAGACCACCAAAGGAATCATGGTGTTGAACCTCCAACCTATTGCCGAAAATACCGATCCCCGAGACATTGAGATCAAGGCTGCCTTGCTCGAGGTCAAACGGTACATTGCTTACATCATCAAGGTGCAAGACGGAGCTGATCTGCTTGATTTGCTGCTGTGCGAGATTACTCCTCAGGACGAACTGCGGTACAAACAGCTTGTCAAAGACGAGAAAGCTCGTCTGGAGACCTCTGAGTTCGAGTCTGTGTTCGAGAGGATGACTTTGGACAAGATCCACAATTCGACGTTCCCACAGGTGAAGAAAAGAGCCATTGAGTTGATTTTGCAACTAGAAAATTTGGGATACGTTTCCAGAGCCAGTGGGTATCAGGAGCTGTTGAGCGAGCTCGCCAGTGACATCAAGAGCAAGAAAAACCAAAAAGAGGAGCGCGAGAGACAGTTGAAAGTGGTGGTCGAGACCTTGACGAAGCTCAAGAAGAAAGAGAGAACCTGCTCCAAAGTGTACTCGGAGTACATCAACGACATTGAGAGAGTCATGTTCAAGTTGCAGCACCAGTCTGTCAACAGAAAGAAGCCCAAGCTGCTCAAGTACTTCTCCAAACAGTACTACTACCAGCGGGAGCTCAAGCGGAAGAAGGGCTACCTGCCGAAGTTTGGCTCGTTCAAATACTCATCCAAGTATCTCTTGGACCACAAGATTTTGGTGGAGTTTTCGAAAACCAAGCTTCCAGCAGCCAAGCTGCACCGGGTGAACTTCATGTTCAGCTGCGAGCGCCAGGGCGAGTTTACGATTGACATCTCGAACAACTCGGTTGGGGTTTCCGGGTTCGAGAGAATCACTTTAGACGATCTGTTGAACCTGCAGTATGAGCATAAGGGGACGTTTGCGTTGTTTGAGGGGGCTGTTTTGTTTGATACGGACAGCTTTGTGTCGTTTATTTTCCGCAAGTTTTACGAGGTGATGAGAGAAGAGGAATAGAGATGGACAATGAGTCTGATGTTTCCAGTAGTTTGTGTATTTAGTTTGTATTTGTTATACCAAGTGTTGAAGTAGGAGATTCGATGTAAGTTTTTTTCGGTATCTGGGCTGTGCTGCCAAAAATATTTTGGTCAAGTTTTTCTGGGCTGTGCTACCCCGTGTTTCAACAGTAGAAATTCAAAAATAAACACCAGAAAAAGCTTTGCTTCCTTGGACAAGGCCATGCTCATTTGATATCTACAAGCTTTTCTACGCTCGCTGTTTGGGGTCTTTTCGATCGAAGTCTGCGGCACCACCATGAAAGTACGAATGGGCCACTTCTGCTGTCTTTTGGCGTCCGGGTTCCCAAAGTTTGTGTGCTCTTCCCTGCTACTATGGTCATATTACGCAATGATCTTCAAGATCACGTTCAACGTGGTGGACAGCAACTTTGCCAGGACGGCCTTGTTTCTCACTCTCACTGCTCTGGATCTTCTGTGTCTGGTATCCTACTTCCTCGTGGTATCGGTGGGCGCGGGTTCTCCCGAGGACTTCGAGATGCTGCGTTGTTTCAGCTACAAACAGGGAGACCAGATCCAGCCCCCTGAGCTGCTCAGTACGCACTCGGTGATGGTCAAGAAAGACGGAGGCTTCAGGTTCTGCAACAAGTGTAAAGTGTGGAAGCCAGATCGGTGTCACCATTGCTCGTCTTGCAATAAGTGCATACTGCGAATGGACCATCACTGTCCTTGGTTCGCCGACTGTGTTGGTTTCAAGAACCACAAGTTCTTTGTGCAGTTCCTGTTGTACACGGCAGTGTACCTATTAGTGGTCAGCAGTGTATCTGGCCACACGCTGTACCGGTTTTACTGTCTGGAGACGATCGATCCCGAGAAATTCTCGCTTCACATGTTCTTCGTGTTCACTTTGGGAGTGATATTCGGGCTCTCGGTCTGTATTTTCAGTGCTTTCACGGTTTACCAAGTCCTGAAGAACCGAACGACGCTCGAGCTGTACGAATCGCAAGGGTATCGTGCCAATAAAAACTCGCAAACCGTGGGCAACATATTCGATCTCGGGGCCCGGCGCAATTGGTGCTCTGTGATGGGAGAGTCTTGGCTGGAATGGCTGTTTCCAGTGAGATTGAGCACGACTTATGGGTCTGGCTTGTTTTTCGAAGTGAACGAGCAGATTTACCGGCAATTGCAGCAGGAATCGGAGCTGCAAGAGAGACTGTCGGAGGAGCTGGGCAGGTACCGGAGTCAGCAAAAACTCGCTCAGCGGGGCGCATTAGAGGGTCTGTAACGACCGAGCGACTTGACGATGCGTGCAAAGGCAGGAAATGACAATGACATTTGCAGCAACTCGCGTGCATGATTGGACAATTCTGACTGGAGGAGTCTGTTTTCCGCGTTTCTCAACGCAATACTGTATGGCATATAGTGATGATCGACAATCAGAGGACCAGGCGGGGTGCGGTGTGTGGCTCGAACGACGAAGGCTGATGGGACCGGCGGAATGAGCCATTTTGAGTGGGGTGTGGGGTGTGAAGCGACTGGAAAGCATAAGCGAGGCTGTTCATGCGATCGAGTCTCGATCTGATTGCGACTGAGTGCGGGTCTCTTGGCGCCCGTCTTTGCAACGAACAGAAACAGGTCCGTGACTGCTTATCTTGAAAAGTCCTTTTCTTTTTGGGGAAAGCTTGCAAACAGTACATCACAGCCTTCGATTATTTCCCGTAGATTATGTACACGGTCTCCAAGATTGTTCCGGTCACAAGATTCTGTAGCTCGCCGACTTTGTATGACGACAGCAGTGAGCCCGTCAACAAGTGCTCAAAGTAAAGGCATTCTCCGGCTTTTCGCGGTCACGTGCGCCAGATCAGGCGACGCCCCTCAATCACTCTTTTGCGCTCGGGTTACCCTCCCTCCAAAAATTTCGATAGCGAAAACATCTATCAACTCAAGTAACCCTCTGCGCTACCTCTTTTACCTCTTCTCTGCTTACTTCTCTCCAGATCAATCCTTCGAGCGTTTTTGCTGGTCTTCAACGCCATTGGACGCCATTGGACCTTCTAGAGCTCCCTCAACTGTTTTTTCTGTTGATTGGTGAATTTTCTTCAGAATGTTTGAACTGAAACCGTTTGACGATTTGACGGTGAACAGCACCAACAAGAAGCGTAAGTGGCAACAATTCCGTCTGCTGGTTGTCTTTCATACTAACAAACCCCGCTTTAGGCGTCGCTTACTTTTACGATTCGGATGTCGGAAACTATGCGTACGGAGCCGGCCATCCGATGAAACCACATAGAATAAGGATGGCACACTCGCTGATTATGAACTACGGACTGTACAAGAAGATGGAGATCTACCGCGCTAAGCCCGCCACGCGGCAGGAGATGTGCCAGTTCCACACGGATGAGTACATTGACTTTCTGGCGAGAGTGACGCCGGACAATCTGGATCTTTTTGCCAAGGAGCAGGCGAAGTTCAACGTCGGAGACGATTGTCCAGTGTTTGATGGACTGTTCGAGTACTGCGGGATCAGTGGAGGCGGCTCGATGGAAGGAGCGGCCCGACTGAACCGCGGAAAGTGCGACATTGCCATCAACTACGCGGGAGGTCTGCACCACGCCAAAAAATCAGAGGCTTCTGGGTTTTGCTATGTGAACGATATCGTGCTCGGAATCATCGAGCTTCTGAGATACCATCCCAGAGTCCTGTACATTGATATTGACGTCCATCACGGTGACGGTGTTGAAGAGGCGTTCTACACGACCGACAGAGTGATGACGTGCTCGTTCCACAAGTACGGAGAGTTCTTCCCTGGAACTGGAGAGCTGAGAGACATTGGAGTCGGGAAGGGAAAGCACCACGCGGTCAACGTGCCGCTGAGAGACGGAATCGACGACGCCACGTACAAGTCGATTTTCGAGCCTGTGATCAAGAGGATCATGGACTGGTACCAGCCTTCGGCAGTGGTTCTTC
The DNA here is from genome assembly GCA_003706155.2 of Ogataea glucozyma. Taxonomy (NCBI): domain Eukaryota; kingdom Fungi; phylum Ascomycota; class Pichiomycetes; order Pichiales; family Pichiaceae; genus Ogataea; species Ogataea glucozyma. Next base: position 121,179 of record PPKO02000006.1, read on the forward strand.
AGTGTGGAGGAGACTCCCTTTCTGGAGACAGACTGGGTTGTTTCAACTTGTCCATGAAGGGACACGCCAATTGCGTGAACTATGTCAAGTCTTTTGGCATTCCAATGATGGTGGTTGGAGGAGGTGGTTACACGATGAGAAATGTGGCGAGAACGTGGGCTTATGAGACCGGTATTCTGAACGAGACTCTCTTGGATCCAGAGCTTCCATTCAACGACTATTACGAGTATTTTGGTCCCGATTACAAGCTCGAAGTCCGTCCTTCCAACATGCACAATGCCAATTCTCCCGAATATCTGGGCAGAATCTTGGCCCAAATCACCGCCAATCTGGAGAACACCAAGCACGCTCCATCTGTCCAAATGCACGAAGTTCCCAGAGACATGGCCGATTTCGACGATGATCCCGAGGAGGACACGAAGGAGGCCATCGACACTCGTGGAGGGTCGCAAAAGGCCCGGGACGAACGTATCATTCCTGAGGGAGAGTTCTACGATAAGGATGAGGACAGGCAGAAAGTGAAGGACAGCACGGACTTCAACGAGGTTTACGGGAAGGTGGCCGAGGAGATGGTGAAGGAGTTGGAGAATGAGGAGCGTAAGGAGGCCGAGGGGGAGAAGATGGATGTGGACGGTGAGGCCAAGGATGTGGAGGGGGAGAGTGAGAAAGTGTCTCAATGAGCGAAAACGAGCGAAGCGAGATGGAGCGAAATCCGAGGCATTGGGGAACGGAAGCGGACCTACTCACTTTGCCTGTTCCGAAGAACAACGATAAAGCGACAAAGTACCTACTCAATCTTGACCGATTGTTTGCCATATGGCCATTCTGAGCGAATCCTCACGAACGACAGATGCCCGTGTATTTGTTGTTTGTACTGAATAGTGTATTATTGAATTTAGAACCTGATTGTATCGGTAAGACTGGACGACAAGCGAAGAGTTGTGTGGTGCAATCTGGATTAGAGAGAGAAGGGAGGGAAAACGTCAGACACACAGACTAAGTAACAGTTATCTGCTGAGCGAACTGGAACTGGTCGATTGAATTGGGACGTTTCGGAATGAGTGTAGTGATGGGGGTGCGAGTTTCCCAAAATGGTACGAGATGCAAAAAATTGGACAAACATCCTGGATTGAATTGGCCAGTAAATCTGCTGTCAGCACTAAACGTACTGATCCTACAGGAACTTAATTATGTGCAAGAAGAGTTAATTGAAACAGCGTAGCAGCATACCAGCCCGAATTACACCAATTAAGCACACGATACGAGCAGAGCCCGGTGACGTTTTCTCATCGACCATCTCTGTTAGCGTATTACTGCGACCCATCAACCGTGACACCGACGTTCCTAGGTCACACTCCTAGTCCCACTGATCAAAGGTTCTGCCAAGCCCTGTCCACCGTTTTCTCCTGAGCCGGTAGTATCAATTCAATCATGCACAGATCCTGTGTTGTAGTCTCTATCCCGAACAGCAGGTCATGGAAAAGTTCTTGGATAAGGAGATATGAACAATCGAGCAGCAAACATAGCATCTCGATTATTCGCTTCGCTCATGTGACTGCTTATCATTGATGCTCCTAAATCCCGAATTGAAACCCAGCAAATTATTGATCCCCGTGACCCAGTCGCCCCTCGTTCTCGCAGCACACCAAATGCCCGTCCTGTCCTCATCAATCTCCGACTGCTTCTTGTACCTCACTGAGGAAGGCAGATCCCAAGAAGGATCCAAGATTGCTCCGGCCTCGGAGATCACGTGGATTTCGTCTCCAGCCATCAGCTTGAGCTGTGGAATGCCGTCGATCGACAGCTTCGCCGTATGCTCATGACCTCCGACCCCCACGTTGCCCTTTGAGCGCACTTTGACACATATGTGACTGGTCGAGGGCAGAATAAGCGGCCGGAACGACAACGATCTCGGACAAACGGGGGTCAGAAGGATACAAGGGACAATCGGGTGCACCATCGAGCCTCCTGCCGACAAAGAGTAGGCAGTCGAGCCTGTCGGAGTGGCGAAAACGAGCCCATCGGCAGTGGTGGTGGTCAGAAAATGCCCGTTGACGTACACGTCCAGGTTGATCAGACTGGGGAGCGAGCCCCTGTGCAGCACAATGTCGTTCATCGCATGCACCTGTGTCAGGTCGCCTGTTTCAGAGCGGTAAACAGACTTGGGGTCGGCCCCTGTCGAAGAAGACTTGGATTTCTTCACAATATGGCATTCGAGTCTTTCCCGGTGCAACATGGCCACACGACTCTCGAAGACCTTTTTGAACGTGGCCACGTGGTCCTGGAAGTCGAAGGGAAGCAGAAATCCCAAAGTGCCTAACGAGAAGGACAGAACGGGGGGAACAGTGGTGTTGGAGAATAGGGAGACCCCTCTCAGAATGGTACCATCACCGCCCAAAGAAACGAGCAGATCTGTCTTGGCAACGAGCTCCTCGGTACTTCCAGTGTACAGAACGTGTTTCAATGAGTCGTTTTTGTCGCCGATGCTTCCAACTTCCTCCAGCTCCTGCGCCACTTCTTTGGTCACCATGACGTTGCAGTTTGGATAGTCGCTGTGAATGTGAGAGATGAACTGCGCCATTGCTTTGGTCACGGGATCATGCCAGGGTTTCTTCACCACCAGAATGTTGGACGGCGGCTCCCGCCAGACAAGATTGCGGAAAAACGAGTGGGGATTCTTGACATATTGCGGGATCTGGCGAGGTTTGAGCTTGGTAGCAGAGGCGATCGTGAGATGATGGGAGAATCGGAGCGATGCGGGCCCATGGAGACCACGGAGCCGGGGGGGACCAACGAGAGCCAGCCCATGCAAGGGCGTGTTGCGCGGGCCCAAAGTGCCCAGATTGAGGGCTATTGGCGGGGCTTTGGCAATTAATGACATGAGGTTGGACGCAGAACAAAAAGGTTTATCGGTGGAAGAGAGAGACAAAAGTTTGGATTTTTCTTGATTTAAGTTTTTCGCTATCAGTCATTGATTTTGAGAGTTGGAAAACCCGAGACATCCGTGCACCAAGGAACGGACTGCCAGCCAGCGAAGCGAGCAACGGGCGCGGGAGCACCAAAAACTGATGTCTGAGCGGCCGTCTATCTGATTACACTGACGCATGCCCCACTTGTGCACGTGTTTCGGGCTCAACTATGAGCGTAATTCACTCGTCTTTCTGAGCTCCAAACACCACCTCACCGGAGATAATTTTCTTGCATAATCCGAGACACCCGTGCACCATGCATGTCAACGGGCGAGCGACGAACGAAGCCAATTGAGGATTTCCGAAGGTGTAACGGCTGCAACAGCTTGATCGTAGCACAGACCGAGCTCGCCTGGGCGAAAGGCGTGGAGTCGATTCTCGAAGTTTCTGGGGGCCGACTTCGGTCGCACTTTGACAATACTTTAATTCATTCACGTAGGGCAGCCATCCGGTTCGAATCACACGTTACAGCGGGAGCGATTGATATGTGACAGGGATTGGACGGCTAAGCCCATGATCTTCAGTGAGATGGTACGCCAACTCTTGTGATGTCAGATGGCATGGCAATTCAGTATATAATACAAACGTTAGATCAACATGGTTGTCGATCAAGTCTGGCAGCAGCCAGGTTCAGTAAATTTGACATTATGAAGATTCTGTATGCAATTCTACATGGCAAACAGACATTGCGTTACGAGTTATTTCCGTCGCAGTCGGCGTGAAAATGGATTCCCTGGATCTGTTGAAATCTGGTGCTAGTCACACACACAGCAGAGTTGCACAACTGTGCGTAGTTTTTCAAGACCCTGTTTTGTGTAACAGAGTGATCCAGTAGTGACTAGTTGATGTGAGTCTCGACAGATTGATTCGAACTGTAGACAGAGTAAGTTGATTATTGTTCCTCCCTTGGAAGATTTCGCATCTCGAAAATGAATCAGGTCCACTTTATGAGGAGCACCTCAGAAAAGCTATCGTTCTATCGACTTTTGGAAAGTAAAAACAGAATGAGTGGAAGCCACTCAATATCCCGTACGACAAGAGAAAATGGTTTGCACCATCATATTTCAGGCCTTCACTTGAATCACGTAAATATTCAATATCATCGTTCGTCTACATGATGCACAAAAACCCTGCTACCAATGCTACCAAAAACACAGATCACGTGACTGGACCCATGTGCCGTAGATACAAACCTCTGAGCGACAACACGAACTAACCTTGCTTGCCCGATCAGAGCACCTGGAATCTTTTCTTTTCCATTCTATTGCCAAACCCAGCATTCCCAACGCTTGCAATACTCAACCCAACACAACATCTTCGGCTCACCTAATTTCAGTTCGTGTTTCGCTCGCCACTACGGAGTTAAAAAAAACCCCTTTGGCCTAATTTCCAAGACGGCAATTTTCCTGCAGTATACTGCGCTACACTGCACTGCGTTGCCTTGCTTTGCAGCAATTGTTCGAATTGATTTTATTGCTGAGACTTTGCCGTCTTTGGTTTCTCAGAACCAGCAACGTTGCCCAATACAGCGAAGTCTTCTGATGGCTGTTGACAAACACTTTGAATTTCACGTTTCAGCCTTGCAGTACAGCCTTACGGCGACCAAATGGAATCTTCTGGTGGTTCCACAGGCCCGCGTCATCACCATGACTCCAACCAATGGCTGGTCGCTGTGACGATCACGCAGATCTGGGGCTAATGCGACTCGCTTCGCTTTTCGCCGATGGTGTGTTCTCAATGACTAGGTTAACTTTGAGAGTAGCGTTAGCTAAGCAGTATCACTCATGCAAAACCTGGCATTGACCAATCGATGGAACTTAATTTCTATTCGACAACTAAGTTGACTGATTCTTTTGTAATCACAGATATCAGCATAGTAACATCATCGAGTTTTGACCGGACAGGTGCTTGATTGGAGTGATAGGTGAGGAAGTAATCGTATGATTGATAATCGATTTAGTAATCTATAAGCACCTAGAAGCGGGACAGGGTTACCCGGCCACGCAAGTTTTTTTCACCATCATTTTCACTATAAAAATAAATTTTCACATTTTTTGCTTTTACTAGATAATCATACACTTTCTTCTCTTTCTTTAACGCAAATTCACAGCCAAACAACGACAACCATCACTGCGTCCTTTCGAGGTTGAACCTCTTCGCGGAGCGTTCGGGCCCAGGACCAAAAGGACACTGGTTGTCGGACATGGCTGCGGTTGGAGCAATCCAATTGCAGTCATGGGCTCATGTTTGGACTGGAGATCAACGCTGCCGGTCTTGGGTGCAGTAGACCATGTTAGAACTTCTCGTTCTTCAAGGACCTGCCTTCGTGCATCCGTATGGGGTCTACTGCAAGGATTGACACGACAACTTTACAACAACCGAATCGTGTTGCCAATGATGTAATCACTCGTAAATTACACATTTTCGATTTCTAAAAAACAATCGGACTGGATTGGTCACTTGAACTGCTCGTGCCATTGATGATTCCACTTCCAGAAACCTTGCCACTGTTATTTGCCTCCTCATTATACCTTTCTAAAACCTGTAAGACTGGACTGAAAACTTTCTGTTCCACATCATTCGCCCACAGCGTATCCATGTGCTCGTACTCGTCAATGCCAATGGCTTCGACTGGGCACGAGAGCTGTTCGAGAGTCCTGTCAATATCTATAAGCGAGTCCGACTTGCCGTAGATGAGAAGCATGGGCGCAGAAATGGTCAATGTTGGAAATGGAGCAACTCTATTAGTTTTGGAAGTGGAACCACTGAGATAGACTAATCGAGAGCCAGAGGAACCTCCTTCGTCAAACATCTGGAAACGTCGATTGCTGATGATCTGGAACCAATGAATGATCGATTTGACTGAAGAAGGTGAGAACATGTGAGTGTAACCGACTTTTTTCTGGGTCACAGACAGATTCTTCGATTGCCAGCCGAATAGAAGCACAAGCGACCGATCAACAACCATCTCATACAATTTGGGGCCCATTAGTTTCTGCCAGAAAACCACAGAGGGCAGGATGGCTCGTTTCCCGAAAAGTCTATACATCAAATCTGGAGCAGAGTTGACGAAATACGACAAAAGCGGATGATTGAGTCCTTTTGGGATCATCGCTGGTGACAAACCAACAAACAGCTTGATTTTGGCATTCAGTGCAGGGTTCAGCGATAACGCTGCCAAACATTGTGCTGATCCTTGACTGAATCCAATATAAGTGAGACTTGACTGGTTTGTCACGTTGATTATGTAATCAATGGTATCGGGAATATCGAACATGGCGAACTCGTCCAGTGAATAGTCCCAAAATTTGTATTCTGTCGACGACAACGTCAGATGTTTCCGTGAGTACTTGTTCCCTCGATTATTGCCGAGCCAGACGTCGTAGCCGAGATCGACCAGCAAGAATGGCAGGCATTTGGCTGTGCTATCTCCGAGGACAAATAGCTCGCTATTTGTGAGAAGGCCATGATGCATGTAAACGACAGGTTTATTGAGTAAATTGACAGTTGAGGTCGTTCTTTTGCTCAAGATGCGATGAATAGAAAGCAAATAGCCGTCTTTGGTCTGAACCACGTGCTCATGGACCTTGTAACCGTGAGCATGAACTATTTGGACAATATCTTCTGCGTCGATGATGGCAGAGTGGAACTGGGACCTAGCCGACTTTGGAGGAACGTCATGTGATGACCGAGCTTTGTCCGAATGAAGAGGATGACGCGACGAAACGTTGTCAGGCTTGCTGAAACGGGATTGGACTTGACTTAGGAGAATCTCAAATCCGAGCGTGTGGAATATGAGAAGCGGGATTTGAATGAGGAGCGCGATGAAATGGAACAGAAGATTAAGAAACGTGGATAAGAGCGGGGGCATCTGGCCGGGAAGAGTGGGAGAAATCAACAAGCAGGCTGTAAATTGGTATCGAAAAAGGCAAACTATTTCAATGAAATTATTGATGAGATGATGTGCGCTTAATCACCAAGGTTTATATGAAAGTTTAGGGGTTAAAAAATCTCTAGGATACTTTTTTTTTACATTTGGGTTTGTTCTTTTGTTCAGCTGGTGTAAGGGTTTCCGGGCAGATGTGATTACGTGGAAATTAGCTAAGAGGAAAGTGTGTGAAAGTGACTTGAACGAAATTCCCGAAAATGTACCGACCTGGCCGACCCCACCGATATGCGGCTGTCAATGCGACTGACTGTGCAAGCCGGTCCAAAAGCTGAGCAGTCGATTTCTTTTTTTGTGCGAGTGGCTGACTCTTGCAAGCGCAGAACACAACCGGCTGCAACTTCAGACGTTGGATGCAGGGCCGAGGTGTGATTGTATGACCCTCGATAGCGAGGGGATCGTCTGCTACAGCCGTGCCGAGGTGCGTTGGGGACTAGAGATTTTGGCTATATTTCAAGTCCAAAACTGCGAAATGGCGCCCAGAGATAAAGTGGTGGAGGTTTCATTCGAAAAGAAGACGAGCGAACTTTTTTTGGGGGGATGTGGAAAACTCAGGATTAGTTCTTGGACTGCAAACAGGCACGGCTGAGGTTTAGCCGTTCACCGTGGAGGTTGAGCAGAGCGCCAGCTCGGAGGTTTAGCAGAACCAGCGTTTCTTTTATGGAATGCGTGTATTTGTGAGCTTTGTTTCAGTTCTCCATGGGGACGATGAATTGCTACCCAAGTTGAAGCGAGCTTGTACCCCACTGGTCACTGACTCCACAAACCTGTGCACCAAAAGCAGATATTTTATTTGAATTTTCCCAAATATTTTTTCGCAGCCCCGGCCTTCGGCCCCAGAATTTCGCTGGAATAAGGGGTCATCTAACCGTTGCGCTGATAACCGTCTCAAATCTCCGAATACCCTCGCCCACCGTGCTGCGGGCTGCAAGCAGGGCCTGGTCTGAAAATTATGATGTAATACAGTGCAGTTTGGAGAAGACACCCTAGTTGGGTAGAATACGGGCAGTGATAAACCAACATGTACTGGGTCTGGTCGGCGAACTGTAACGGTTTGGCCGATTCATAAAAAATTGCTAAAAAACTAGCAAAAATCAACGAGTTTTCGTGGTGGTTTGATATGGCGAAACGGACCGACACTTGCTAGAACCAGAAGTTCTCACACCCCCTGTTTGGACTTTTGAGGGACGTTCGCGAAGAAACGGCGACAAGGGCCGCCTGGCGGGCAGAAAGTTTGAGGCGCCCCCGGGCGCCTGGGACTGCCCTGGCCCCCCGCGGGGTTCTGCAGAAAAATTACGCACGCACGGCCCGCACTTCGGCCGTGTTGAGCTATTTTTCGGTCGTTTCTCATTCCCCCGTCCCGTACGCCACATACAACAAATATTACAGCTTCGGCGCTATACTCAGTGGATCCGATCTGAGGTTTCTTTTGCATTGCAGTACACTGCATGCAGCAAACAGCGTTTATGCCAAGCTGCGTAACGGTGAGTAATGCTGATATAAATATGAAGACAGGGGACACACAAGAGAAATGAGTTTCTGATAGAGAGTCTCTCAGCACCCATTGTCCCCCTGAATTCCAGCAAACCAAAGTTGGCTTCTTTCTGGCTCTTTTTCATCCTTACACCAACACGCCCGCTAGTCGCCAATTTGCTATACACAATGTCGTCACCTGACTTCAAAACGTCGTCTTTATCATCACAATCCCAGTTGCAGAAGAAGAAGAGAGTGGGGAAAGCGTGCGATTCTTGCCGGTTGAAAAAAACCAAATGTTCCGGAAAACAGCCTTGTGAAAAATGCCAGGCAGACAACAAGATCTGCATCTACACAGAACGTAAGAAGTCCAGAGACAAAGTTTACTCGTACGATTACGTGGAGCTGATTGAGAAAAGACTCAGACTGGTCAACAGGTCCCTTATACGGCTCTCTGAGATGGTCAAGCTCGGCCAGTCTGCTGGGCTCGCTGATTTTGCTAGTAAACTGGCCTACAACGACAAGGACGAGGCCACGCCGATATCCATCAACCAGGCTATCTCGCTTCTCATAGATAGACACGACGTTCTGGATCACGAGGTTGACGAAATGGGCTCCCCTCTTCCCAGATCCTCGGATTCTCCAAGCTCAGAAGGAGGGTTGCACAGCCATAGCACCAGCCACACCAATACAGCCAATTCAACGACAATGAACCCCACCTCATCCTCCTCGTTTTCGTCCTCATCGTCCCAATATTCGGCAGACGCTGCTACTAACAACACCAACAATGCTGGCTTCCCTGCTGCTGCTACTGCCGCTGCTTCTGGCATCTCTTCTCCTTCGTCCATTGCAATCCCGGGTTCATCTGCCAAAAGACGCGGTGGAAGACCAAAGAAAGAGACTCCCTCGCTCTCGACAAACTACAATGTCCTCATCTCTTCGCCAGAGTCGATGACTCCGAAGTCGGACGACCAGTTCTCGCCTCTACAACACGTCAACACCAACGATACCAACCCAGACTCGTTTCTGCAGCAGGCTCAATTCAGCAATCAGCAGCAATTGTCGGCAGCAGCTTCCAGACTGGACGGCATCAAAGAAGAAGAGCAGCAGCTTGACGATGACGACATTTTCAGTCCAATGAGTCCGCTGGCTACGAGTCTGTTTTTGGAAGTCCAAGATAACTCTCCAATCCAGAACAGTGTGGGAGACAACTCGCAGCTGGATGTGAACGGATTTGCACAGTCCGAGATCCCGCTCCCTTCTCCATCTGTGGCTACTGCAAGCGAGGACGTGAGCAATCTCGGGTTCAGCTCGTTGGATCTCGGACCGTTCCATTCTGGCGCTCAGCTGGCTACAGCCGCTATGAATGGATTCTTCTCCAACTCACACTCATCCAACTCTGGGCTGTCGATGTCGGATTTCGATCTTGGACCCAAGACAAACAACAACAGCAACACAAACCTCAACTCGCCATCTTCTCTTGTTGCGACATCGCCCGATTACAAGACCATGATTGTGAATCCAAACTTAATGAGCAAGAGCGACAGCTCGTCTTTCTCTCCATACCTGCTTGGTGAGGATTCATATCTGGATTTCAACTCGATCAACCCTCCCAGTAACTTACAAAGATCATCTTCTACACGTTCGGCAGATGGATTGCACAAGAAGCACAGCAACTCGCATGGAAATCACCACTCGTACAGCCAGCACCCACATCCCTATAGAACCAACTCGTTGAGCAGAGTCAAATCCAACACAAACTCAATCGAATCTGCACTGACCTCCCCTATAATCAAGGAGGAGTTTTCTGGTTTCTGATAATGACGTAAGATCTTATGTGATTGGGTTGTAACAACTCAAGCTGAGCCTGCGTCATCATGCGCGCGCACTTTTCATTTTCACTCCCCCACCCCAAGTTACGCTATGTACATCCGTACACCTTGGACTTATTCCCTACACTTATTGCTTTCTGCTTTCTTTATGCTCAATTCTGTCGATCTAATATTCTCTTATCTGGTATACTGCCTTTCGCCTTTTTTACATCTTTCTACTTTTTCACTTGATACATCTATTTAATGCAACATAATCGTTATGGTTCAAACCAGCCGCGGTATATATCGAGATCACGCTATGAGGAGAACTTTAGTCGAAAAATTTGAACCGTGAATTTTTTTAAACTTTCTAGTGAATTTGGTAATGTTTTTTTTTCTCAGTATCATGAGGCTGGTAATACTTGTATAGTTTATACAGCTGAGCCCTTTGAATGACGGGATCAGAGTCGTTCTCATGACTCGAGAATTTGGCGTTGCAGAAACTCGCATCCCGGTGACACTGCTCCAACTGACTCCAAATTCATTTCTGTATATTTCGGAGAGTCTGGTTCTATTGCTTTGCGGGCACCTCCTCCAATTTACAGTATCCCCAATTGTAACTTGGATCTTCAGCACTCAAACCCCATTGGTAATAAATAAGCAGATCTTTTGGAAACCAGAAAAAAAAGAAATTAAATGACTCGGGTCTAGAAGGTTTCGGAAATGGAGAACGTACATTACTGGGCATTCTGTGGCAGTGTACGTCTCAAGCGAGCCGCACGCGTGGCGGTGCAGTCGGCCCTCGGTGCTTGCTGGCGGCTACATGCGTCTGCCACAGGGACGTCAACCCCAGAATATGGTTTTGCGGCTCTGCGGCTCCTGCACACCCCTAATTTCGCTGACCGAGCCGACGGTTCAACATAAAGCCACCATCAACAAACGGCGAGCCAAGGTAGACGTTTGCTCCTGTTATTTGGCAGACTCTCGCGCGGTCAGCCTAATGTGACGTAACGCGCACGTGATTGCAGCGTTCGAGTATGAAACACTATTCAGGAGCAATCTTAGTCTCAATTGCTGACTTCGGAGACCACAAAATAGATGCATTAAAGTTATGTGATGCAGACAGTGATGTTGACGTATTACAAATCAAAGCCATGCAAAACCAGAAGTCAGATGGGCTTTGTAGGCTCAGGCAAAAGGAAAGATGCAGTAACACCGTGTATATTAGAATTTCACATACCAAAGAGATAGATTTACGCAGTGCGGGTTAACCAGATAGGAGCCTTTGCGGTACAAGATCAGCTGTGATCAGCTGGTTTGTTCAGTTTTCTCTGAGTCTCTCTGCTCAAGTCAGTACAAATCCGTTTCAGCTTTTTTGTTTATTGTTCGAGTTGTGCCCTATTTATTTTTTTGGTTCGTTCTTAGTCATACGATAAAGGACGTCTCAAAAAAGTTTATTGACGAAAGCCAACTAAAACAGTCTAAACAATTGGACCTATTGTAAGTAACACAATAACTTCTCGTGATAACTCAAACACCGTCAGCAGCTTCTTCATACAAGTTCTCGACTACTGTGTGTGATATATGTGAGGCCCATAGCAACTTCTTGGCAGCTTTCTTGCAAGCCCATTTTCTCAGCTGATATAACCGGGGATGCATTACCAGGCAGCATTAGTTAATGCAACACAGCAATCAAGTCGACTGCTTTTGATTTGTCAGAAGATGGTGGTGGCTTGGGATCAACAGCTGATTCTCGCTCCGCTCGTTTGTCTAAGCAGTCTCCTTGCAGTATGCAGGCTGCAAATTCCGCGGCAGATTTTCCGTATGCAATTTTGTGTCACGCACGACCTTAGGAGAGGACTCTTTCAAGATGGAAGTGCACCCGATGTCTCGTTGGGTTGTTTGGAGCTGCGCACGAGAGTGAGTACAGCCGAAACTGTGGTAGCAAAGTCCTAAGGAGTTGTGACTAGGGCTTCTTGCGGGAAATCTCACAGGATATGGTGTGTCAAGCACACTGAGTCTTTGTGAAATTCAGGTTTGTGTGTGATGAGAAGCTGCAAAGCATGGAAAGGTACAACGGATTCTTAGGCATTCGACCGCCCCTTCAAACATCTGTGTATGGAGACTTTACTGCCTGGCCAGTTGGGCGCCATGCTACTCGGTCCTTCCGCTACCAATGAGTCACCAGAAGTCCCAGCAGAAGACATAGTACGGGTCTCGTTCATCCCTGTTCGCCGATCAGTGAGTAACCAGTCGTCGGGAATGGGCACTGCGTAGTCTTTGTTGAAGATAGCTTTTTGAAGAGGCAGTTTTTGGACTGTTAATCGAGCGAGACGCTTGAAATTCCGCACACCCGGCCAGTTCTCTTGGAACCTTTCTTGCTGTAGTTGCGGCAAATGATCGATTATTGCTCTAATTTGTACGCTCTTGTCATAGGAAGTTATTCTATGTTCTCTGATTCAATCAAGTACGAATACACTAATAATACACACAAATTACAGAATCAAGCAAAGCACTCTTCCCATCGAACCTCGTGTATATCAACTGCTGCTGTTGGAGATTGACCGGGTTTATACTTGCTCGCTATCAAATCACGCTCATCTTGCCAAACTTCCTTCTCCTCCAAAGGTCTCCAAGCCGATACACAACTGCTCCCAAAAACCTCACCAACGCCAGAGCGGCCACTGTCCACAAAACCACGGTCATGAAGATGTTGGACGAGTCGCTGTCCGTGTCTCTCCGCACCAGTCTGGTGGTCACGGTCGAGGAAGTTGTCGTGCTATCGTCGTCTTGAACAATATCTTTGTAATCGTCCAGGCCTCCGGTCCTCAGAACGACCACGATCACCACAAAGTTGCAGATGAGCCAGCTGAGCACAGTGTAGGTTCTTCCCAGAGCATAGTTGCGCTCAGAGGTCTTGATGGCGTTTTCCTTGCGGATCACCTCCGGCTTTGCGACGTTTTCCTGCGCCAATAGATACATCTCGTCCGGGTCTTGCAACGCCTCTGACAAAACCAGCTCATTGGAGTTGTCTTTCGTGGATGCCTGCCTTTTCGCTGGTGCTTCCACCTTGAGAGCCCCCTTGGTTCCCCAAGATATGTCGTGGATGTTACAGAACGCAAAGATACTCAGGACGTTGATGTATGCCGGAGAAAGCAAGAGGTACTGGAAAATGCACCCAAACAGATGGAACCAGTCCCAGAACAGGGCCGAGCCGAGCACATACAACAGGTAGGTTGACGCGAGCGCGACGGTGAGATCGCGGAATTTTGCGTTCTGCATGAACGCCACAAAGGTTCTGTGTCCGGCGGTCTCGCTCAGGATCGACTGGATCGACGCGACTGTCAGCAGAACGACGCACGCGATGATGTAACACATGACGATTGCGAAGAGCACGAAAGCCAGCACGTAGAGCCGTCTCGCGTCGGTGGGACGGTTACCAAAGGAGATGACGAAGGTCAAAGCTAGCGCAGCAATGTAAATCCACAGAAAAACCACCGCCAGCGCATTTCCGGCATCGAACCCGACCGCGGAAGATTCCGCAACACTCAAAGTGATGATCCGGAACACCAGGAAGTAGAACGACAGCGACAACCACGACAGACAGATGGTCACAGTCTGGTACAGAACTTCGCCACACAGCGCGATCTTGCGCCACACAGAGTGGTTTGTGTGGCGCATGATCCGGTAAAAATGAATAATCGAGTAAAGCGCCGCGAAAAATGAGCCGTTCAGCCACCGACGTCTCTGATTGACAAACTCGGGCACTCCGCTGGGCACATCTGTCACGGCAAAAGCGTCGTGCACGTACGTCAGTAGGTATGCTGCGTCCTTCTTGGCGACAAGCTCAAAACAGAGAATCCGGTCTTCGGCAAGATACATGTTGGACTCCAAAGTGCCGGCCGGTTTCTCGGAGTCACTTTTCATGTCCTCCCCGTGGAAGTAGGCGTCCAATGGAGCACCTTGTAGAGCCTCATAACGGTACGCGCTGAACGCGCCGGGTAGCACCGTCACAAATCCAAAAGCTGCCTCCATCGGTTTATCAAGCACATTGGAGATCTTGTACTCGAAATTTTGCGCGGCAATGATCGGATTAGTCAGCACGCACTTCATATCCGATCCCAACTTCACAAACCGGTTTCCGATACGTCGCATAACCGACACTTCGTCATTTGGACTGGTACGCGATCCCAGCATCGCACGGATCTCTCCGCATGATCCGCCAACTCTCGGGTCTTTGAATGATTTCCAAAGCTTGTAGATGGCATCAGGCCCTGGCTCTGTACCCACATCCAACAAGCAAACAACTTTTGGTCTCAGGTTTGGACACAAAAAGTTGAATGCCCATCTATGAGAGTTGATTTTCTGCTTGTTTTGCTCTTTGAGAAGAAACATGAGCTGTACTGGCACAGTTTGCTCACTGACTAAAGGAACCGTGAACCCACGTGATCCAGAATCGTCTCGTTGCTGCTGAATCTTACCGATTCCGAAGGTCGTGGTATACTCAAAAAGATGGGCATTAACGTCTTCTCCGTTGACATTTTCCTGGACAACTCCTTCTTGATAACATCCAAGGAGCGTCAGAAGTGCTTTAGAACGCTCATGAATCTTGGATCTGCCGTCGCTGACAACAACAACAACGATCTTCTTCCAAGCGTCTCGCCCCCACGGGTGAGAACCCCCACTTTGTTCCCCCACGTTATTCTCACCCCCACTCAAGTTGAACATGTTCTTGATGTTCTTGAAAACACCTTTCAAAGTTCTTCCCAGTAGGACATCATCCTCATTGTACATTGTACAAACAATCATCAGCTCGGTCTCTCGGCGAACTCCGTACAGGTTTGGCCGAAGCGGATAATTCTCAATATCACATCGTTTTTCCGGATCTGTACCTGTGTAATCTTTTGGGTCAGCGGTGATTGCATGATAACGCAAGTGAGTGAACTCTGTCAGCTCCTTAGCATCAGCAAATGGGATTTTGTTGAGTAATTGTTTCGGAACAGGATAGTCGAAGCTGTAATGTTTTCCGTCAAGAAGCTGAACTTTAGTATCTCCCTTAACAGCTTCATTCAAACCGCCCATGTGATTGTCAGAATCGGTACCAAAATGGACGTCATTTTCCAAGAGAGGCTCGTCGTTGTCCCTTTCGAATGGCTGGAACGTGGGGTTTGCTGTGGGGCTGGAACTGTATTGGTTGGGATAGGTGGGGTAAGATGGCGGAATTGGAGGAGTTGAAGGATACTGTTGAGTGGGGTGAGTTTGATACGTGGGGGTCGATGATGCCTCTTGGTAATATCCAATTGCCTTGTTGTAGTAGTCATCTTCTTCATCATCTTCCAAGGTAGCGGACTGCACGTCGATCGACGCGGCTTTCTCATAGTAGTCCAGTTCGACCGACGCCGCGCCTGACGCCGGGAAGTCGGCCGACGCGTCGTCGCTGCCGACACTCGCGAATGGGTCACCAGAATGCGCGCTTCCCCAGCTTCCTCCCGATAGTCGCGACGATTGACGCGGAGGCGTGAATGCCGACACAGGTTGCGACGGCACTGTCAAAAAGTGATCACTGCTGGTTCCCAAAGTTTCTTCGTATTCCACTGGAACGTCTTGAAGCGTCTGGCCGTGCTGGAACGCGGCACTTGCGCGCGGATTCACGGACTCACGTGTATTGCGTATTGACTCGTCGTCTTGATCAAGTTCAAATGGGTTTTCTGATTGGTACATGGTGATGGGAGGAAAGGGTGAACAGGGTGGGAGAAGTGAGTGGACGAAAGTGGGTGCGGTGAGTAAGGGGGAGAAATGTGGGATTTATGGTCTCCTAAGGAGGCGGAGAGTAGCGAGAAATGATGATGTTTGAGGTTTGTTTAGGTGGCTAATTATAGAGAATGCGCGTAAGTGATGATCTTCAATGATGCGCAGTGCGGCGCGTGCAAAAAATACACTGAAAAAAGTGTGATTGCAGCGCCACAACTGCGCCATCCTCTCACGTGTCATTACTCACGTGCCATTTTTCCAATCATTTTTTTTTTGTCTGATCACGTGGGGAATGAACCCCTGATACATTCAGCCTCGTCAGCTCAACTTCACCCAGATCTCTAGTTATGTACAGTCAAGATACCGTTCTTGTGATCTGGGGCTCACAATGGATTTATTTGGAGAATACACCGGCAATTTACTCTGTATGTTGTTGATGTTCATTTCCGCTGCTTGAATTGCCGAGTAGAAGACAGCAAGGAAGGTCTAGAGTTCTTAATGAACCTCAATACTCTGTTTTCGTCAGTCAGGGTAAGCAGAGCTTGAATTGCTGGCAATCACACATTCTCCTGAGCAGTGCACTTCTAATCGGGCGTACTTCATGGAACTCACCAATATTCGAGCATCCTATACGTTCATTTCCACTTCATTATCTAGTATTGCGTAGGATAGTTGAGTTGCCTCATTTCAGCAGCTTTTTTGGCCTGAGAGAAGCCCGTTCAAACACTACCTTGTGACCTGATCAGCCCAATTACAACACGTACAGTCGAGATGGGATGTAAAGTAAATAGTGAAGGGCTTTGTGATCAACCGACCCTAACCTATCCTACCCTACCCTACCTTACCCTATCCGAAATTCCGAGTTCAATTCGTTATTCTAGCAAATTGCGAAAGCGGCGAAGCGAGTCGTGTGACATGAGCGACTCGACTAAGTAAAAAGAGGAGCACGATGAGGAGGTGAGCTGGGTAAGGCCAGAACCCAAGATTTTACTTGGCTTCAGGTTGTGTTGACTTCATTCTTCCCTAACCCGTAAACAACTCGCTTCGCTCGTTGATCACTCAAATTCACACCCCCGGAACCTCCTCCTCACCACCACCTCCTCATCTCCCATCACCTCCAAACACTCCACTTCGTCTCCATCGTACCCCACCCAGGGGCCGTCCAACGGATCCATCAGGTGCGGATACGTATAGCT
The DNA here is from genome assembly GCA_003706155.2 of Ogataea glucozyma. Classification (NCBI taxonomy): domain Eukaryota; kingdom Fungi; phylum Ascomycota; class Pichiomycetes; order Pichiales; family Pichiaceae; genus Ogataea; species Ogataea glucozyma. The sequence continues at coordinate 138,325 of PPKO02000006.1, forward strand.
TAGACCCTGCTCTCTGGCCTCATCGATTGTGCTTCTGCGCTTTCTCAATCTCATGTTTGTCAGCTGTGCTTCCAAGACTGAGCTTTCAGAGTCATCCAAAATCACGCCTGATCTGTGTTCTTCTTCATTATCACTATTTCCCCCACTTTGATCACCACCCCCACTTTGATCACCAATTGCATCCAATGCAATATAGTACAACAGAGGAACGTAGTTGCGGTCGAAAAACATCATCACCACTGCTGTAGCAGGCAGAAGCGGCGCCACAAGACCTGCCAGAACAAACGACTGTTCCAACGCCAAAGTGCCCACCATTTGGAGGTGGAAGAAAAACATGCCCAAGCACACACGTCTAAAGACAATTGGCCATGCTTTGCCAGTGGAATGATAAGGATGAACCATGGAATAGACAAGCTGGTACTTGTAAACGTAGAACCCGAGAACGAAATAAACCAATCCCGAGATGAGGATCTTGGTACTGATCACCGAATAAATCAAGGTGATCACAAAGATCAACAGATGTTGAGGTAAGATGAGACCGAAATCAAACGTGGAAGGGGTGAAGAGTAACCTTCGAACGTCGCGAGGAGTGCACCACCGACGACAGATCACCATTTCCCAAAAAACGAAAAAAAGATCACCGGTTTGTAACAACTTCACTGGGAACATCACCAATCCTTGGAGCAAGATCAAGTCCACGTAGAACAAAGAGAGACCTTTGATGGAAACTGCCAGTAACGGGGCGATCTTGGTGGTGTCCGAAAGCAAGGCTTTATAACTCGAAAGAGTACCGAAAAGAGTGAACACCAAAAACAAGTTGAAGAAAATGTATGTGAAGTTTTTCCTGATTACCGAAATCTCAACATCACCTTTAGAAACAAGACCTTGGAGTCCCGCCAGAAAAGAAATCACGTACGGCAAAACCACGTTGATCACCGTAAACAGATACGTGGGCAGCAGACCCGTCACGAGCGTTCGCAGCCAATCGTGGGCCAGTAAGTAGCGGCCAAACTCGGGCCAAATCTTGGTGATCGCCTTGATGTTGAGCAACGACGAGACGTAGCCGAGAGGAATGATCAGAAGCATGCTGAACGCGAGAATGAGCAGCTCGAGCGTGTTTTTGCGGATCAGCAGGGCCCGTGTCGAGAGGTACAGGTTGCTCCAGTTGATGTCGAGCGGAGCCGGAGCCAAGCTGGTGATCAGCGTCATCACGCGTGGCGAAAACACCGCCTGGGCAGCCATCTGGGCGGACGAGACCGACTCCATGGTCACAAAGGCGTAGGGAATCGGTGGGAATTCGGAGGTTCGTAGCTGGCGGATCTGGTTGTGTAAGGCGTGAAGTTTTTGCATTTCTTTCGAAGTGGGGTGATTACCGGATTGGTGATCTTGGTGATCATCATCAACCACCGATCCGTACGCACTTTGAGGTTCGTTATCTTCGCTCGGTGGAACCGCCGGCGCTGCTGTCGTCGCTGTCGCCGGTGATCCGACCCAACGCCGGCGCTCCAAAGTCCTGATCACCCGCTTTCTCTCCGCCATCAGCTTGTCCAATTCGCCGTACTCCCTCACCAATGTCACACCCTCCACCATTCCGACCCCCAGAGTCTCGATGTGCTCCTTCAACTTGCGCTCGTCCCGCAATCCTTCCGGGATGTTGGAGATCGAAATCGTCCGGTCGGTGACCGACCTCTGCGAGCCCAGACACTTCTGTCTGGTCTTGATGATGTGCTGGGTTTCCTTGAAGAGGAAGAAGTAGACGATGAAGGTGAACACATAGGTGAACAGAGTGCACACGACGAGATAGCCGGTGGGCTCAGCTTTGTCGGAGCTGGGCTGGACGCTGAGGATTGCCTGTAAAAATGAGGACTTGAGCTGGGATTTGTCGATTTGGCCGGTCAAAAGATACCGAACCGGTGTTAACACCAGCAATCCAAAGATGGTCATCGAGAAGAAGATCTTGATCCCCATTTTGAAAAAACACAGAAACACGTAGGAATCGAGCCCGGCGACCTGGAGAAACTCCTCGTTGGAGATGGAGTGGAGGATCCTGATCCAGCCGAGAGCGGTGTTCGGTAGTTTTTTGATCACCGGGTTCCGGTACGGCCTGACGGAGTAGAGTTGGGGGAATTTGCATCTGGCGAAGCAAAAGAGCAGGAAGATGAGGATCCCCAGCGTGGAGCAGACGTAAAGTTGGACTTTGAAGACGGTTTGAGGTTGTCCGGGGGGGTAGTAGGAAGGTGGGGGATCACCACTCATAGTCAGCGAATGAGGTTTGTAAGTGTATCGATTCGATAACCTGAAAAAAAAATTGGTGTCTAACAATGATCACCAGATGATGGGCACTCTTGATGTGTTGTATACCTATCTGACTACTGTGAGGCTCCAGTTGACTCCCAAAAAAAACGCTTTCTAGTGATCACCAGTTTCAGCTCGCAGCTTGCAGCAGAACAAACACACACTGAGCGTCTAACCACCGATGTGAATTGGCTCGATGAATACCAGACGGGTGGTCCAAATGCGCGGTCCGGGCGGGCGGTACCAAGAATGCTGGGGCGAAAGCGTGCGTGCTGTGGAGGTTGAAGATATCCAGTGGGTTGGGCAAGGTTGCAGTTGCAAAGGTTTGGCGTTTGAGATCTAAAACACGCGAGCGACCAGAAAACAGGGCGGGTGCGAGGTGTGTGGTGCGAGGTGTGATCACCCACCCACTCACCCCCACCCACCAGCTAGCTGGTCTCGGGTAGGCACAAGACGCCATTCGGCCAAGAGGAGTTCCTCCAACCTGGCCCACTCTCGTTGACATCTGGACTCAGCGAGGAAACCAGGCTGATTCGGGGAGTCAACTTGCCCTGTTGCGGCATGTCTGTTTGCTGGGACAAATTTTTGGGACCAATTTTGGGACCACTTTTGGGACCACTTTTTGAGACCCATTTCTGGGACCAATTTTTGAGACCAATTTTTGGACCAAATTTGAAACCATTTTTTAACAAATAAAGCATTTTTTGGCATACCGCTCCGACCGAACAACGAGCAAAGCGTGATGTGTCGGCTTCTCATTGGACTGATCAGATGGAGCATAATCGGAGAAAACCGTGTAGATAAACTAGCTAAAACAAATAATCAGTAAGATAATTCGAGTTTAGTAGCGTAAACGACCAAAAAACAACCCGCTCCGCTCGTTCACGCACGGCTCGAACCACCACCAAATACCTCTCAACGAAAAGACATTCTGCTGTCAGGCGTCCGACTTACAGATGACCACACTTACGCATTCCAGAATCTTCTTCACTTGGGTAATCTATATAACACAATGACCAACTTCCATCAAAGACCCATAAACAAACTCCTAAAACAACCAAATCATCTGATTATTCACCTCAGGAAGCATCGGCGTGCCCCAGCACCAACACAGCCTGCTCCTGCTCCTCCTACGAGAACTGTTAGTTCATCCCGTGCTGGCTTGATTCCAAATAAAAAGGTCGTCCAAACGCCATCTAATCAAACCTGACGTGGTCGCGAGATACTGGGCTCTGATTGGTTACCCTGCACTTCTCGGTTGGACTTTTTTCTCTCCTCACGTCAAATCCAAATTCAAGGCAGAACCACTCAAACTCCCAAGAATCCCGTGAGGATACACACTCTGGCCAGAAACACCAACGTTAGCCCCGACAGGACTGCTCTGGCTCTGGCTCTGGCCCTGGCCCTGACTCAAATTCAATCCTCCAATTCTACTGGTCAGATTCTTGAAGTCGTCCAGACCGGCGCCAGAACCGCTGAATCCAGGCGTCCCGGCCTGGGAAAGCATCGGCTGGAACAAGGGGGTCCCGGAGTTCGAGCCGGAGTGCGAGCTTTGCTTGCTGGAAGGCAGCGAGATACTCTTGTGGAGCTCCAGTTGGGGGTAGTGTGGCTGGTTCTGTGGCTGGTGTGGCTGGTGTGGCTGGTGTGGCTGGTACATCTGATTCTCACCGTGTTGATGAGGAGTGTGGGTGTGTGATCTGTACATTCGGTTCTGCTGCTGAACAACGCCAGAAACAGCTCCTGCTGGTCTTTGGAAGACCGGAGAAACAAGACCGTACATTTCCTGCTGTTGCTGTTGCTGCTGCTGTTGCTGAGAGTTTGCATTACTGTGCGGATGGCCGTTCACAATACTTGACTGAACCCGGGGAGCTCCGCACTTGAGACAGCAGATGTTCTTTGCGAAGTTGTGATACGCACAGTTCTCGTTGATACACTTCCAATCCCCGGCCCGGAATGGCACGTTCGAGGAGCCGCCGTGGCTGGTGTGGCCGTGGCCGTGGTTGTGGCTGGTGCTGCCCCCATAAACTGCGCCACCGTTTTGTTGTCTCGAATAGTGATTGTTGTATCCAGCGTGATGTGGCTGGTGCGCGTGGTAGGCGTGGCTGGTGTGGCCGTACCCATTGTGGCTGGTGTGGCTGTGCGTGTGGCTGGTGTGGTTATGGAGATGTCCGTTCACGTTCTCCTGGATCGCTGCTGCCGACGCTGCCGGGAACGAGCAACGGAAGCAGGCTGTGCGCCGCTGGAAATTGGAGAACCCGCACGACGGGCACGTCCAGTCGCCCGGTCTCGGTCTGTTCTTGGACGACGGGAACGGCGTCAGGATCTCCTGGGCCTTGTCGAGCACTTTGACCGAGGACGGCTGAATCTCAACGATCTTGTCGTTCAAGACACGGCCGTTCATCGCCAATGAGTCCACGGCCTCCTCGTGGGTGGCGAAGATGGCGAACCCAGAGCACGCTGGCCGTGCTGGTGCAGAGGTGTGTGGATGTGAGTGGCCGATGGAGCTGCCGGTGTTGCTGTTGTTGCTGTTGTTGTTGTTGTTGTTGTTGTTGCTGTTGCTGCGGCTGCTGGCGGCGGTGGAAGATCCCGTTGCCGGAGGAGTCGGTGTGGCGGTGCCAGGGTCCGAGGCGGTGTGGCTGGAGATATTTGTGGCGGAGCCGGTGCTCGAAATATTTCCATTTGTGGCTGTGCTGGAAATACTTCCGTTCGCACCTCTCGAGTTGGCATTGACCTCGGTCTGCGGCAACTTGACAGTCCAGAACGCGATCGGGCGACCGCCGAACTGCGTGAACCACGACTCGAGCTCGCTCTGCGTGGTGTCCATCGGCAGGTTCGTCATGTACAAGATCCTCGAGTTTTCAGCCACAAACTGCTGCAGATCGAGGTCCATGTCGTGCGGCTGCTGCAAAACGGGCGCGTTTTCTGGCGCCTGGCGCGTCACAAGCATGTACCGAAGCACTCTGATCATGATCTGAACGTCGTCACCTGCCCTGCGAGGCATGGCGAGGTTCAAGGAGTTGCCAACGTGCTCGTTGACGGGCTTGACGTCGCCTATATCAATCTCCAACGCTGAAACAACGCTCGAAAGCCCTGCTGATCCCAGTGCGATGTTGCTGGACGGCTCTCTATCTGCCGAGTCAGGCAAAATGGTTTCCTGGTACCGCAAAAATTCTCTGCGCAGGTCGAAATGACGAGAAAACTCGAGGTAATGAGGCAGATCAACCGACTTTTCGCGCGATTCCTTGGGCAGTCTCATTCTGAGGTCCCATGAGTTGAATGTGACAAACGTGAAAGGCCTATTGTGAGCAACAACGTGCTTCGAGATGGCCTCGTCAAGCTGGCGAACAGCGTCTTTGAGTGACCCGGCACTCTTGACGCTGTCCCAGGTCAGCGAGGTGAGACTGGTGCACAAAGGCGTGATCGGAGTACTCACTGGCTTGACCAAGGCCGAGCCGGAGCAGATCTCGTCGAGCTTGGTCTCGTCAAGTGCTGCCCAGGCGATCTCGATGATTTCCGAGGAATCTTTGCTGATGTAAGCGCCCTGGTCGCCTCCCGTAGTGGAGATCTGCACCACAATGTACACGCCGGGTGGTGATGTCATGAGCAGGGATATGGATACGGGACTGGGAAAATTGGTGGTCGTGGTAGTGGTGGGGAGAAGGAAAGAGTGAGCGTGATTTGGAGATGGAAAATGGTGATGAAAAGTGATTTTTTTCTGTCGAGATTTTTCAGACAACACATCCGTACACCGCAAGATCCATCAACAAAGCGAGTGGCTGGCGAGCAATCGAGGGGAACGAAAACAAAAAAAAAACAATCTCGAAACATCTCTACACGGGTGGAGGCTCCCTACAGAGCGCCACACCCTTACACGGAGAGGCGGCCCGCGATTCAAAGTCGACACACAGGTGTAGTGAGAAGTTTAGGATCGATACGGCCTCTCATACACCCAGTACCACGAGGAACCGTGTAGTGATCACTTCCGTCGCAGGGGATAGCTTGAAGTACACTCTACACGGAGAAAATGGCCACACTCCCCGCCTACATCCTTACACCAGAAGGGGGCTCTCCCGCGACGCCACACTGGGTGCGGCCGGGCAGGGGGGGCTACGGTGGCCTTGCAGCAGTGAAGCTGCCCTGCCTTGCGCAGATGCATTGGAAACACCACGCTCTGCGGGCAAAGCACATAGCATGCTGCACGCTGTGCCCATGTCTCGCTCGCTCGCTCGCCGTCGTCGTCGCCGCACTTCGGACATCCCTACACCAGCAAAATATTGAGAATCCCACACCCCACACCGGCGACTGGAGCGCTCGCATTGGAGGCTTGCAGACTTCGAGCGAAACCTCCAAGAAGGAACTTGGAAGCTCTCTGCTGCTGCCAGTGGCAATCGGGACTCGAAAGATAGAACGCTGGTTTGCGTTATCGCCTCATCACTTTCCCGAAACCCCCTCACTACCTCGCAGCTCGGCCTGTTGTTTGTGAGTCGCTCGTGGGCCGCCAGGAAATTTCCGTCCGTTCTGCACCCCAACAATACCCTCCTGCGAGGCTCTGTAAGCTACAGGAGTTTTGAGCGCCTGACCCAACGGGGATGCCCAACGGCGGCCCAACAGGGAAATTTCGGGGCTGCGCTGCGCCGGATTTCGCGTGAGCCCTGCGAATGTCCGGCGGGGCGCGGGGCGCAGGGCTCAAGGCGCGGGGCATGGGGCAGAGGGCATGTGTGGCGCCGACCCCGCTGCGCCTTGAAAATCCCACAGGACGCCAGGCGACTTCTCTGCGGCCTGCCTGCGGCCTTTCCTGCGGCCTCGCTGTGTGCACCCCCCGGATATGTTCCACTGCGGATCTAAAAATTTCCGAGCGTGCACGAAACAATAGGCCGCGCGACCTCCGGGAACATGTTGTTCCGCAGATCTGAGCGGAGGGGCTGTTTCCCAAGGCATCGAGCAAGACCGTGTGGCCGTTTCAAGACCGAGCGAACCAGTATGCTGCGGACGGCGGGCCTGAGTCCACGCGAAGTAGTACAGTGTACGCATGCACTTTCTGTGTAGATAGAGCTATCAGCAACCCTTTTAAAAGTATTACATTCCCTCCCAGTTCTCCTGCTGCAGCCCGCTGCACGCAGCACTCACGCAGCACGCACGCAGCGGTGCCGCGTACTGGCCTGTTGTTAAACTTCGCAGGGTCCTCGGAGCCCCTCGGGGGTTACTTCGGGGGCACCGAGGGTGTCGCGAAAAAAAAAGTTTTTCGGGGTAGTGTGGAAGAAAGTACCGTACCACCGGGGGGAAACTCCCGCGATAGCTCGTCCGCGCAAGCAGTTGCAGTCCCAACTCGCGATTCCTATCTCGTGCGAGCGGGGGTCGAATCCCGCAGTCGCCACGGGGCTCCCCCGGTGAAGTTGACCGCGGCGCGGGCCTCGCGGCCCCTCGCGTCAAACCACGCTACCGCGGGCCCGCGCGCTGCGCACGCTGGATCCCGGTGGAAACGGCCCTGGCGCGCTGGCGCGAGTCTCAACAGGCCGTTTCCAGGCAGATCTCGCCCACTACCGCTTACAGCATGCTACAATAAATTTCCACTCTCTCCAACCACCTTCCCTAAAACAACACAAACCGCTCCTGTTTCTCCTGTGTGCCTCCAATTTCTCTGCCATTGCACTCTGCTTCGCTTTCATCCTCGAAGACACGTCCCCGCACTGCCCACAGACGCTTTCAAACACTCGTTATATCCAATTCTAGGCATCTGTACGGGTGGGTGGTGTATTTTCCCAAGTCAAAAGACAACAAAATCACAACAACAATTATACTCAGTCAATCATGTCCCAGCAGTACTCGCAGTACCAGGCTTACCAGCCGTACCAGCCGTACCCACAACAGCCTTCGAATACATCAACCTCCGCCGGACAGGCTCCTGGTCAGCCTGGTCAGCCTGGTCAGCCTGGCCAGCCGGGAGCTCCTTCGGCTTACGCTGCCACAGACAGGTCTTATAGCTACTCGAACGATAAATCATACCAAGCATCGGCCATTTTGGGATCGTCGTCGCAGGCCACTGCGGGACCTCCAGCCACCGCATCCCAACCCGACACAGCCACGGATCACCAGCCTCAATACTCGTCCTACCAGTATTCCGCTCCTGCGCCCCAGCCACTGCACCAGCCACAGCCTGCACCAGCCACCGCAGCCCCATCCTCACAGTCACCATACTCCCAGCCGCCCCAGCAACATCAGCAGCCCCAATATGCATACTCCTCACAGCCCCAATCCTCTGCTGCCCCGGCTAACGCGTACCAGGGTGCCCCTGTAAGCTACTACTACACCCAGCCACAACCGCCGGGACCGGCAGCCCCAGCTCCATCTCAGCTTCCCGGTCAGTACTACGCCCGTTATGGCAGCTATGCTGGCTATTCGGCAGGTCCCACGGCCCAGTCATACGCCACAGGTGCAGGCCTGCCTCATCTCTACACCGCGTCGGGCGCGGCTGCTGGAGCTGGCGGTGGCGCGTCGATCGACGCGTCGTTCGCGCCCGTCCCAACAATCCCACAACAACCAACAGGAATCAGACCAAAGATCACCACCACTATGTGGGAAGACGAAAAGACTTTGTGCTATCAGGTGGAGGCCAATGGCGTTGCCGTGGTCAGAAGAGCAGACAATGAGATGATCAACGGTACCAAACTGCTCAATGTGGCTAAAATGACTCGAGGAAGGAGAGATGGAATCCTCAAAGCGGAAAAGACTCGTCATGTTGTCAAAATCGGCTCGATGCATCTGAAAGGTGTTTGGATTCCCTTTGAAAGAGCACTTGCAATGGCTCAGAGAGAAGGAATCGTCGATATGCTGTATCCGCTGTTCGTCAAGGACATAAAAAAAGTGATTCAACAAGGCTCTCCAACGAGCCAGCATCCCCAACACAAGACGGCCATGGCGCAGCCGATGCCAGCGGGATACTCTTACTACCACACGCAGCCGGACTATGGGATTGCCGCAAACCCGGCCGGAGGAGCCTCGCAAAATGCTCTAAGTGCGGCCTCCTCGGCGACGAGCACCGCCACAAACGTGGCGTCCTCAGCCACTGCACAAGCCACCACCGGAACTGAAAACGAAGACTCCTCCTCAGATAAATTGAAAACCACGTCAACATCGGACAGCAAGCTGAAGCCGACGGGAGACGCCAAGGCCAAGTCGGCCAAAGACGACCCGAGCGCCTCTGGCCCCTCGTCCTACTACCAGTCGCAACAGCCGAACGCTGTCTCTCAGCAGTATTACTATGGCTATTCCGGGTACCCACAGCCTCAAAAGCCCAACACAACCTCCTCCTCTTCGTCCACCACCGCCACTGCCAGCTCGCAGCAACAGTCCTACTACCAGCAGCCTTCCACCGGATCGTACTCCTCGTACGGTGCGGGTTATCAGGCCCAACAACAACCACAGTTGGGGGCACACCCGTACACCAGCGGCGGGGCTGCCGCCTCTGGTACAGCTGCCAGCAGTGCCTACCCTTACCAGACTCAGCACTACTCTACAAGCTCTCAGCCCGCTGCTGCCACGAACGAGGCTCAGACCAATCAACAAACCCCAAAACAGAACCCGCAATGAGCGGTTGTTCTTTTGTTACCACAGATTTTTTGTCACCTTTTCTTCTTCGGATTCACCCTGTGCCATCGGTGATGGCAGTAGTTGTACCACTTACTTTTTTGCTGAATCTGATCCATTTGATCCACTTCTTTTATATTGTTTTATTATTTTGATTGTGATTTGTATTATAACTGTCCGACGCGAGAATCAATTGGGATTATCAGCTGAGTCCCCGGCCGTTTCGTGGATACTCGCCGGGTGGGTTTAGTCTTATCACCTCAATTTCATTGGTCCAGTCAGCTTTTGTAATTATATTTTTCTCATCTTATCAGTATCTGAAAAGTAGTGAAAAAGTGCAGAAAATCACGAAATTTTTTTTTTTTTTTATATTTTTTTTTTTTTTCAGTTGAAATTTTTCACTACTTATCAGGCTATAGTGCTCAAACAGACAGACCCCCTGGAGCCACCACGCCGTATTACAGCATTCCACTCCACCATGGCGTTGTTCGAAGTCGAAGGATGGGGCCTTGAAAACAAGAAAGTGGCTGCCGTGCCCGCTGCCGCGCCAAGTGCCAAAAAGCAGAAGAAGATCGACGAGAGAAAGGAGCGGAAGCAGGAGTACAAGAAGAGGCGCCAGGAGGAGTCTGGCGACTCCATTCCGCAGGAGAAGCGTCAGAGATCCGGGCCCGAGATCCCGGAGAACAGACAGGCGGGAAAACCGCAGCCCAAACGAGCCGCGGAGGCCCCCAAAACCGGTGCTACCGCTTCCAGAGTCGCTCCTCCAAAGGCTCCTGCGCAGCTGGACACCACTGGGCTCACCCCGTTGCAGAAGAAGATGATGGCCAAGCTGTCTGGCTCGCGATTCAGATGGATCAACGAGCAGCTGTACACAATCAAGTCCGAGGACGCCCTGAATCTGATGAAGGAGCAGCCAGAGCTGTTTGACGAGTACCATAACGGGTTCAGATCGCAGGTGCAGTCGTGGCCAGAGAACCCGGTGGACGTTTTTGTGAACCAGATCAAGGTCCGAGGAACCACCAGAAACGTCAACGCGCCCGGCGGACTGCCCGCCTTGAGCGACAGAAAGGTCGTGATAGCAGACATGGGCTGTGGCGAGGCCCAATTGGCCTACGACGTTGACAAGTTTCTCAAAGAAGTCAAGTCCGGCTCCTCCTCGCAGAAACGTAGGGGCAAAGGAGTTTTTTCTCGCAACAGCGGCAAGTACGGAGCCAATTTGAACATCGAGGTGCACTCTTTCGACCTGAAAAAGGCCAACGAGAAGGTCACGGTGGCCGACATCGGAAACGTGCCGCTTGCAGACGGGTCCTGCACCATTGTCATCTTCTGTCTGGCGCTGATGGGCACGAATTTCCTGGACTTCATCCAGGAGGCCTACCGGCTTTTGAACCCACGCGGTGAACTGTGGATTGCCGAGATCAAGTCCCGGTTCAGCGACGAGAAGGGAAACGAGTTCATCGATGCGCTCAAGAAGTTCGGGTTCTTCCACAAGTCCACCGACGACTCCAACAAGATGTTCACGAGGTTCGAGTTTTTCAAGCCGCCAGCAGACATTCTGAGCGAAAGAAGGGCCAAGGAGGAGAAGCGCCGCAAGTTCGTGGAGGACGAGAACCCCGCCGAGCAGTTGCAGAAGAAGAGAGAGGAGCAGCCGGAGGGACAGTGGTTGCTGAAGCCGTGTATCTACAAGAGGAGATAGTAGACTTTTGAGCGAAGCGATATTTGGAGGCCCCGCGGACGGCGTGGGCTTCCAACCAATGGTGTGCTGGCGCGGATAAACGCCACGACGCTCTGGGTCAGTCACTGCGACACGTCGTGATCCATTGGTAAGCGGCAGCTCAGCTGAGCTGCTACCATAAAAAGGATTTTCTCCGATTACGTAATTTTTCCGCATTTTTTCAAGGCGCGGTAAAGTAATGAAAATTTCACCAAGACTCACAACCACCGCTCAAAAATCTCGTAGCGTCGTGAACTCCGCTCATTCACCGGCCTTCCTTCCCCAACCACTGCGCCACACCGCCTTTGAAAATGCCCCTCAGAGTTGGATTCATCCCCGAACACTTTTCTACTCCGCTGCAATTCGCCCAACAGAAGGGCTTCTTCCAGAGCCAGGGAGTCGAATGCGAGCTGATCGAGTACCCCTCAGGCTCGGGCCATCTGATACAGTCGCTCAAGAAAGGCGAGCTGGACCTGGCCATCGGACTCACCGAGGCGTTTGTGCGCGGCATCTGCGACGGCGACCACGAGAGCTACCAGATTGCTGGAACCTACGTCCAGTCGCCGCTGTGCTGGGCGGTGTCTACAGGCTCGGGCCGCAACGACGTCGCGTCGATCGACGCGCTGGCCAGCGCGTCGATCGGAGTTAGCCGAATCGGGTCTGGATCGTACGTGATGTCGTTTGTTCTGGCCTTGCAACAGGAGTTTCCTGCTCCATTTTTCCGGAAATTCGAGGTTCTGGACAACTTTAAGAACCTGCGTGACTCGGTGAACCGGCTGCCCGGTGTCGAGCCTTCTGACGCGTTCATGTGGGAGCATTTCACCAGCAAACGGTACTACGACACTGGAGAGATCAAGAAAGTTGGTGAAATTTACACTCCGTGGTCCTCGTGGGTCGTGGTGGCGGGTGCAGGAGTCGCGAAAAATAATGTGGCGCGGTTTTTAGCTGCTCTTCAGCAGGGAGTGGACTACTACCGCTCGCACGAGGATGAGGCGGCGCAGTTCATCGCAGCTAATCTTGACTACTCGCTTGAGGACGCCCGCGAGTGGCAGAAGACGGTGCGTTTCAGCGATAACGTGGCCCAGATCGAATTCAACAAGGATATTTTGGGCACTGCGAAAGTTCTTAAAACTGCCGGAGTCATCCAAAAATCCCAGGAGGACACCGACGAAGTTGTTCGTACCCGGCTTGTGGCTGGTGTAGTCACGGATTTGTGAAAACCAAAAATCCCGCGAAATTTTTTCGTTCTCCCCGTTCTCCCCACAAGGCGTGTTGATCACTGAAAAAATTCACGAAAAAATATATTTCGAATATTAATTACTCTCGTACACAAATAAAAGCATGTGATTTTTCCCACCTACTTTTTTCGCTAAACTTCGTGGCTTTTTTATTTATCATCTACTAAAACCATCTAATGTCACTTCAAAGTATGGCCAGAGCCAGCAGCAGTCCCGTTCCAGGACTGCAAGCCCCGGACCCGCGTGAGTCTTGGGGGGTTCTGGGGACTCCAGCCGCTGCGAGTGTCCCTGTGGCACCTGCGCCCTCGGTGCCTGCTCTTCCACGTCTGCCCAGTCTGGACGACTACTTTTCTACGGATTTGGACTTTGACACGGCGTACATGCTCATTTCGGAGGAATTGGGCTCGGCGCCTTCCTCTTCGGGGCTCACGTTCTCCTCGGCAGCTACAGAATCGGGTCTCAGCTCCGTGAGTACCGTTTCCTCGGCCTCTTTGCTACCTCAGACCCCTCCGGCTGCACAGCCACAACACCAGCACCAGCCACCGCACCAGCCACATGCGCAACCGCAACCAATTCATACTACACCAACTGGCCTTTCACCATATTTTGCTGCACCCAGTCTTGCTAGATCCCCCAAACCAGTCACAGAGAGCCTACTCCGACCCATCACGCCCGATTTTCTCCAACAATCCCACGCAAATGTGCATACCACAGAAACGAGATCTCTTTTCGAGCAACAGCGATCTGAACTGCTGAACCGGCCTTCTTTGCTATACCAATCGCCAACGATTACATCGGCGTCGCTCAATCTCGCTGCAGAGGCCTCTCCGGTGTCTCCCAACACCCGCAACTTGCTCACGACGTTTAACACTCTCAGCTACACCGCGAACCTGGTCAACTCGCAGCAGGCCTCAGAGCTTCTGTCTGTCTCGGAGACCTCAGCACTGGAAAATTTCCTTGATTCGATTGCCAACGATCAAAGCCTCAACAAACTATCCAAACATTGGCATTCTATTGACCCTCTGGCCACCAGTGCCAATGGTGTCAAGAAAAGCGAAACCCCCGAATACCCTGCATCATCGCAGACGCCATCCTCTCCGGAGGCTCCTGTGGCTTCAACAAAACCAAAAAGTAGTCAAAAGATGCCTGCGGGCAGAGTCACGAAACCAAGGTCGCAGTCTAGAAAGAGAATCGACGCACAGCTGTCGAAAAAAGCGCTTACAGAAGAGGAGAAAAAGCTCAACCATACATCTTCCGAGCAGAAACGCCGCGCAGTCATCAAAAACGCCTTTGATGAGCTTTGCAATCTCATTGTCAGCTCTCCAGTGCATCAGGAAAGACTCAAGACAGCTACAACCAAGAGCAAAAAGAAGTTCATGTCCAAGTACAACGTGATGAATCAGTCCATCGATGAGATCAACCGATTGTTGGATATCAATAGGCGGTTGTGTAAGCTAACGGGGGCTGATAAGGATGAGCAGATGAGTCATCTTGCTGCGTAATCGATGTGTAACAGGCGAGCGAACAACAGGAAATTATCGAGCGAAGCGAGCGGTGGAACGAGATGTTTGTGACGAAATTTATGAGAAGTATGTGTATTTGAACGAAATTATGAGTGAACTGGGCGCTCTCAAGTAGAACCAAACGGGACAATTGCGATACACTCCAACTTCTTGTGGGGTTACTTAATTTTTCAGAGTCAGGCCAAACTCGGATTATTGAGCACTGCCGGAAAAACTTGATTTTGGACCTTTGGCAAAAGGTCCGATCACGTGACTTTGGTCATGTGGGGAGTCACGTGTTACTATAGCCGTTCCCAGGCAAAAGCTGAGTTTTTCTGTGACATCTCTAATTCCTCTGAGGACCCAAGGATCTTATCTTCCTAGTGTACGGGTGTCCCGTCGCCGTGCTGTGTAGCCAGTGGGCAGATAGAGGTGTTGCAGCAGCGATTGGGGTAGGGGGGACTGCGCAGCTCGCTCGGCGCACTTTGGAGCAGTGTAGCTGCCGCGCGGTTCGTTTCGAGTGGCCGCAAGTATGTTTACCGGCAGTTATTGCCGAGAGCAGCCCCTCTCACCGAGCAGCCTGCCACACAACCCGTCAGTCGCGCTGTAACTGATGGTTGTGTTCTTTTCGAGCGGCGCCTGATAAGCCTGTGTGGGGCAAGAATTTTTATCTCGTCTTTTCTTTTCTCCGAAAACATTTTTTTATTTCCGGGCTCGCTAATAATTATCTGCCTGTGTTATCGCGAGCAGATAGCGATACATTCCCGATCCGGGCCTTCGATGGTCCCGCTGGTGCTTTATTAGAGAGCCAATTCAGCACCTGAAGAGAAAGTGGAGTCCGTGAGATTGCAGACTTGACACCAGTCAGCTCAGCGATGTCGGCAGTCATCTCGCAAACAGTCTCGGATATCAAGCCGCTGGCGGGCCAGAGCCAGGACGGGTTCCCTGTCATTGCTGATCTTCCATGCTGCCGCGACAAGCGGGCTCTGAAAGTGACGCTGGACGACCTGACTGTGTCGGAGCCGGTGACGCTGGACAAAATGGAGGAAAAGCTCAAGGTGTACGGAGGATGCATAGTGAAGAACTATGTCTCCGAGGTCGTGTGCGACCAAATTATTGCAGACATGGACCCTTACTTTCAGAGGTACAGAAAGAAGGACAACACCGACAACTTCATTCCGCTGACAACACGCCGTGTTCCGGGAGTCTGTGTCAAGTCGAGGACCGCCGCAGAGAAGTTTCTGGCACATCCTCTAAACCTCGGCATCTCGGATCGGTTTCTGGGCAAAGAGAACCTGTTCCGGCTGGGACCTGATGAGGTAATCACCGGCCACTCACCGGCCCAGCACAACTCGTGCATTGTTTTTTCCATCGGTCCGGGGAGCGCCGACCAGCCTCTGCACAGAGACGACATGCTGCACCACAACATCAGAAAGTACCAGGAAACGTACGAATTCGGCACCGAAACGGCGGTCGGAAGCGCCCTGGCACTCAAAAAGACCACCAAGGAGAACGGTGCTACCAGATTCATTCCCGGGTCCCATCTGTGGGACCATTACCGGCCTCCCAGCGAGGAGGAGGTGGTCCACGCCGAGCTGGACAAAGGCGACTGTTTCTTCATGCTGGCGTCTTGCTACCACGGCGGGAGCGCAAACACGACCCAGAACGAAGAAAGAGTCGTGTGTATCCTGTTCATGACCCAGGGGACCTTAAGACAGGAAGAAAACATTTTTCTGGGTACTCCGATCGAGTATTTCCAGAGTCTCTCGGTCGAGGCGTTGAAAGCCCTGGGACTGCAAATCAGCCAGCCGTTTTGCGGGTGGGTGAACAGCGTCGATCCGATCGAGTATCTTCTGCCGGAGTCGGGGTACTCGAGGAAGCAGATGAAGCAGACGTACAAAATCACGTCGAGCGAGTCGCCGGAGCAAGAGAATCAACGAGCAAAGCAAGTTGATTCGGTTCATTCAGCGTAGATTCTCATCCACTCACGGCCGAGCCGGGCAGGCTTCCCAGAAAATTTTATCAAGTTTACTTTGCTGGGGGGTGGGGGGGTTCGAGAAGGGTGCCTATCTGCAGGTTCGTCCAGAATAGTCAGTTGCTACCAAATCACTTTTTTATTTATTTTCGTTAGTTTTTAGTAAGCAATCAGCACAGAGATTTTCTCGTGATACACACCTCAACCGCTCCACCCCGCTGGAAGGTAGCCGCGATTCTGTCCGTCACTTTGGAGAGCCCATCGACACCCGGCAAGTCGGAGCTGTAGACGAAGGTCACACTTCATGAAAAAATGTCTTTGCTCCCAAACATGTCACGTGACCGCACACCACGTGACCACCTGATTTTTTTTTTTTTTTTTTTTTTATTTTGTTCTTTGTTTTATTTACAAATCAAAATAAAAACAATCAACGGCGTGACTGCTCACGTATACACCAACCAGCTCCGCTCCTTTCCGACAAACCACGTTTCACAAGTGAACCCCCTGAAAGCGCCACGAACGGAGGCCCCGCAGAACCACGAGCGAATACCCTGCGTATACAAAATACCCCCGTCGGCGCCTTTTGAGACGAGTATTACCCAAGTGCACCCCAGTCATGCAGTCCACAACGACACAACTCCATCCCAAGCACAATCGATCGAGCTCGCTCGAATCTTCGGACATGGAGCACGTGATCGAGTCCAGCCAGTCGGAGCGTGACCTTGTGTACGACAGCAATGAGATCCGTGTTAAACCGCAGGCGAGAATCCCAATGAAGGATGGCGCTGATTTCAAGGATCAGTACCTAATTGAGGAGCTCAATCGAGGATTTTCTCCGACGGACGAGAGAAACGATCAGATAAACAAGTTCAGCAACGCTGTAAAGACCAGAAGTGTTGCCAAGCAGCCTCGCGCCGCCTTTCAAACGCCCATTACCAACTCCATAGCGTCTTCCACACCGATGGAGCGCCAGTCCGTGGCGGCAAAAGGAACCGGTGTCAAAGTGAGCAAACTGCGCACCAGATTTGAGACGAACCTGGAGGAGGAGGATCTAGATAATGACATGAGCCCAAGTGATGGTTCGGACCAAGTTACGACCGATCTGAGCCCTTCTATCGGGCGCCCGAGTGCTTCAAAGAGGTCTCAAGAAGCCAGCGAGTTGAGCTCTCCGTTTGTAAGCGAGTCAGAACAACGGGACGTGGAGCTACAGCAGAAATTAGAGTCTCTTTTAAACGAAAAAGAGCAGACGAGCAAGGAAATCGAGAAAATGAGGACGTTGAATGAGGCTTTGGAGAAGAAATTGACGGGCTTCCATGACGTAGAACGCGAAAGAACGCTTCTTGAGGCCAAAGTGGAGTCGCTCGGTTGCGAGTTGGGCGACGCGAAGCAAGAATTGGCGGTCAAAGACGAAATCATCGGTGCGATGAGAGCCAAGCAGACCGACTTGGTCAACGAGAAGCTCGAACTTCAGCGTGAAGTTGGCTTGTTGAAAAGCCAGCTGACAGACAAGGAAGCAATTGTCAGTGAGAGAGATTTGCTGGTGAAGGAGAAGGAGCAGATGTATGAGGAGAAAGTCTGCTTGAGAAGCAGTGAGCAGAATACCAAGCGTGAATTGGAGCAACTTTTGCATTCCAAAAGGGAGCTGGAGAGCGAGTTGGAGGACAACAAGAAGATCAGTGGTGAGATGAAGGAGAAGGTGACTGATTTGACCGCAAAGGCGGCAACTTTGTCCGAAAAAGTAGCCAGTTTGACCGAGAAACTAGCTACTGCAGAACACACCGTGAAAACTGAGCACGACGAGGCCCTCAGGTGCAAAGCGGAAGCTGAAACATTCAGAGAGGAGTCTGAGAAATTGAAACAGGAATTTGAAGAACTTGGGAAAGAGTCTGACAATCTGAGGCAGGAACTCAGAGCTGCCAGCCGAGAAGTTGAAGTGCTTCAGTCAGAGAAGAGCGTGCTTGAAGAGGCCAAGAAAGCTTTGGAAGGGGCCAACACGAAACTAGAAAGCGAGCTTGGATCAGCCAATGAGAAGCTGAAGTCAGAGCTGGCTGAGCTTTCCAACAGCTTTGACGAGTTAAAGAAGAAACTCGGCGATGCCAACGACAGGATCGCGCCCACAATGCTTCGGAATTACGAGCTGTTGGACCTAGATTTTGTCGACACACTCACTTTTACGGACCTTTCGAACAATCTCAAGAACATTCTGGATCTTTTTGGGATCAGGTACCACAACATGAAGCCATATTTCCAGTTTTTGCGGTACTCGTTTGATTTTTACGAGCAGTTTGCTGCTAGTTTGCACAAGTTGTTGTATGATGGCATGACGATGTCTTCGAAGCTCTCGATCGCGCACAACTTGCGTCATTTTGAGCCGGAAAACGCGAGAAAACTCAAAGGCTGTCTGCACGGGATGCTCGACAGGGTCAGTGAGACGTGTCGGAAGGGGTATGTTCGGGGGCTGATAACTCCATGACAGCGAAACTGAAGTAGACATGAACAATATAATGAAGGGTTTGGCGGACCAAGACAGGCGACTGGGAACGGGCGAAGCGGACAGCGTGCTAGCCCAACGAATGTATTGTAGCGGCGTCATTGATCGGGCATTTGTCATCAGCCAAACACTACGACAGCTGATTTGGTAGACAGACGAAGTATTTATCGGGATCTGCTGATTTTGGCTGTCAAATTGAGCTCAGCGGAGAAGATAGTCGCCGTTCATACGCCGTCACGAAGCTGCGACCGTCATCAAGTCGTGAACCAGCTTAGATAATCCGTGAGCCAACTCGCAGTCCGCGCGTTGTGAATTACCCTACTCAAGAAAATTTTCATCTCGTGCAAAATTCCCACTATAAAAAGGGAAACTATTCCCCTTTTCTTGGACACAGTTACCCACTACTCTTTTTCTACAAGTATCTGGCAATGTACGAATTTGACAGCTGAATTACCTTCTCTCCGCTACAAATGCGACTGGTATGTGGAAACTAATCAATCACCTCCCGAACTTTGCACTCTTTCTAGATGATGATAACATGATATTTGTTGCTTGAATAATAGTGTGAGCACATGATTTCTCAATAGACTACAACGGTATCTGACACAGAGTTGACTGACAGAGTTCTGGACTGCCTGGCCGATCACGCGAGCCGAAAACTAACAAAATCCAGACATAGATGACTTAGTTATGCCACCAAAAAGGAGTGGTAAAAATGCACTGTTTGCTCAGCACTCCAAGGCTCTCCCATTGGAGATCTGCCAGGTCCCCACGCTGATTCCCGAGAACCCCGTCTCGTGGTGTGTGTTTGTGTGCTGCTGGGTGTACCAATATCTGTCTCGCACAAATCGTGTCGTTGACGTGGTGTACGAACTCGACTCGGGGACCTTCAAAGTTTCAGATGGTGAGGACATGAAGTACCTCTGGGACTACGGATTCTTTGGCAAAGGCATCCTGTCTCGTTCAGAGCCCACGTGGCTGGGCAGGACGGCCCGTCGAGTGCTGCAATCGGACGACGTTGCAATCACCAATGAAGAGATTGTCAAGCACCGGAGATTGCTCAGAGAGCAGTACAAGGCCGACAGAAAGAAACTGGATGAATTGGAGAGACAGTTCAAACTGGAAAATAACGTGGGTAAAGTTGCCGCGATCCAGCAGGAACGGCACGTTCTCAACCAAAAGCGGTCGGAGGTGAACAGGAGTGTTCCTGCCCGATCTGCAGATACGCCTGAGCTCCGTCCAGAGGACAGGGAGATTGCGCTGGATGGCAAGATCCTGCAGCTGGAGTATCTGGAACTGATGCCTGTGGAGGCATTGTTTCTGCTGGTTTTGGGTTGCGTGAGAATAAAGGATCAGACTCCATCGAGTTTGTTCCGGGAACTGGCCAAAGAGTCTGGGGAAGTCACCCCTGACAACCCGTTCATTCTACAATTCCTGGTGTACTACCACTACAGATCGCTTGGGTGGTGTGTGAAATCGGGCCTGAAGTTTGCCTCGGATTTTATATTGTACGAGCGTGGCCCTCCGTTCCAGCATTCGGAGTTTGCGATCAGCATTGTTGGATCCGATCGCAGAGACTGGTGCCATTATGGGGCTGTGAACAGGGTTGTGGGCTCTGTGAAGAAGACTTGTGTGCTAGCTTATGTGAGTGGACCGCCAATGGTGAAGTTTTCAGCGGCCTGGGAGAAGATGGGGGATACTGGCTCGATGTTTGAGCTGCTGAGGATGTATAATCTTGACGAGGTGGTATATAAGAGATGGTCTGCCAGTCGGAGTAGGCAGTAATGATATTATGAGACCCATGAAGAGTAAGTGGACACAGTTTGTCGTAAAGTAAAGTCACGGTGAACACACCGACCAGTCGTGTTTGTGGATTTCGTTATTTGCTCAGCGAGATTACACAAGTCCGTTGTAAGCCTTTTCGACCCACTTGCAGTCTCTGACCTGGCCTTTGAAGTCGCCGAGTTCCTTATTGTTGGTCTTTGCTATACACACGTAATCCTTCATATCTGGCAGCACGCATTTCTGCTGGGAGTCGGGGAAGGGGCAGGGGCAGTCGACGGGGCTGTTGACGCAGGCAAAAGTCTCGGGACAGAGGTACTTGCTGCATTTCGAGGAGAGTTGTTCTTTCTGATAGTCGAACTGGGGAGCTTGTCGCTGCTGCTGCTGGCCAAAGAAGTTCTGGAAGAAGTCGGCACGGGCGGCGAGGGGGAGGCCCAGAAGGAGCAGTGTGTAGCGGGACGAGACCATGTGGATGATTTTGAGCGGGAGGGGCGCGGGAGGTTTTGTGACGGAGCAAAGAGTACACGTTAAGAGTTATTAGAGTGACAAGATGTGTTTTCGAGAAGGTTGAAATATTTCAGCCACTTTACTGATCTGGCGCGTCGGTTGCGTCGATTGCGTCGGCTGCGTCGATCACGAAAGCTCGAAAAACCGGTTGAATTAATTTGGCTTCAACACGCGTTGCCACAGCGGATGTCGAGCTGACATCTTTTGGACCGCACGGACCGCACGAACCGCACGAACCATCGACTTCACAATGGACAGAATCAACGAGGACGAGGCCATCACGGCGGTGGACTTTCTCGAGGAACAGACGAGGCTGTGAGTACATGTAGTGACGCTCTGAGATTGCGCAGGTTGCTAACAAGCGGTAGAGAACGGGAGGCTCAGGAGCTGATGCCGTACGACCCGGCACGGTGCAGCTACGCTTTGGGCCCGACGCGCCAGGAGGTGTTTGCGTGTCTGACGTGCCGGGACGCGAACGGCGAGGCGGCAGGCGTGTGCTATGCGTGCTCGATCCAGTGCCACACCAAGCACGACCTGGTGGAGCTGTTCACCAAGCGGTCGTTCACGTGCGACTGCGGCACCACCAGGATGAGGAGCAACGGCTGCTGCCGCTTGCGGGCCCAAATTCCCGAGCAGGACGGCCAATTGGTGGACTTCAAGAAATCGGCTGCACAGCCTTGTTTTTCGGAAGGTGGAGACATAGCGTCGAGTACGAACGAGTACAATCGGAATTTTGAGGGTCTTTTTTGCGACTGTTTGAGGCCGTACAACCCGACAGACGACAGCAACATGTTCCAGTGTGTGTTTGGGGAAGCGTGTGGCGAGGATTGGTACCACGAGGAGTGTATACTGGGCGTTCGTCCTGGGGTTGTTTGCCGAAGAAAAGAGCGCTGTGTGGGTCAGGACGGGGTCAACAAGCTCGAGACGCTGTCAGAACCTGGCATGGACGCGGAAAACGACCGGAACGACCGAAACGACCGAAACGACCCGAGCGAGGACGAAAACGAGGACGATGTGCTGCCGCTCGAAGGGTTCCCGGATTTGGACAGCTTCGAGACGATCGTCTGCTGGAAGTGTGTGGCGCAGTTTCCGGAGGAGATGGCCATTCTGGCGCGGGAGTTGGCGTGCGAGACGGCGCAGCACGTGAGGTGCGAGAGCCTCGCGAAGCGGAGCGAGCTTCTGGCCGGCAGAGGCGACGGGCAAAAGAGGGCCAGAAGGGCTTTCCCAGAGACGATCTTCCTCAAGGAGGACTTCAAGGACAAGCTGCGGCTCATTGTGGCGCAGAACAAGCCACAGAACAAGAAACTGACACACCTGTTGCAGTCGTATCCGTTTCTGTATCTGGAAGATCCCGTTTACAAGCCGCCCGAGGACGACGAGGACGGCAACTCGTCGATTTTCGAGCTGGGACTGAGGAGTCTGAGCAAGATGCCGGTCGACAGTGCCATCAGTGGGGTCGAGGCGTACGAGAAGATCAAGGGGAAGCTGACCGAGTTTTTGCGCCCGTTTGCGGAGAGCAATAAGGTGGTTACGGCGGAGGAAATCCGGAGTTTTTTCAGCAAGCAGAAGGCGAGTGAGTGAGAGCGGAGCGCCAGCGAGCGAGCGAGCGAGCGCAAGCAAGCAGAAGACCAGCGAAGCGAGCAGAAGACCAGCGAAGCGAGACACAGTTGAGACAGCCGATTGCTCTCTTTTGCGACGACAAACGGACTTTTAGGGAGTCAACCAATACAATGACATGGCCGGAGAGACACCAGGGGAACGGAGAACGAGCCAGCCCAAGTAGATCGGTAGAAATACGTAACAGCAACTTGGTCAGGGAGCAAAAAGTAAAGCCACGTGACCTGAGCTCACGTGACGCCGAGCTGGTGATCTCTAGTCACGTGACTATCATTAATCTTCTTCCCCACTTTTTGAAATCCACCGTTGCTGCATTTCCAGCACACGAGATCCACCGGCCCACACCTTTCTGCTGAATCTCTTGGCAAGCGATGTTGGGACTGATAGCCGTTGGAATTGTCCTGTACCAGAAGACCGACCAGAAGCTGGAAGAGGCCCGGGTGGAGCGCAAGAGAGCCCAGCTGATGCGGTACTACCACCAGCTGAACCCTCCTCCGCCGGCGTATCTCAAGGTGTCCAAGTTTGTAGGGACCCGGGAGTTTGGCAGCTCTGTGAGCGCCAAGATCCCGGCCGAACTGTGCCGGATCGAGGTGAACTACAACCGGTTTGTCGAGTCCATCAAGTTTGTGGGCCGATCGGGCGAAAGCAGCACGTTTGGGTACTGGAAGCCGGTCAAGCACACCGCCAAGATGGAGCTGCTTCCGGGGGAGCAGGTCCGCAAGGTGAGCTTCAAGTTTGGCAGCTTTCTCAACAGAATCAAGTTCGAGACGAGTCTGGGTCGGTCCAGCGGGGTCATGGGGAGTCACACGGCGTTTGGGGGCAAGCTCGTGGAACACGTTCTTGAGGACGACCGGCAGCTGGTGGAGGTGAAGGGGATGTACTGCGAGCATATTTGTAGTGTTCAGTTTGTTTCGTCGTTGTGAGCGGAGCGAATCAACGAGCGGAGCGAATCAACGAGCGGAGCGAATCAACGAGCGGAGCGAGTTGATGAGAGAGGAAGCTTCGGGCAAGTTATCGGGCAAGTTATCGGGCAAACCAACGGGCAAACCAACGGGCAAACCAACGGGCAAGTCAGCTCGCTTCGCTTGTTGACGGGTAAGCGAGTCGACCAATTGACCAGTCGACCAGTTTACGGGTAAAGTAATTGATCAATTGATCAATTGATCATCGGACTTTTAGTATTTGTTTCAGTGTCAGTTTTACTTTCAGTTTCAATTTTTGGCTTTGATTTTGCTTTTTGTTCTTGTTGGCTTCCCAGATCGTTTTGAATCGTCTTTTAGACTTGAATACCACTACATTTCTCGTCACTACTTTGCTCCCGCAACTCCACAGTTGAGTGCCGTGCCGTTGCGCGCCGTTGCCGCTCACTTGGTGCACCGCTCTTCTTTTTGGTGTACGTGACTCTATACTATACAATGCGTCCAGACCCGCGAAGCTACACAACCCTCATCGTCATTGGTATGGCGTGCTGCTCCGACTTGCTCTCACCCTGCCGACGCTCATCTTATCCTTAACTATGCCCTCCAGACTCTTGATGTAGTTCTCCAGAAACGAGTTCTGACGCTTCAAAACCTCCGACCGGTGCTGGAAGTTCTCGATCTGGCCCTCCAGCTCCAGCTCACGCAGCTTCTTGAACGTCCCTTGCGACTCTTTGGCCGCCAGTTCGCGCTCCTTCTTCAAGTCGACAGCCAAAGAGGACAGCTCTGCTGCTTTCGACGACCCCGCTTGGTACTCCAGCCGCAGAGAATCATTCTTCTGACCACTAGTCTCCAGTTCTTGCTCCAGAATCTTCAACTCCGACTCTAGCTCAGCGATCGTGGCATCTTGAGCAGCAAGCTCCTGCTCGGTGCTCACCACACCGAGCCTTTTGGCGTACGTATCGGCCCTGTCTTGAAATTGCTGCTCGGTCTCACTAATGCGCTTCAAATCCTCGCTACATCTGTCAACCTGTTTGCCCAAATTGGCACACGTCGTCTTGGCGCTCTGCAATTTCGTGAATTTCTCGCCAATCTCAGCAATAACTGCCTCCAAAAACGCTTGTCGCAGAGAATCGTCCAGGCGAACGTTAGCCAGAAGCTCTTTGTTCCGAGCCACCGTGGACGAGATCGCTCCAAATCGGCTGTGTATCATGTTGGCGAGACGCAGTTCGTAATCTCTGTACGTGAGGTTCTCGAAAACGACGTCTTCGTCGCTGGTCTTGAGCTTCTTGTGATTGTTGGAGCTTCCCACAGAGTTGTTGAGCTCGCTGCGGAAATACTCGTAGCGTTGTAGCGGGTATGCGTTCTCGAAAGTGAGTTTCTTGAGACTTTCCAGAGTCTGGCTTTTCAGGTCCGTAAGATCGGGCAAGTCGAGCTCGGGCAAGTTGATTGGGAACGGGTAAGGGGCCGAGTTGCCCGAAGGTGTCTGTTTCTGCTCCAGCCAACCCACCAAAGTATCCACGCAAGTATCATCTTCAACAGGCACTTTCCCACGCATCGTCACCGACAGATACGCCAGCATCATGTTCAGCTCACTGCCCGAGAGCTGCGGCTGCAGCCTTGCCAGCTCCATCTCCAAATACTCCACAGCATTCAGGCACACGGGCTTGAGAATCGGGATCGACAGCGAGCTTGTGGGCTCCAGTTTGGAGTCAAGCGAGATGATCAGGTCGCTCTTGAGCTCCTCAAACTTGCCCAGGCTCTTCAACTGGTTCGACAGAATCAGATAGACGCTCACCACTTTATCCAAATCCTGTGCTTTGGATTTCTGGAAAAGCGGATTGTTTTTCGAGATTCGCGGGACGTACTCTTGAGCGATTCCAGCGCCGCCTCCATTATTCGAGTTGCCCGAACCTCCAGAGTTGCCCGAATTTGCAGAACCTCCAATGTTGGAGTTTCCCAAATTCGCAGAGTTGCCCGAATCATTTTTGCCTCCCTCGTTCTTGACTTTACCACCTTTGCGACCCTTTCCCGACTTGGATGTCGCTGCTGTGTAAGGGGGCGTGTGCTTCGCCTTCTGCTTCTGCCCCCGTGGGCCTGACTTGCGCGCTTTTGGCGCCTCAGGCTCAACCACCTGTTGCTTATTGAAGTCAAAAGAACCGTGGTTGTCATAGTAGATGGACGAACCGCTAAATCGGTAGTACTGGAGGTCTTTCTTGCCGATCAGAATGCACTCTATCAAGTCTAGCTCGCGGGAGTTGGCCGAATTGATGATCAAAGTCGTCGACTGTTTGCGGTCCATGAGTCGATTCAAGATTTGATCGATCTTGATATACTTGAAAGAAGACTGTCTAATGCTGTCTTTCGAATCCATTAGCAGCAGATTCTTGGATACAAAATGGTTCACCAAAAGACTCGAATGATTGCAGATCTGTCTCATATTAGTCACCAGGAGCTCCAGTAGAGAATCGTCATCTAGAAAATCTGAGTTCTGATCGGTGGGAGTGGAGCTGATCTCCTCATTTTCGTCTTGCTGTAGTAACTTGAGCAAGTGTGGTCTGTGTAGTTGGACAACAAGCTCAGTCAGCTCCTTTTGAAGCACCGTCTGTGAAATTGGCAGATAATAGACGTTGTCAGGCCGCATCTCGGTAATGTCGGACACATCGCTACCTGACGAGGCTCCACGGAGCAGAGATTTGAGGTCCATAGTGGCACTTACGCTGGACGTGATCAAGATGGCTGGGAGTAAGTGGAGCTGAAGAAGCTCTTTGAGTTGGAGATTTTTTTGAGGAGGCAGATCGACGGGACGGAAAACAACAAGGAAAAACAAAAACTTTTTGCATCTCAAGTCACGTGAGTATAAATCACGTGAACACAAAAGCGGAAGCGAATGGATTGGAGTACACTCTGAGCGATATCATCCAATCACTGGAGTACGGTGAACGGATCGATCGGTCGAATAAAGTAGACTCTTACTCCTTCCATTACACCTGCAAAAGTCCCTTCCCGCTCTGCTTGTCGTTGCGTTTCCATGCGATATGGTAACATCCTAACCATGGCCATGATCGTGTACTTTCAAGACTCAACCTGACTAGGGCGCAAACAACTATGTCTCACTGCTACAACTACCAATTCTCCATTTCATAGTCGTTGATGATTGGAATTTCACTTCTATTCTTCGTACAGACTTCAGAAGAAAATTCCCAAAACGGCCATTTTAATGTGACCACCTTACTCCATATGTACCTCCACTTTTTCTTTGGGGCTTCCTTCAGGGTTAGATGAAGCCCCAGCTACCCATTCCCCCGCAACCTGCTCTCTCATACAACTTTGTCGCCTTCGGCATCCATTCCCGAATGTTCTGCTGTCTCCTCTCCGACTTCGGGTGCGTACTTAGCACCTCCCACACTTCACCCCCGCTCTGCTGCTCAAACTTGACCATTCTATCCCAAAACTTCGGTGCTTCCTGAGGATTGAAACAGGCCAGAGACATCACCATCAACCCTATGTAATCGGCTTCGGTCTCCATTCCGCGCGATCCAGGCCGCTCGAGCGCCAAAGTCGTGAACAAAGAGCTCCAACGGGCATCACCCAGCACAGAACTCAACGCTATGCCAAAAGCAGTGTAGAATGGCGATTTCGTCAGCTTTTCCTGGACATGGTGTGCTAGAAGATGTCCCAACTCGTGAGCCAAGACTGTTGCCAAACCGTCGTCATTGGCAGCCAAAGGCAGAATGGAACGGAAAACAAACACCTTACCGTCTCCAATGACAAAAGCGTTGGGAGTGGCGCCTCCTTTGACCCGGTTAACGTCGTCAATCACATGAATCTTCCAGTCGACAGGCGCAACAGTGTGCGTTTTCATGTTCTCAAACAGGTTCAGCCGTTCTCCAGTATCCGGATCCACGTAATTCTGGGCTGCCTGAATCAGCCGGATCATCACTTTACGAACACGGGCTGTCGTTGGGTGTTCTGCCGGCAAGATGGCGCCTCTATATTGAGCGATGAGCGACTCGTAGTTCGACTTTGCTAGTCTCGTCTCCATCCATGCCGGAACAAGCATGACCCGAAGTCTGTGAGTCACAGGGGCTCCCTCCAGATTGGTCACTATAACAATTCCAATAACCGCACCGCCGATCTTAGCGTATTTGGCCATCTTGGGACTCAGTTGGTAGAGGTTGCCAGTTCTCGAGGTTTTGTTTCCGAAATGGTGGTATGTGGTGTAAGGGCGGCCAAACCGGGTGAAAGTAGCCCAGTTCGGCCCCGATCTGACCGGCTTGGTCACAGAGGTCCGAAACTTGCTCCAAGTGGTTCTTATTTGACGGAACATGGCTGATTGGGGAGGAAGATCGGGGGGTCTGGGTGGTTGAGTCAGTAGAATTTGATGGATATATTTTATCGAGACTGAGATGGTGTAAGGATGTGCGAGTGATGAGCGACGGGACATGCGAAGCGAGAAGTAGAGAACGAGGTAACGAGAGCCGCAGAAGCTTGTATATCACAATCGATTACACCGTTCCAAGCAGCCGGACTGGGAGTGTATGAGCAAAACACTAAGTGAGTAATGATCACTGGATGACCTTGATAATCTTCAAAGGTGAGAGATCAACTTTAATGGTCTGAAAGTTCACCAGTCTAGCATCTTGAGCAGCAGCTTGTGGATAACGCACCGGTCCCACAGTTGTGATTAGACTTGTTATTATGACCTTCATCGAATCGTGTGGCGAATCAATGCACCTACACTAAGATCATGATTCTACAAGGTCACGTGACTTCCATGCACGTGACTTCATCTATTTTGTTTCATTGAAAACCGCTATTATTGACGCTCATAGCAACACTGGGCTAAAGAAAGTGAGCTAGGCTGGTTGCCCGAGTTCCCCCAAAACCCCCTTTTGATTGCTCCCCGCAATGCTGTACTCCCCTACCCAGAAGAACCAGTTTCAATGACTGGCTCTGCCTTTTCATTTCCGTCCAAGTGTTATTTTTTTTTTCAAACATAAACAAACCCTCGAACCTGATCTGAAATCCATCCTAACATTAGACGGTGAGCTCTTTCATCACCAACTGACATCTCCAAAGCCCCTTCGCCGCCACCTTTCCTTTAGCATGTCTAGCGGTAGGGAATCTCCCTCCTCTCTTTCCCCAGTCTCCCCAACGCATCCACTCGTTCTTCTGTATGGATTAGGTACAGCAGCAAGTCTCATCACCGCATACACTTTCTACAACAGAAACCTTCGAAGAATCCCTACGGCGACAGACATTCCTCGCAGGTACTTTCGCAAACGGTATATTGTTGGCAAAGTCACGTCCGTCGGAGATGGTGACAATTTTCATCTGTTTCATCTTCCAGGTGGAACGATCGCTGGTTGGGGTTGGTTACGTAAGCATCCTCCCATAAATCAGTTTCGACTGTTGAAAAATAAGACTATCCACGTGAGACTTTGTGGGGTAGACGCTCCAGAGAGATCTCACTTCGGCAAACCGGCACAGCCGTACAGTGAAGAGGCCTTGTTATGGTTGAGGAACTACATATTGGGGCGCAAACTGTACGTGAAGCCGTTGCATTCAGATCAATACAACAGGGTGGTGTCTAAAGTGAGAGTCTGGAAGTGGAACGGTCTCCGGGACGTGAGTGAGGAGATGATCAAGCATGGGATTGGAACAGTCTATGAGGCAAAGAAGGGAGCTGAGTTTGACGGTAAGAAACACATCTATGAGGCTCACGAGAAGAGGGCCAAGAGGTTGAAGTTGGGATTGTGGGGGGTTAGAAAGGGATTCATGACTCCAAGAGAGTACAAGAGTCTGTATAAATGACAAACGAGGAGCAAAGCCAGTTGACTTTAGGTCTACCGCATGGAACGCCTTGGGATCAGCCTCTTATTTGAGCATCATTAGATCTTCCCATGGACTTTCTGACACCTGCATCGTTCACACATCCTTACACCAGCACCGCGGACAACAATAGCTCTGTCACAAATGTGAGGTTTTCTATATGCATTACGTAGGAACAATAGTATATTCCATGAACCCCGACAATGGATGGGGACAAAAGCATTGCTAAGGGATGGTCAGGTGATGTCAAGAATTGTCGATTATTGAACGTTTGGTCATTTACGTCTAGGCTCAACACCTCACATTCACACCCCGCCTTTTTTCGGCCTCACGAATCTCAAACATGACTTGCACAGCAATCCAGAGACAAACGCTTGACGTGACGAAAAAGCCGAATCCGTCCAGAGTAGTAAACATGTCACTCAACAGCAAAACTAGTCCTTCTTTACCGAGACAGAACCCAAACAAGTTTGCTAGCATCATCATCCAAATATTCACAACAGCTCCAACTCCACACAAGTGCCTGAACCACCATCTGTCCAAGTAAGGCACGGCCATTTTGGTGGCTATCATCTCGGGAAGCAGGAAAAGAACAATCATCCACCCCCAAATGAGCAATTTCAACTCAATGTCGTGCCAGATAGCCACAAACGAGAAGACTGCCAAAGATCCCCAAATCCGGCTTTTAGAACCACCCAGAGGAACGTAGATGTACCGAACCACCCATTTGTTGTACGATCTGTGCCACGCTCTCCAGAACTGCATTGTGGAGTAATTGTTGTCCATACATCTGATCATGTTTTCTGGAGGATCGATTCCATCGCAGAGAGCCCAGAAACGGAACAATCTCCAAGGAATCAGCAATTTGAGCCAGATGATGTTGAGATTGAACAGGCCAATCATCGAGATCTGGAACGGCGTGTCACCTTGCCAAGCTTTGGCTTTGGAGACCGCCACCACGTAGATAAAATGAAGTAGGAATTCCATCACTATAATACAAAAGAGCAGTCTAAGACCATAGACGGCAGTTCTTTTCCAGTTGATTGAAGGAAGCGGGTTTCTTGACTGATAGATGTAGTCGTTGAACGTGATGATTGGACCGGCAATGAACAGAGGAGTGTAGAACACGTATGCAAGGTAGTTGGCGACGTTGTAATCTGCGAGCTCGAGTGGGGCGTTCTGTCTTGATCTTTCATCCAAGAGTTGATCTGCTGGCTTGGCAGTAGAAGATGCCAATTTTTCGGTCTTTTTGGGAGCTTCGGCAGTTTCATTCTTCTTCTCTGAAGCTTGGCTGTTGAGCTGATCTCTTCTCATGACGTAATCGAGGTTGAAACTGAGTAATCTCAGCAGGGTGAAGTTGAAGAAAACGTCCCATCTCTCAATGATCCCGGTGAATCCATCCATAAACGACAAATTTGGCACCAAATGGCCGAATTTGACCTGTCTGTAACGGTCATTGAGGAAAAGTGTTCCCACTCCGTAAACCCAAAGCAAAAGAAAGCTCAATCTGCGGCTCTTGTGAGACACACGGCCAAAAATGTACAGCACAGACGCGTGGAAGAGGACTCTCAAGCAGCTGAATCCGTGGGCTCCAAAGAGGAAAACCAGACCGAAAATCAGATCAAAAGTGAGCCTTTCGACGTTGAAATACAACGAAACCTCACGGAACAGCAAATGTAAGGACACAAGACCCACCAGCAGGGGGAAGTTGTCTCTGAAGAATCGGTACTGACTATCAGAGTTGTCCACTTTGCGACCAAAAAGCCATCCATCGCTCAAAAGACGCTCGTACCGGTAATAGTTTGGGTTGGTCTCGTTGCTGGCTTCCATTGCGGTCTTATACATGAGCGGAACGACCACGGCAAACGCCAATAGGTAGAATCTGAACTCCAGAGTCGACCATCTGGACTGGTGTGCTTTCTTGACGATCTCCTGTCTTTTCTTCGGGTTTTCAGGGGCCCAAAGCCGCGTGTCGAGAGTCTCAAGCGAGAAAAAGCGCAAAACCGACGAGAAACCCATGCTTGCAGGTGTTAATCGTGAGTATGACGCGTCTATAAGATGAAGAGGGTTATTTATATATATTTATTTTTGATGCCGATTTGCTTCAAAACTAAGTATTTATTTTTTGGTCTGCCATTTGAAAATCGTGCCATCTGGATCTTGATAGATAAATCATTCAAAAGTGGTGAGCAGCATATTTGACAATAGATGTTCATTGCTCGACCAACCACCTTACCAATGGACCCCGACAACCTTGAAAGACGGCCAAACCCGCCCGGATGGGTGCCACCAAAAGCACCGTACAATCCGTACGACCCGGCCGACCGGCGGCCGCCCAAGGGATATCCTAGCGAATTCGATGCTCCGGGGACAGTGAAGCACAACAGCGGAAAAGTGGCCCAGGATGCCACTGATTACTCAAGAATCCGGGTGGACATGAAGAAGCTGCAATACTTTCCAAGGCCACCGTCGGAGTTGTATCCGGGGAGACACAAAGTCTTGCGCAGAGTGAAACATTTGAGTTCTTTTGACAAAGGAGCCACTTTTATTGGCAAGGCTTCAATGTGGGGTATTGCTATATTTGGTGTCTTTTTTTACAAGTGGAACGATCATGATAACATCTTTTCTCCCTTCAGAAGACTGCAATTGAGATTGAAAGAGATTGTGTTGGGATCTTTGTCCCCGGATGACTATCATGACGTGTATCTTTACGACAAAGACAAGCCCATTCCACAGAAGCCGCTACCTTCCATCATGTACGAGCAAAACGAGACCGACCATCTTGTTGGAAACGACAATACCAACAATGAATTCATCAAGGACCGGTTCGGAATCAAGCACGTTGTTCATGCCGAGGCAGTGCAGCAAAAAGACGAGGAGAATCTCATGAGGGCTCTGGATCTGGCTCAGCGAGAAGTTGAGCTGAGAAAGCTGAAAGAGAAGCTGGGACAGCAAGAGAGGTGGGCGCTGTGGAACTGGTGGAAAAGGGGAGATTAGAGACAAATGTTGAGCGCGATGGGCCGTGAAAAGTTGGCCTTGAGAAGTGGCTTTGAATGACTGATTGTGTGTGCTATTTGTTGAAGAAAGGTGGGTTGCCCAACGAGAGGAGAGTTTTCGTTGGGGAGATGGTGACCGATCGCTGGGAAGAAGTGGTTATTTATTGGAGTGAGTGAGATTGGTGATCGACCAAAAAAGTGAATATTTATTGAAGAGTTGAGTGGAAGAGGTATGATATTTATTGGAGGAAAGCTGTCAATGCAGTGGGAAAAGGGTGCAAATGGCTCTTCTTCGTGCAGTGTATACCCTGCTGAACGGAACGCAGCTGCTCATTGAGAAGAAATTGGGACCAGGACCGAAACCGGCTCCCGTCGTTTGTGGCAGACCATACACTGGGCCGGCACTTGGAAAGAAGAAAGATGCTCGGTTCGGTTGTGTTGGGAGCAAAGTGGAATCTCTAGATTGTAAGAGTGTGCCGGAAAATGTCGCAGAAACGCTTCAAACCACTGGAAAGAGAATGATTGTTTGACTCTAAAGTTGATCATGATGCATGCGTATACCAAGGCCCCGCTGGCTCAGTTTGTGCTGACTGGCGGCCCTCTTTGAGATTGAATGATCTCGGATACTTAGCCACTACGTTCCTCCTGCTACAAATGCTGCTCACAAACGACTCGTTCCGCTCGCCGTTTGCTCTCCCCGACACAACTTATTTATTGCTGATATATATACAGATGTAAATAGAGAAAGAACAGACTGGGTTTTGTTTTGCGCTCGAGACAATTCACTATTTCTTTATGCCTCTCTTCTCCAAGAAATCTTTGGCTTCGTTGATCTTGGTAGCCACGTATGGCGAGCCTCCCTTATCTGGGTGGTTCAACAACATGATTCTACGGTGGTTTTCCTTCAACTTGGCCTTCGATAGCGTACTCTCTTTGAGATCCAGGATTCTGAGAGCTTCTTTGGCGTTCATCTTCGGGTCAAATCCACCTTTGAAGAACTTGCTGTTCGAAGCAGGACTCAACTTCTTGTACATTCCTGCCACCACATAAGCAGTGGCAAAAGCTCCAACAGATGTTATCACGGGATGTTGCGACATGTACTCAGATGCTTCGTTGAAGTAATACTCCATGCTGCCTGGAGCCACTGCTTGTGGTGCCTGTTGGTAGTACTGTTGTTGTGGAGTCACAAACACTTGCTCGTTGGCACCATTTGTGTTCTCTTCACCCGGAACGGGCAACGATGGAATGCTGATGTTTTGTATGCCTGACATGTTGAACTGTTGGGTTTCAAGAAAGGGGCCGGAGTCTTTTGAGACAGCTTTGAATATTGGATTTACTTAGCTCAAAGTTGTTGAAGACGATGAAAAAAAATTACAAAAAACTTCCAGAAACACTGTCACGTGACTGGCTTCAGCTGACTGTGCATGAATTTTTTTTTTAAATTTTTTTTTTTTTTTTTTTTTTGTGAAATTTTTTTTATAGAAAATTTTCATATCACATAGATACAGCATTATCTATGCTTGACTGCTTGATATACAAATAGAACCGCCACAGCAAAGCAGTGTGGATAGGCTGAACTTCATCACACCAAATCAATCATGAGAATCTATTCGTGCCATTTCTGCTCGTCTCCAGTGTATCCTGGTCACGGGATCATGTTCGTCAGAAATGACGCTAAAGAATTCAGATTTTGTCGGTCCAAGTGCCACAAGGCCTTCAAGCAGAAGCGTAACCCAAGAAAGCTGAGATGGACCAAAGCTTTCAGAAAAGCTGCCGGAAAGGAGCTTGCTGTGGATTCCACTTTGACTTTCGCAAGCAGGAGAAACGTCCCAGTGAGGTACAACAGAGATCTGGTGGCCACGACGTTGAAGGCAATGGCCAGAGTCGAAGAGATCAGACAGAGAAGAGAAAGAGCCTTCTACAAGAACAGAATGAAGGGAAACAAGGAAAGACAACTCGCTTTGGACAAGAAGCTGGTGGAATCGAACCCAGAATTGCTCAAGATGAGAGAAGTGGAGCTAAGAATCAAGTCCGAGAAGGAAGCTGCCAAGTTGGCCAAGAAGGAAGCTGCCGAGCAGCAAGAGGAAGACGAGGAGATGGACGTTTCCGAGGACGAGGAGATGGATGTCTCGGAAGAAGAAGAGAGCGAAGAGGAGCAAGAAGCACACAAGCAGAAGATTTTGCTGAAGAACAGGTCTTCCAGAAAGTCCAGAGTCAAGTTCTAAGTCACTTTATGCACAGTCTGATACGCCTTACAACCTGTGGATGTTTAGCTTGTTAACTTTCCGCTTTTGCATCTGTGCACCATTCTCGCTGAATCTTATATTGTGTATTCAAACATGTCATTAGACTTTTGGGTGATTAATAATCTAGTTAATGTATTTTGTGTAAGTGAACAAAACAACGAGCAAAGCGAGTTGTTACTGTGAGTTTGCGTTCGTGACTCTTTGTGCGTGGTTTGACATTGGTTCCAGTCATTGATTCCAGGTCCAGCTTCGCTCGCGTTTGATGTGAACTACCATTCGTGTCACTTCGGTTGGCTGAAGTCAATTTCAACTTGATGTCAACTGTCCGTCTGCTTTCAAGTTATATAACCCACTTCCCTCGAGAGAGCACGTTTTATCTTGCTAACAGTTATCTATCTACACGCAAATAAAGAGGCTGTGCGTTTTAAGGCTGTGCAGTCTATTTCACATAAATTTTTCAACCCCGGCTTTATTCAACTTCGTGTCCGACTGATATCAACCATTCTGGCGTATCATTCACCAATTCACACTCCTCAGCAAGAGAATGGGGCGTTTGGTGGTTGATCTGAGTAGGTTAGGCCTCATTGAGGCATCTGAAGCTCGCCCAGTGCGGCTGCGGGTCATCGCGCAGGTCACTGAATACAACATGAAGGAGGGTGTTCTCATAGTTGAAAGCTTGGTGAAGCCCGCAAACTGTCAACACCGCCCCATGATGATCTTCAACATCAACAATATTCTGTCTTCGCTTTCCCCGAACAACGCCAGTCTTATCGCTGGTTCCGTGGTGAACGTGGAGATCTCGTTCACGGGCGTAACAGAAGATATCATCGCTCTTGATCTCTACGAGGTTGCAAATGGAGTCGCCGCAATGCAAAGATTGGACACACTTTTGGCAATGGAGTCGTTCGCAAACGACGAATGAATGTTATGACACTCTCTATTGGTACAAGTCGTTACTATACAAATTCAGTTGATATCATCGTTGGCAAATGAACCGGTGAAAAATTGGTCCCAAATGCTCTCAGTCGGCACGCTGTAGATCATTTTGAAGATTTTTTGGCCTTCCCTAGACAATTTCTTGTCTGGACTTCTCTCATGTCCGCCAGGGCCATACGAGTTTTCCGTGTACAATCCTGGCCCTTCCATTGGCTGAGGCCCTCCCATTGGCTCATTTGGCAAAATCGTCGATTGAGGAGCTACAGGATATGCTCCAAAAGCGTTGTTGTCCGGATGCTGGTGCTGCGACATTGGTATTGCGAAACTGTTGGTCCTCTCCTCCAATTCCGGTCTTCCGTAGGATGCGCTAGACTTCGTCGCCAGCTCTTGAGTCTGAGAAAACTGAACCGGCGAGTTGCCGTCGATCGAGGACTTGATTGACGAACTGGGACTGCCAGTCCTATTCAACTCCTCGAAAAATCTCTCGAGATCAGACTCGTTCGTCGACCACTCGAAGGGGAACGTACCTTCCTCGACTTTGACTGCCGGCGATCTCGATTGCGAGGGAATCTGGAACGGTTTGGCCATGTTGGAAGAAGGCATCTCAGGTGGTTTCATTTCTTCCTTCTTGGCATCTTCCTGCTGATTTTTGTGGATTTTCTCCTGCTCTTTGAGGGAATTCGGTAGACTGGAGACGAGATTCCTCAAATTCTCATTGAGATGTCTTCCCGGCTGCCATCTTTCAATAAGCTCTGCAGTTGGAAGAGGCTTGCTGAAGTCTATCGACTTGACAATTTTCTCGGTGTACTTCATCTTGATCACAGCGGCGGTCAAAATTTCGAAAATGTCCTTGCAATGGTTGGCAGCGTCGCACATGTCGCCTAATCCGGCCAGTACAACGCTGCAGTAGATCGCTGCTGTCTGGATGTCCGAGAGCGAGGTGTTTCTTCTCACTTCCTCAGAATTAAAGATGGCATACAAGAACGAGGATCCTGCCATAAATAGATTATGCGTAGCAGCCCATGTGTAATTGATCAGTTTCTGCTTGAAAAGCTCGTAGTAAGAAACGATTATGTCTTTGGATGCAGAAGCAAGATTCAAGAAATTCTCCAAAGTCAAATACAGATTTCCCGGAGATAGTCCGTTCAAAATGATCTTCGTATGGTTGTAATTGAGATCAAAGAAAGCCTGGTTGAAATTGCAATTGTTGATCTCCTCGGATTTTGGACAGTTCAGCATCCAGCTATCCAACCGGTTACTCATGTCGCGATACCATGCTTTCATTGTCTTGTACTTCCTCGGCAATTCTTTCCCGTCGTACAAAATGCTCTGAACTTCGGCTTGCAACTTCCGGATCGAGAAAATGCACAGAGAAACCTCTTTGTAGCTCGGTTTCCTCGCATCGCTAACTGGGTTGGCATCTCGAAAAATCAAAGAATCATCCAGTCTGCTAGGGAATGGAACCCGACAGTTCTCTTCGGGAATACCAAAGGGTCGTCCCAAGTACACACAAACTTGTCTGTCCAGCGAATAACAGCACCAAAATAGCCTTCTTCGAAGATCCAGCGTAAAAAAATCGTAATCAGAGCCACTTCCTTCGAAATGGAGCCCCAGATCAACACAAATCCGCAAGGCAGAGCCCAGTATATACCAAACTCCAGGAATTGCAGGCCTCATCAAAGAGTACAGAGCCAGAGCAAGGATTCCTTGCAGGGATTCCAATCGGTCTGTGGAAGAATACACAGCGTCGATGTAAATTAGCGCAGCATTTTTGAAGTTGTCTGAGATTTCCCCGGGATATTGCAGTAGATTCATTGACGAGGCAATCGCAAATGCCATGTTCATGAAGTACAGAGGAATATGAAACTCCGAGGGAATTTCAATTGATGAAGACACTTTGATTGGGTTCACCTCAGGGTTTCTCTCTATTTCGGAGTCCAAAATCTGCGTGTATTTGTGGTACCAGGTATCGTTCTCGTCTATCTCAGAGAGTAAGTTTCGGTTTAAAGAGGTGTACGTGGACGCAAACGACACATCTGGAGGAACAGTACCATAAATCGGCTGGAAGTACTTGCGCAAGAACTCCTCACGGTGGAACAGGGGTAACTGAGAGTTTGACTGAGCGAAATAGATCGACAAAAGGTACAAAGCCTGCAGTTTTGGAGGCAAAAGCGCACTGGTTGAGTTTTCTGCGGTCTTTTTGAGAACAGAAGGCTCAAGAATGGAGGATTGTCTGTGAGGTCCGGGAGTTGAGTGCGTATTTCCCGAGTTGGAGGTTGTTTCGGAGCCTTTGAAATTGACTGCCGT
Source organism: Ogataea glucozyma (assembly GCA_003706155.2). Taxonomy (NCBI): domain Eukaryota; kingdom Fungi; phylum Ascomycota; class Pichiomycetes; order Pichiales; family Pichiaceae; genus Ogataea; species Ogataea glucozyma. Next base: position 176,267 of record PPKO02000006.1, read on the forward strand.
GAACATAAGCTTTGAGAATGAGATGCCAGAAGAGGCTCCCAGAAACGAAGATGGCGCTTTCGAGCCGGATTCGGCAGTGGACGAGTGCACCCGGTGCATAATTTCAGGCGAAAGAGTGTTCGTGTTGGCGGATGTGAGGGTGTTCGGCTGTGGGGTACATGGGGGTGACGATGTTGCTTGCGTTTGGTTGACTTGATTGAGGAGAGGTCGCATGTTGGATGGTATTCGAACAGGAGTTGGATTTTGAGATGTGTTTGATGATTGGAGTTCGCTGTTATAGTTAGGACTCGAATCCATAGACCTCAGCTTATTTTCTAGCTCGGCAAGTCGAGATTCGAGATGAACGACATAACTTCTAGGTATTTCTCTTCCGGTTGCCGGATCCACAGAAACACAATCAACCTTGGCCTTGGCACACGCTACGCACTTGGGGAAGTCATGTGTGCACTTGATTTTCTTCTGACGGCACCTTTTGCACGCAGAGATTGAACGGGAAATGCCCATGATGGAGGTAGAGACCCTTTTGGCTCCGGGAAATGGCTCATCTTCCGACACGTCGGCGAATGCCGGCGGCGAAGCCAATCTCTTCCTGTTCGTATCGGTCATAACAGTGCGATTGGCCGAGTAAGTGCAGTAAGAGGGATCTCAATCAAATGGTTCAGTGATCGGTAAAGAAGAGAGACTCTTGTTCAATAGTGAGTAAGTTTTTGTTTCGTTCTCTTTGATAACAAGGGGATTCTCATCTTTTAGCATTGGGCGTCGCACGACCGGTCAAAAATTCGCGAAGCGGGATGGGGGTGCGGATGCGGGATGGGAATGCGCGGAATGCTCTGTACGTCGATCGGCGCGCCGATGCGCCCTGCCTGCACGCGAATGCGAATGCGAACGCAAACGCAAACGCAAACGCAAACGCCGGCACGTCGGCGCGGGCACGTGACAAAAAGACATGTCTGTTTTTTCTGACCTCCCGGGATTCCCGGGAGGGATTAATTGACAGCCCGTCGGACCTTCCTGCAGCCGCGCCGACAACAGGCCTGGATATACATCTAAGGCTGTAAGGGTGGCGCAATTGAGGGAGCATCAGAGACCCGAGTGGCAACTGCAAGATCTGAGATTCGAGATTCGACCGAGTCTATTGATACCATGCCAAATTCACATTCGCGTATCGTCCGAGACTCACCGGGATTCGAACCGCGCAGCTTTGTTTCCCCTAGCTTATTTCCGTGGGCCCCTTTATGGCGGGGCCCTGGCTGACCCGATTGAGATTTGACAGTCGCGGCCCTGCTCTGCCCCGCTGCATCTGGGAGTATAAAAAAAGCTCGGTCTGATCTTTTGTCTGTCGGTGTCGGCAATTTGTGGAGATATTTAAGGAGAAGCATTTCTTAAGTGTTGACTGTGTGCGAAAAACAAGTTGGCTGTTTACCGTTTATTTGCAAGCTTATTACAACTTGTGCTTGCTTATCTGCCAACCACTCAAACACGACAATCGGGCGGGGAAATCAGTGCGGCTTCAAACTATCTGGCTTTCTACAGTTCCCACAACTTGGTTGATCTAGTCAGCAACTGCAAATGAGTACTTCCCAGTATAAGCTGGTGCTCTCCAAAGAGACGGTTTTCCAGTCTTTGGAGCTTGCAAAGACGCGCTTAGTCACCTACTATGATACGAGCTCGAGCCTCGATCTTTTCAAGGACGCTTTGCTGCTCTATGTGGCGTTCAGATGGTTGTCGCGTGGACTGGGTCTGCTGTACGGCTACGGACTCGTCAAGTGTCTGACAATGCTATACAAAGACTCTGCCAGAAGCTTCTACAAGAAAATGCTCCAAATCCCTCCTCTTCGTAGAAAGGTGGACGGAGAAGTGCAAGAGGTGAAAAAACAGCTTGAAGACTCGCTCATAATCAAGGCCAGCACCTCATTCAATGCTATTCCAGAGTACGGACTCACTGAAAAGGAGGTTCTGGAGAAGTTGGATGACCTCAATTCGCTCAAGGCGTCCAACTGGCAGGATGGTAAGCTCTCTGGCGCGGTCTACCACGGCGGTGAGGAGCTGATTCGACTCCAGACCAAATCGTACCAGAAATTTGCAGTCTCCAATCAGCTGCATCCAGACGCCTTCCCCGGAGTCAGACAGATGGAAAGTGAGACTGTTTCGATGGTTCTGAAGCTTTTCAACGCTCCTGCTTCTGGAGTTGGTACCACGTCCAGTGGAGGTACAGAATCGCTTCTCTTGGCGTGTCTGGCAGCCAGAGAAAAAGCCAAAGCTGAGAAGGGCATTACGGAGCCTGAAATCATTGCCCCAGTGACCGTCCATGCTGCCATTTTCAAAGCTGCGACGTACTTCAAGATGAAATTGAGGCTCGTGGATTTGGATGAGAATTACATGGGAGACGTCAATCAGTACCGGAGACTCATCAACAGAAATACCTGTCTGCTAGTTGGTTCTGCTCCGAACTTCCCGCACGGAATCATCGACAACATAGAGGTTCTGTCGCAGCTGGGACTCAAGCACAACATCCCCGTCCATGTGGACTGTTGTCTCGGGTCTTTTATAATATCTTATTTCGAGAAATCATTCAACGAGCCGCTTCCACCGTTTGATTTCAGACTTGCTGGAGTCACGTCGATCAGTTGTGACACCCACAAATACGGCTTCGCACCCAAAGGTTCCTCCATCATCATGTACCGGTCCAACGAGTACAGAAAGTACCAGTACTACATCACGACTGAGTGGACCGGAGGCCTGTATGGCTCTCCGACTCTTGCTGGCTCCAGACCAGGGGCCCTCACCGTCGGAGCGTGGGCCACAATGGTGTACATGGGAGACGATGGCTACATCCGGTCGTGCCAGGACATTATTTTGACTGCTAGAAGACTCAAGCAGACCATCGAGGAGGAGATTCCGGCTCTCGATATCATTGGCAACCCGATGCTTTCTGTTATCTCGTTCAAGTCGTCCAAGATCAGCGTCCACAAGCTTGGCGACATGCTGAGCAAAAAAGGCTGGCATTTGAGTGCACTGCAAAACCCTCCCGCCTTGCATCTGGCAGTCACGAGACTGACAGTTCCGGCCATCGACAAGCTGATTGACGACCTGAAGATTGCTACCAAGCAGCTTCTTGAAGAGGACGACCAGATCCAGTCCGACACTGCGCAGCTGTATGGCGTGGCCAACAGTTTGCAAACGGGCTCTGTTGCCGACCGGCTTATTGGCTGTTTCCTGGATACCTTGTACCAAGTAGACAAGGAGAACAACTAATTCTGACACACTAATTATAGCTTAACTTATACATAGACTTATAATATACGCAACGACATACTACAACAGAATGGTTTGTTGTTTTCGGGTAGGCCAAGTCAACGAGCGAAGCCAACGAGCGAAGCGAGTTGATTGCTAGAACAACGAGCGAAGAGATCAACGAGCGAAGCGAGTTGATTTGCGAGTTGTTCTCGCTTACAGTGACGCTAAACGAACACCACAACCACCGCTATACGAACATCTGCATCATCCATCGCTTGGATATCCATTTGACGGGTATAGGTGGCCAGGATTCGCCGTGTATTTGACCAACTACAGCAATAACTACACATCTTCACCACCTGGAACTAGGATTACACTGTCGTTTGGTTTGCTAGTGACTGACAACTCGCTTCGCTCGTTCGTTATATACAGAACACAGTGGGGACAGTTATATACAGAAGCGTAGCACCACTGCGTGTGCAGTTGATCATCTCAACTTGTGTTTTTTCAAGGACTTGTTGGCTTTGTTGATGACCTTGGACAGCTCTGTGCCGATCGTGGTGTATCCCAAACGCTCGGCCAGCATCATCAGGCTCTTGAGATGGTAGAAAGTCCAGGCGAATCGTCTCTGGGAGCTCAGCACCAACTGGTAGCCGTCGACAACGTTTCCGGTCTCAACGAGACACGACAGCATCGCTCTTGCGAACTTGAAGTCGAGCTCGTCCTGTTTGGCCGGTCTCAGTCTCTGGAACAGCTCGGTCTTGCGGAACTGGCCTCTCTCGATCCAGATCTTCTGGGCAAACTTGACGTCTTTGGCAATTCTGGCAGCTGTCAGGCACGCCAGGTAGAAACCGTCGTCTCTCGGGAACTTGATGGTGCTTTCGAGCGCCTTTTTGGTAGCGGGAGGGGCGGCTTTGGCAGAAGACTGGTCTCTCTCATTCTTGTGCGGGTTCTCTTCGTTTTCTTCCGGCTCCTCAACAATCACCTGGGTCTCGGCGTTTTCGTCGGACTTGAAGAAAGTAAACTCGTTGAAGCGCCTTTCGAAGTCCTCGATGGACTTGCCCCGCTTGGCGTACACAAACAGGTAGGCTTCCACCACCTCTTTCGAGGCGCAATCCGGGAACCTCAGCAGATGGTAGTTCAGAAGAGCGTCGATTTCCTTGAGAATCATCTCATCTTCTCTCAGCTCCAGAGAAGGCAAGAATGGGGGAGCTTCACTGTGGAAACGGAAATCGCACATTGCCATGGTCCTGTGTCTCACCGGACGGACTTTCTCGCTGATGAGCGTGATCGGCGTTCTCTTTTGGTCATAGAAATGGTAGGCATTGAACAGGAACTTCAGCGCGACAGGACCTGCGGGAGTCAACTCGTTTCGGGCTTGGGTCTTGGTTGCAAAAATGCTGATGTATAGGGCTCTCGCGAGGTTCAGGTCCGAGTCTCTCGAGGCCAGAGCCATCATGATCTCCATCACTTTGTGCTCGATGGCGTACCCCTGGGAGTAGTACTCCTGGATAAACGACCACCCCATCTCATACAGAGCAGGTCTGGTCGAACAGCCTTTGGCCAAAGCCAGCAAAGCCTGATCTTCGGGCTTGATTCCCTTCTTCTGCATCTCCTCGTACAGGCTCAGGGCGTGCTCGACGTTGTTGTTCAAGACGTCCATCAGAATCACAGAAGAGTACGTGGTGCCCGAGGGAGACGTTTCGAGCGACAAAAACTTCATGGTGTTGAACGTCTCCAAGACCTGCTCGTAATGGTTGAGTCGAACATACAGTTGCAAGATCGTCGTGTACGTCACCATCGAAGGCTTCTCGCCAATCTCGTAGATCTTGCTCACGTACTCTCTGACTTTCTTCACGTCCCTGTGCTTGCTGTACAGGTTCACCATGATGCTGTAGGTGTTGAGGTTCGGCTGGATGCCTTTGGCCTCCATCTCCTTCATCAGCGACTCCAGAATCGGCAGACTCTCGCGAACGTTCACAAGGTTGTACGCGGCCATGATGTCGTTATAAAGATGCACGTTGTACAACTTGCGAGCTTCTGCAGCCATCTTGTGGATCTTGGAGATCACAAACGGCCTTTGCTGTTTGGGGATCTGCTTGATCAGTACATGGATGTCGTAAGAGCTGCAGTCCCGCAGTCCGGTCGTCGAATAGAGCCTGTCTATCACAGGAACCCAGTCTTCAGCTTCTTTCGACGTGATGAACTTTGTCGTTTCGTCGTCCAGCTTCTCCAAAATCGGCAGGGGAAGCTCCTTGTAGGGTTTCACTTTTGGGAACAACGACATTGGGTCCAGCTCCGCCATTTCCGAGCCGCCAGAAGTGTCCAAACCGCCCGATCCTGAGCCCAGAAGTGGCTTGGACGAGCCTCCAGTGTCTTCCAGCATCAACGCCTCAAAAATGGCCGAGGCGTCCTTCTCGATCTCCTCAAAAGACTCCGCGTCGTCATCAACTTCGAGCTCTTTCTTGATCTCTTCTTGAACTTTGGAGTCTCGCCTCTCTTTCACCATGGTTTCCAGACGGGACGTGAACTGCTCCAAGTTTTTGATCTGTGCGCTCAGCGAGCTCTCCAGCTTATTGGCAGCAACTTCCGAGTCTCTGTTGGGGCGCTTCACCCGCTCTTTGGGCTCTCTAGGCTCCCTGGGCTCCCTAGGCTTCGTCTTCTTCGAACGAGATCTTGAAACAAACACCACGTGTCTGACCTGCGAGGCCCCGGCAAGCCCGCTCCGTACCACGGACCCACGCCTCGTGGTACACGTGCCGCATATCTGTCGTAACATACTTGCAATTGCTGGCTGTGTCTATCATGCGTTAGACTATAGTAATCTATCGTGATGGTGACTTTATGGGTGAAAAATTTTTAGATCTCTGAAATAAATTTTTTTTATGCTGGCTGTGCTGCGCATACTAAACATACATGAGTTTGGTTGTCATTAGACACAAAAATATATGATACATAAGCCCGGTTCACTACAACTTCTTGTAGTAGCCATAAACGCGGCTCCAGAAAAGCTCCTCGTCGTCGATCTTGATCAGATTGTCGCTGGTGTTGTGCAGAACGAGCTGCAGACTGTTCCATCCAAAATGGTTGTGCAATAGCACAGTCAGCACGCACGAAAACAGCAGCTTGTAATCCCCATAAACGGCCAGCAATGACACCAGCTTGAAGATGATGCTGTGGCTGAGATGGTTGAGGATTTTCATGAAATTTTGGTAGGTGACCAAATTCAGATCGTCTTTGAAATTCTTCAACGAGGACTTCATGAAAGAGTTTGTCTGGACGTTGCTATTGAACTTGTCGACAAACGAGTCCGTGACAACTAGCTCGTTCAAGTAGTATAGGGTGTTGAGCGACAGATTCGAATTGAAGTTGTTTGCCAACAACGCCATGCAAATGTTGTAATTGTTGAAGTTCCAGTTCGTCTGTGTGGAGGTCACTTTCAGCACGTTGGTCAACGACGTGATCAGCTTTGGATTTTTATACAAATCTGGATGAGAATTGATGAAAGAGTTCAGATCGAGATCATGGTTACCGGCTTTGAACTCCGGCGTCTTGAGGGGCTTTTGTCTCGTGTTATACTCAAATACTTTCAAGAACACTGCGTATCTGGAGCTTGGCTCGATCAACGATCTCCACATGAGTTTCTTGATTTCCGCCAGATTTGACGACGTGATTGTCTCCTTTGTTGAAAGGTAGGTCAATCTCGCGTCTCCAATCATCCTGTCCCTGTCTCTCTGCTCTTTTCTCAAGCTCTCCTTCTTCTGCCTTCTTCCTTGCAATTCCACCATCTTCTTGAACTCCTTCTCGTGCTTCAAGCTCTCATGCTTGCTTTTTGGAGGCAGCCACGTTGGTCTTGTGATCGTGAGCTCTTGGATCTTTTCTTGCGATACAAGCTTGAGGTCTTCGAGCTTCTGGTTGGTATCTTTGAAGATGTTTTGGTGAGAAGGAATCTTGGGCAAAAGTTTCGATCTGCGATCAAATTCTTCGTCGAGATGGCTTTGGATCGAGTATTCGTAAAAGTTCGTCAGATGTTTGGCCACGGGAGAGAGGTTGCTGTAAGAATGGTGTTTGGACAGTGTTGGACTGGGCAAATATCCTGGTTGAGACGAAAGGCCGGATTGAGAGACAGCGTCCTTTTGGAGATTTGGCTGCTGTTGGTACTTGGACAGGTTGCCAGGAAGCGGACTTGGCGGCATGACCGAGGATTCGTTTGTCCATGCTTTCTTGAGTATTCTGGAAGAGTGTCCATTGCTAGAATGCTCGAAAATCGAGGCAGTGGAGTTCATGGCCATAGGCACGTTGAACATGGCGGAATCGTTCGGAATGTCGTCGTCTTGCTCCATTTCGTCATACAGTCTGTATTTCTCTTCTTTTTTGAGGATCTTAGAACCGTTTTTATGCGAAAACAGCTTGGGTCTTGGCTCTTGATTCACTGTCGATGAGCTGGAGCTAAATGTGGACTGGCTAGCAGTTCTGTGCTTGACGAGAGTGGGCATCGACTGGAAGTTATGCGTTGCTATTCTCCGGGGCTGGGGAGCAGGTGCTGGTGGAGGAACTGGAGATTTCTCGGCGATCGTAGACTGGATTTTGGACAAGTCTGACGAAGAAATGCTGGTGATGGATGAGAGCCTCGAAGTGGAGCCTGCCGTGGCATCTGAGCCGTCCGAACTCTCTGTAGACAAAGGTCTTGTACTCTGGGTCTCTGGAGGGTTGATTTGTGCTGGCTGGGTGCTGTTTGCGACTGGTGACTCGAAATTGGTGCTGTTTCTAGCCGACGCAGACGTGATAGTTGACACAGAGGACGAAACGGAAGACGCTCTGTGATGAATTTTGTTCAAGACCGTGTCACTGGGTCTCCTAGCCAGCTTGATTCCGAGTCCGCTGGTCCCAGAGCTACTGCTGGATCCTGGAGGAGTGAAAACGGCGCGACTGTGGCCTTGCGACGGGCTGATCTGGTAGCTGGAGGGCGACGAGCCCGGCTTGAGCTGCCTTGGGGTACCAGGAGCAGCCAGCTTGTTAGACGGAGTCATCGGGACGTCGAGGAAGTCTTCTTCTTGGAGACTCGGGAGAGAGTTGTCATGCAACGCGGTTGGCTTGATGGTCATCATGGGAAGATATAGTTAGCAAATGAGGTACGCGTGGCCTGTGCCTGGTTCAGATTGAGCGAGAGTGTTTTTATAGGTCTTGATGTTGTAAGATGAGGGCTTTTTGAGGCCATGGAACGGGAATGTGCCACTCAAAATGGGAGAATTGAACCCTGAACCCTGGATTTGTTTGGAGTTGCGACAAGTGGAGAGCCAAAAAGGGCAAGACACGTCGAGATTGGTATAAACGCGGCCAAAGAGGAACGAGAAACTTCAGCAGACGTTGAAATTGGTGACTGTTTGGTGGCTAGGGCTGGTCAAATAACCAGATCTCGTTGGTTTCTCTTTTCGAAGTAGCCTTCCATAATATATAGATTTGTACGAAAAACGCAACACCTTCTTTTTTGTCTCAACCTTCTGTAAATAAGAGATCCAGGGGTGCCAAAAGCATCTACCGGGGAGCGCGAATTATTCACCGGGGGGACAGCAGGTGATGCCCGATAAAAAATTGAGCCACCGGGAAGTCACCGGGAAACCACCGAATTCTTGGCATGGCCGCACGCGTGGAATATGAAAACATGCACGCGCGAACGTGCAGGATTTGCTAAACTTTTTTCCAACGCTAGTCAGCGCGGCCCCTGGCTAGACGTACCCGGCCCCGACCACTGGCCGGGGTCCAGGAGCAGGTCCCCGCAGCGCGCACGCCGCGTCGTGACCTGAAATTCCCCGGTGGCTAGAGTTCACTTTCACGCAAAAACTTCTATTATAATCACTGCACTACATTGTGCTCGCTGTGCTCATGGCACTGTGTACAATGCCGGCCGGCGACCGTGCAGCCAGCAACTCCATGCAGCAAACGCAGCTTCTAGAACACACTGAGACCGAACGAGAGAATCTGGCAAGTCTCATTTGCTCCGCTTGTGGCAAATACAAAGCCAAGCCAAAGCAGTGATGGTTTTGCAGGAACCAGGTACATAAACAATTAGGTACGATAAGGTAATAGAGCTGTATTGCTAATCATCTCAAGTGAGAAAAACCTGTGGACCCAGTCATCCTCAGTTGCTCACTGGGTTGCCATTACCACGCTCTTCAACACGGTATACTCCTCTACGCCGTACTTGGACCCCTCCCTGCCGAATCCAGATTCCCCTACACCTCCAAACGGCAGTGCAGCCTCGGAAATTAGCCCCGTGTTGACTCCCACCATTCCCACGCGAAGTTTTTCAGCCACGGCCCATGCGCGCGAAATTTTCTCCGTGTAAAAATACCCAGCCAGACCAAACTCTGTGTTATTGGCCATCTCGACCACCTCGTTCTCGTCTTTGAACGCCACCAATGGAGCCACAGGACCGAAAGTTTCCTCGTGGAAAATCTCCATGGCATCAGTGACCCCAGAAAGAACAGTAAGCTCATGGAAAGTGGGCCCCAGTTCAGGCACCAGGTGGCCTCCATGCACCACGCGTGCGCCTTTGCTCACGGCGTCGGCAATTTGTTTCTGTACTTTTCGGGCCGCAGCCTCATGAATTAGAGGGCCGTGCGTCACCGTAGGGTCAGTTCCCGGGCCGAGCCGCGTAGCACGGCTTAGGTAATCGATAATTTTTTTCTCAAAAACCTCTAAAACTGATTCCTGCACAAACACTCTGTTTGTGCACACACAAGTCTGGCCAGAGGAACGGAACTTGGACGCCACAAGTCCCTGGGCAGCGGCGTCGAGATCGGCGTCCTCGAAAACTATGAAAGGCACATTTCCACCCAGCTCCAATGACAATTTCTTCAGACTGGAAGAAGACTGTTCCATCAGCAGTTTTCCAACTCGAGTCGAGCCAGTAAACGAGATTTTGCGCAGTAGATCCGACCGGCACAGCATCTCGCCCACCACAGGAGTCTTTTCTTTGTTGACAGGCACCACACTGACCACCCCGTCGGGAACCCCGGCCTTTTGCGCCAGCCGTGCCAGCGCCAGTGCAGAAAGAGGAGTCTCGACGGCAGGCTTAATCACGGCTGTGCAGCCTGCAGCTAGCGCGGCTCCCAGCTTGCGAGTGATCATGGCAGCAGGGAAGTTCCAAGGCGTTATTATTCCAACGGGCCCTACGGGTTGCCTCATGGTGATGATTCGGCTATTTGGGTTGGCTGAGGGGATGGTGTCGCCATTGATACGTGGGGCCTCTTCGGCGAACCATTGTAGAAAGCTCGCAGCATACTGAACTTCTCCTAAACTATCAGCCAGCGGCTTGCCGTTTTCCAAAGTGATCAGTAGGGCTAAATCCTGTGAATTGGCCATCATGAGATCGTACATGTTGTAAAGTATCCTGGACTTGGCTCTTCCCGAGGTTTTGCCGAATGTGGTGAACGCGTCGGCAGCTCCGGCTATGCTTTCGGAGACCCAGTCGAGCGGGGTGTCGGTTACACGAGCCAGCAGGCTGGAGTCGCAAGGATTAGTCACATCAAAGGTATTCTCGAAGGATCTGAATCGGCCGTTGACGAAGCTGCCTGTCTGGATCAGATCTTCATTCGAAATGTTTTGCAAAGAGGATGTTGCCAAATGGCGGGCAGTCAATTGACGGAAAGCCAGTCGGGAAGCGGCCAATTTGCTTGACAAATGACGAGGTCTCAAATGAACTCTTTGTGCCGTCAGCATGTTGGGAAACAGATAATTTGGGCACCGTTCCGATAAGAATATTGACAGTTGTAGATTGATAGATAAAGACGGTGCGCTGAAAACTTCCTAGATTGCTGATCTGATATTTTCAGGCAGTGCAAAATATTTTAAGTTTTTCGAGTTTTTTTATTAAAGTTTTCCCATTCCCGGTTGCTGCTTCGATTTAATTTCGAGACTGCATTGGGAATAGATAGTGCCTGCTTACTTCGAAGTGATAAATATTGAGTCTGATTGTCCGTCAGACGGACGACTGGAAGAACGCGGGCACTCTAATCATGACCTTGTTTGTAATTGTGATGGCCATTTGTTGCATTTGGATTCTGTACTTCTGTCCGTCCCCTGCAGTACTACTGTGAGATAGCCAACTCCGCTGATGTTGCCATGCTGTGCGCCATGCGTGCGGTCCACGACGCCCGCGGGGAATTTTTTTTATCCGCCCCTTGCAACAGAAAATCGCTGTGCGGCCTGCGGCCGGTTCTATTTTTAGGGCAGCTCTTCGCTCGACATTCCAGGCCGTTGCAAAGATCTGCCAGCAGGCTTTCTCATTTGCGACTTGTAACTTGCAACTCGAATGCTTAGCGAGAAGCCGAAGGGTAGACTTGGCCAGCTTGGCACTTGGCAAAGTCCATGTCAAACGTTTGGTGGTTCCTGTTGGTGGTTCTTTTCGTATTGTAGTTTGTAGTCCTCCAGTGTTTTCTTGAGATCTTTACTAATTTGTGCCAGTCGCGGGGCGAAATCCAAAAGGGAAATTTGTTTAGCAGGATTTTTTTTGGGAACAAAGTGAGATTTGGCACACATTACAAAAGTGGGTTCTTTCTGAGTTGGACTGTGTAACCAGTACTTAGCGTGGCCGATTTACATTTTCCGTCTCGCAGGACTTACTCATCCAGATACTTCATTGCGAAAAGTCTCCCGGAATTTTGCTCGATTTTAGCATCAAGGACGAATTCTCTACATCTTTTCCCATCAAGAAAAACTCAACTCACACAAAGCCAACTCATATTCTTACCCCAGTACCCTCCTCGCCATGACATCGATGTCCGCCACTGTGGGCTGTGCTGTCGGGATCCCGTCGGCTGTGGTTCTGATTGTTCTTCTGGGCTTCTGGATGAGACAAAAACGCAGGTATAAAAAAGAACTGCAAGAGGACAATACCACACCGGATCTCGACGAAGCCGAGCTGGATCTCGATCACATCATCAACGATACAGGAAAAGACTCCGACTCTCAACAAAACAGCGGGAGTACCCCAGATCTTGAAAGAGGCCCCATTAATGCCGATACAGTTGACAAAGACGGCCAAGTGCTCACTAATAAGACCTATTTAATTAGAAAACAGTCCAAAATTATGGGTCTCAGAGTGGTTCCGAACACCCAGCACAATAACGGCTCACAGACAAAATCAGCTTCAACCTCCTCGGATTCCAGAAGCTCTATTAACCAGATCAATAACACACCAGAAGCAGCAGCGTCTTCAAGTGGCAATCTGAGTGACAAACAGGCTCACGTCAACACATCAACAATCCCTATTCCAACGTCAGGTGACCAGAATTACATCAACTACTACGAGTCTGTCATTCCTGTGCTTCCTCAGTCGGCAACGACCGCTACATCGGCAAACTCGGGCTCCTCGCAGGCCCCGAATAGGGCAACAACAGACGATTCTCTCACTCAGACATCGCACCATCACTCCTCGTCCATCTACAACCCGCTCCGCAAACACTCTCAAAACACATCTTCTGCCCCAAGACACAACTCTCAAGTCTCTGTTGATAATGACTACATCAAACAGCTCCATATGAACGACTCGTCCTCGTTCCCAAAGACCGCACAGACGCTAGCCAACGCTACTCCTTCACAAATCAACCTCTTCAACAACTACACGGCCACCACACCTTCTGGATCCAGAACGGCATCCAGGACAGCCTCAAGAGGAGGTTCGTCCACCAATCTGTTGAACGGTATCCAAACCTCGGCGAGAAGACATACGGATCAATCATCGTCAACATCCAATGATCACGCTGCTCGTCGGGGGTCAAATCAATCGCTTCTCAACAAGCTCCAACCACCCGCTACAGCAGAGACCAGTCCTGAAATTACAGGGCCTACAGAATCCAAAGATTTCTTTGAGGAGACGGACTCGGCAGATTTGAGCAAACCAACGCTCAAGAATGATGACAATTTTTTGGCGTCTCCTTTCGATACTCCTCCCAGATCCTCACTCAGAAGGCCTTCTTTTGAGTTTGCTGATGCCGAGGAGAGCGTGGAAAGTCTTGAAGACTGACGCAATGTTTTTTATCCGTTTAATATCTATGGGAAAAGGAGAGAGATGGCCGAATAATGGTACGAAATGGCTACATTTTCGGCAACTTTTCACTCGGTGTTATCTTAGTTTTGTAGATTGAATGTATACTTTTATGCCTATTGTTTCGTTCAACTATCAATCTATGTACAGATACTTTGGTAATTACAACTCGAGGTCGATCGACGTATCCTTGAGGAGATCGACAACAGTTCCGTCGTCAAACACAAGGTCCCACTTGGAGATGTTGAATCTTTGCATTCTGCTGTCTCTGTTGGCCTTGAGGTACATCATAGCACTGTCCTTATCACCGCTGACTCTCACGTTGATGTCGACGTTTCCCTTCATGGTATTGAGCTCGCCTCTGATCCACGGGAACAAGCCGTCGAAAGTAATCTGTTTGCCCATTTTGGCACGTGCCAACTCGGATCTTCTGAGGAAATACATTGTTGCGTTCATGATTGGTGAGGACACTTTTTCGTAGTTGAAGATTCCGAACAGAGACACACCCATCACCACCGTAAAGATCACAAAGGCAGCCTTGGCTTTCCTGCCGGCCAGAAGGGGATCTGGCAAATCGGGGTGGACCGTCATGGGTCTCTTGAGCGTCTTTTTCCCGGTGACTGGGTCCACCACCACTGAAGCACTAGGCACGTATTCGTCGGATCTCATCTTGAGGCATGTTGTTTGGGAGAGCATGCGGGTCTGGTAGCGAGCCTGCAGGCCCCATCCCGGTCTGATGGCGCGAAGAATGTTTCCTGATCTCAACATGGGGAAGGAAGGCATGGATAAGAAAAGGGAATGGAAGAAGAAGGCAGGCTCGTTATGCTCACCTAAATTTTCATTTATTTTTTCATCTCTTTCTGTTCACATATTTTAGCTATCTAAAATATTTTATTCAAAAAATGTCAAGATCAGAGCAATTGCTTTTGGGGCTGGCAATCAGCATTTTTCAGAAAACTCCGCCGTTGCAGAATGAGTACCGTCACGGGATCGGCGCTGTACAAGAAGAAAGCCGGCATGATCAGCATCCTGGAGGAGGAAACTCCTCCGAAATTGGTGTGGAAGTGCATTGATTCTTCGGTTGCAACTCCTGTTGTCGAGATCACGCTGGATTCGGTGGCCCACTTGCAGGCCACGTCCAAGACGTCTGAGAAGATGGTCATTGTGATTGGATTGGCGCCAAAAACCGGCCCGGACGGGGCCGAAGTCCCTGGGCCAAAGTACGCTTTCTCATTCAACAACAGAGTCACTATGGACAACGTCAAGCTCACGTTGCAGCAGGTGATCGCCAGACGGAAATCTGCCGCCGCGGCAGATGCCACTCTCTCTGCTGCCGCTCCCAATAGTGGCAATTCAAGGTCGGCCACTCCCGCTCCCAACCTCGAGAACGTGCAAAATGACGAGTTTTTGGCCAACTTGCTCGACGTCAAGCAGTTACTCAAGAACCTAACGCTGCAACAGAAGCTGCTCAGAGATAACTCGGCGCTCATGAAGACTTTTGCCGACGCCGTGATCAAGTCTGGCTTGGAGCCAGAAGAGTTCTGGTCCACGAGAGTGCATCTTTTGCGGTCGTATGCTATCCAGAATAACCAGAAAAGAGGGCCCTACAACGTTCTCAGTACCATCAAGCCGGTCGCATCCAGTGAGAACCAGGTCAATGTTTCGGTCACAAGAGAGAAAATTCACGAGATTTTCCAGCAGTACCCGATTGTGCGAAAGGCGTACGACGATACGGTCCCCAAGATCAGCGAAGGAGAGTTTTGGTCCCGGTTTTTCTCGTCTAAACTCTTCCGAAAGCTCAGAGGTGAGAAAGTGAATTTGTACGATCGAGGCGACATCACCTTGGACAAGTACCTGTACTATGATCCGGACTACGATGGGGAGGAAGAAGATGAGGACATAGATAAGCTGCTGGAGGAAAAAGATCACGAAGATCACAGCACCAAGAAAGAAGCTAAAGGCTCGAAAAACTCTGGCAGATCCAAGAGAAAAGACCCTCCCCAACAGCTCACAACCACCAAGAAGAAGGTGAAGCTCTTTGACCATGAGGAACAGCACGTGTCCAAGTGCATCGATGTTCTTGGAAACGAGGAAGACAACTCGCAGAAGCTGGGAAACGCTCCCGATCTGACGATGAAACAGGACCAGAACCCAGACCTCGTCAACATCCTCCGCACGATGAACAGACTCAGCAGAAGAATGATGTCCAACATCAAGGACACAGGCAACGCCGGAAATCTGGACGAGGAGTTTGAGCAGGAGTTGGATATACACGACCTCGAGAACAAAGATGTTGTCGAATACAATGAGCTCAAGTACACACAGCGCTCCAACGTCTCATCCAACATTGTCCCTGCCGGGATTCTCAAACAACTGAACACACAGTCTCCGTTGAATCCAAACTTGAATCCCTATGACGAGTACATGAAGGTTTTCAAGTCGCAGTTCAGCGAGACTTCCAAAGTGGAGCTCACCTCAGTGTACGTCGAAAGCAAAAAACCTTTACACGACTCGTACAAAGAGATCCTCAACATCATCAAGAAAAACTCCAAACAGTCAAGCCAGTCTTGGAACTCCAAGAATTTTGACTCAAACCTCGAAAAGCAAGACGCTTCCGTCGATCTACCTTCTGAAAAGCTCGAGTCGTTGCGGATCACCCACTCCACTTCAGTGGAGTTCCTCAGACACTTTTGGCTGCACTTCAACTCCATCAGCAGCTCATCGCCGTCCACGAACTCTAGCTTCAAAGCAGAGCTGATCCAGCTGAGAAAGCTCTATTTCAGTCTGTCGAAGTGTTTGGACAGAGTGAATTCTGGACTTTCGAGCCTCGAGCCTACAGAGAAGGAGACTGGTGGCTTGTTGATGACCCCATTGGTAGAGTCGTTGAATTCGGCGCTCAAAAGCTATAGAGATGTCATTGTGGAGCCGAAATAGTCCAGCAACAAGCGGCACGAGTTGTTTGTGTTGTCTTCGAAGAACAACTGAGATTGAGTCGCGCGATCAGCAAACTAACTGATTACACTCTCGGCCCCTCGATTCTAATCTTCAGATTCGGATGAGGATTTGGATGGTTCGAGTGAACCTTTTAAGCTCCCTACTTGAGGGTAATTAACGACTTTTATAGAACCTAATACTCTTATGACCGCCCATAAATATTTTTAATGTATCACCCAACCAAGATAAGTCCACTCAAGTGGTTACACAGAGCAGTTCTGGACTCTTGAATCACTGATTCCTCATGTCTCCAGAACAAAGAGTTATATATTTGATGATTCAGTGTGACTGGCCCACCCGACTTTCTCGTTTGTTCGTTCATCATTGGATGTTGTTCATCTGCTTGAACTTATCCCACGCCTGGTTCAACGAGATAAACACTCCGTTCGCCACCAGCTTCCTTTCCGTCGAAGACTCGTTCGCAATTTTGTCAGGGTGCGTCTTGGCAACAGCCTTCATGTACAACAACTTCACTTTCTTGTCCAAAACCAAATCATTCAGCCCGACAGGCTTCCACTGGAGTTCCGGCCACAGAATCAGGTGCAAAGACGAAAGCAATGCTCGAATATTGTCCTCTTTGCCCTGTCTCCACTCGTTCAGTCTTTGTTCAACTTGGTCATGCAAGGCAAACCTCTCATGCTCCATTTTCTCCTGCTTCTCGTTGTGCTCTTTGACACGCTGAACTGCCTCGTTGTTCTGAGCCGTCGGCACGGTCGACGGTGCTTTGGGAGCAGCAGTTCTCCTGGACTCACGAGTTGGCGCAACTTTCTTCACCGGCGGATTCAAAACGTCATTGCATCTTTTTCTGCCGTCCATCACTGGTTTCGAAGATCCTCCGTTTTCTATAAGCTGGTTGTAGCAAGATAATGACTCTTTGAACCGTTCTAGATGCTCCAAAGACTCGGCCTTTTTCGCAAGTAGCTTGATCCAGAACGATTTGACTGTTTTATCCTCCTCAATCACCACTTCGCCAAGGTCAGAAACGTTCTTTGATATGCAGGCATAAATTGCCTCCAAACCTTTATCGGCAGACTCCAGCTGCTTTTTGGGATCCCCGAGCTTTGAAAACACCACAGACAGGTTGGAATAAGCGATTATACGCAAGTAGTGCTCTCCAGGCAAAGAAGACAGCGAATTTTGGTAGAATTCTAGAGCCTGGGCAAAATCCCCCTTTTTGAAGTACTCGGCAGCTTTGACTCTCCTGGAAGTGAAGTTTTGCAGTTGTTGCTCAGAGATCGGCATATTTGGCAACGCCACAGCTTTTGTTGACTTTGATGGCTTTCTTGGAGCCTGCTGAGTCTGTTTGGCGGTCTGTGTCACGGAAAGGGGGGGCGCATTCAGTATATCGAGCAGTGCCTCATCTGCCTGTTTGGGCTTCTGAATAGGAGTAGAAGCTGAACTGGAGTTGGAAGAGGGGGTCTGAGATCCTAGAGGTGACTGAGATTGTGTTTGTGGTCTATTCCTTCTTCTGCTCGGTAGTGGCTCGTCAAAAATGTTAGACACAACTTCTTGTCTTCTTCTTGGAGCATCATCGTCCAGAACGGAGCTTGTTCGAGTTATTCCTGCCTCTTTAGCTCGCAAAAGCTCCTTTTCTCGCTTCAGCTCCCTCTCTCTTTGGCGCTGCTTCTCGATTAGTCGTCTCATTGTCTCTTTGTCCATGTCTTCCGTCCCATCCTCGCCAGGCAATCTCATGGATCCGGACTTATATTTTTCCTGGTTCTTCATCCAGAGGGGCTGGTTGTCGTTCTTTTCGAACTTCTGTTGTCTGTACATTTCTACGCCTTCTTGCAGTTTTTTTCTTCCGGTGTTGAACAGAGAAAATGCCTTTGATTTGATCTCGTTCGACAGTTCGTTCACCATGGCGCCCAGATCCTCTGTGTTTTGCTGTTCATAAGACACAGAGTGTTTTCTCTGTGGTTGCTGTTGCTGTTGCTGTTGATGTTTTTGTTGCTTTGCCTGGGCATGGGCTTCGTTCATGAGGTATGAAATGGCGCTATTCAAGTCATATTCTGGAGATGTGCTGTCCAAAGCGCGATTGGCACGCTCAATCGGGAAACCCATATCCATCAATTCTGCCAAAACCTGGTCTCTTTTGTCCTGGTCTGAATTCGATGGTTGGTCCTGCTCTTGCTCTTGCTCTTTTTGAACGGGCGTGCTGCCAATAAAGTCAGTCTCAAACAAACTGGGCTGTGCTGGCTCCACTGGTTTCGGTTCTTCGACAAAACCGTCCAGCAAATTGATCGAATTGGTCGAATTGGCCACATTCTGAGGCTTTGACGGCTGGTTGAACACGTCAAACAGTTTTTCGAAATCGTCGTCCTTGTTTTCTGGTGTGGCCACAGAAGAAGGAGCAGGAGGTGTTGATCTATTGGAAGAGGACAGTTGGTCGAGCAAATCGAGGTCTAGAGACCACGGCCCATTTCCGTTGCCCCTGGTACCGTTCGAAGAGACGGCTGGCTGGTTGATTCTTTGGGATAGTGACAAATTTGAGTCGTTGGCTTTCTTCTTGCCACCTGTCTGAGAACCCAGCAGATCTGCAAACAAATCTTTAGACATTATTGTGAGTTGGGGCAAATTTCTTCTAGTTTCTCTTCAGCTGTCCAAACTGAGACAGGGCATTCCAAATAAGTAGTGAGTGACTGGAAAGTTGGGAGAGATTTACAGTGATAGCCAAGGGTGGTTTGTGTATCTCGAGTCATCTGAACGAGTAAAAACCCTTTTTTTCATCCCATGAAATCGAAGATTTACAAGATATTTTGGTGGCGCAGCGACTTGTGGCTGGTGTTGCGTAGCTTAGCCACTTGAGATCTGGAAATATTCGTAAAACTACAAAATTTTTTCAGGTGGAAAAAAAATTTTAAGCTACTACTCATAGATGATGGTGGAGAATACTTTATAGTCACCAAACAGAATTCAACACATCCAACCACACACATCATGCATCTTATGTATACCTTGGGTCCAGACGGAAAGAGAGTCTACACTTTGAAGAAGGTGACTGAGACAGGTGAAATCACCAAGTCGGCACACCCAGCAAGATTTTCGCCAGACGACAAGTACTCTAGACAAAGAGTGACGCTGAAGAAGAGATTCGGCATGCTCCCAACCCAGCAGTAAAGACGGGCGAGGGCCGTTTGAGCTTTGATACTTTTTGTTGATTTGTTTTGTTGTTAAAGACAGTTCTCTGTTGCAAGGCAGAGTTGCGCACGGGCGATCGGGTGTTTGAGGGACGTTGCGCACAGTGATGTCTGTCGGTAGTTTTCTCAGGCTACCCGTTCATAAACGCTAATACAGTTATATCTTTTTCGAACAGAGTAGGGTATATTCGGGGAATCTAGAGTACAGAGTAAAATACATGACAGTAGTAAACACGTGCGCTGTGAGGTCTTCAGCAGGACACTATGAGGGTGGCAGTCTAATCGGATGATGATAGTCCCCTTTCAGTCCTTGATGGGACCGTCAAGTCTACCTGTCTTGGTCAGGTGGAACTCTGCGTTCTTCTTGTAATTATCCCAGAGCTCGCTCACAAGAACGGTTTTTTCGTTCTGTTTCTCGATATCGGCCAGCTGCGAGTTGATCTTGACCACGTTGACGTTAAGCTGGGTCTATGAGGGATGTTAGTATGAGCTGTAGGCTATCAGTGCACCATGGGCGAACATGAATGCGTATCACGTACCAGGTTGTTGATGATTCTATCAAAGAGACCTTCCTGGATTTGCTCCTCCGGATTTTCCATCTTGTCGTTGATGCTCATGGTGAAGGTGGGATAACAATGATATAAGTTTGGTGATCTAGCGAACTTGATCAAATCAGCTAAGTTGATTATCACTCGATTCAAGCAACGCGATAATTAAACTCAATGCCTGGGTATGGAGACACGCGAAGTTTCGGTTATAAATTACGTAATCCAATGCTGTAGCATTGAAATCAAACTTAACAATCTTGAGTATTTATCTTTTTGGTGTAGAGATGTTTGGTTAATGTCTTCATCAGATGTTCAGTGTTCTCGATCTACACTATTTATTGTAGTGGTCCGAGTCCAGAACAAATTGTTCTGATTTGAAGAGAGGTTAGTGACTTGAAGTCAATGAGATCTGTTGAAATCTTTGTCTTCCAATGTCAACTGTATCTTCATGTTAAAAACTTTCTACGCGGTTTCTGAAGAGGGAAATAGAGGGAAACTAATGCTACGAATATCAAAGAGAAGTGACAAGGAGCTTACGACGTTGAATCAACTTGTAAGACAATCATACTCTTTCATCGTTGATAGAATGGCTAAGACCAAAAGCATACTCATATGATTTTCTGCTAAAAACCACCAGACTCATTGGCTACTCTTCACCTCTTGATTATGTGATCTGCGTTGGATTACATAATCAACATAACGTTTGAACTCACAGGCTGTGCTGTAAATTAGGAACAGCCATGGAAGCATCTTCTCCAATGATTTGTTTGCTCACACGGCTGCTCGTCGAAGTGGAAAACTTGGTTCTTGATCGGCATGAGACGAGAGATGATGAGTTGACGAGCGGTAACAATCCTATGCATATGTACAGTATACACCATAAGAATGCATGTGAGTTCGTCCAGCTTTTACGAAACTTTTCACTCCCTCGAGAGTCATCGAGGGTTTATATCAAGATCTAGGTGAATGCAGATACCACGGAATTGGAATCAAGTCACGTTGGTGCATAGTTTTGACAATTCAATGGCACCGTCCAACAGACTCGAGACACCAGATCGCCCAATCTGTGAGCAAAAATCAGGCCTATTTGAATGACGACGCGTCACCCGAGTCGGTTATGGCAGAAAAAAATCCGTTCAATTGAATGGCAAATCTAACTCTTCACTCAATCTCTCCACATATTGATCAATAAATTTCTACAGTTGCCCTCTTCATATGCTCAGACATTTGACTGTTGTGAGAAATCTGTGGAATCCTGTGCTAAGGACTAGCCAATTGACACCAAAGAGCATCAGATCACCGCTATTCAATACAATGTCAACCACCACTTCGGTCAACCCAGAAAAGTACTATGCCGACTCCAAAGCGCCGATTGCTCGGCTCACGGCAGAGAAGTACTTCCAGCAGCTTACCCACAAGGAGAAGCTGTACGCGCATTATATGACCAAGGCCTCCCACTGGGGAACAAGGGTCGTTTTGCGGTCGGTTTCTCCAGAATCCGAGCAGATCTACGACCTCATCTTGGCTATTCACCAGAAGGTGGATGGCGACTACTCAGAGCTCGAAAAACATATGGGACAGGATGCCATTCAGGGTTACTTGGAGTACGCTTCTCAGTTTTTGTCGAATTTGGGAAACTACAAGTCTTTTGGAGACGTCAAGTTTATTCCCAGAGTGTCTAAGGGAGACTTTGAGACTTTGGTTGAGCTCATCAACGACGAGTCCTGTTTGCAATTGTTTGAGCAGGTCAAAGATCCGATCTATGACGTCGACTCTAAAAACGTAATTCTCGGCTGGCCTAACAAGGGTCACGTGAGCGGCTACTACCTGAGTGTTGTTTCTCAGGAGGAAGTTGAGGCTGTGAATGCTGCTCTTGCTGGCAGCGGAATCATGCCGGAGAACACGAGAATCGAGAAGAAATCCGGCTCAGACTCCGAGTTTGTCGTCCATGTGGCCAGCGCCAACATCTCGAACTCTACAGGATACTATCCGGAGAGCATCGAATTCCAGATCGGCTCAAACCCGGCAAGACTCACGTTCAAGTTCGGAGATCACTCCAGAGAGTTTGCCAAGATTGTCGAGAACATGCAAAAGGCGAAGGAGTACGTTGCCAATGAAACGCAGCTTAAGATGCTCGAGAACTACATTGAGTCGTTCCAAACCGGCTCGATGAACGCCCACTACGAGTCTCAAGTCCACTGGGTCAAAGACATTGGTCCTTCTGTGGAGACCAATATTGGTTTCATCGAGACTTACAGAGAGCCTGCGAACGTGCGTGGAGAATGGGAGGGTCTTGTTGCCATGGTGAACAAGGAAAGAACCGCCAAGTTTGGTAATTTGGTTAAACAGGCCAAAGAGTACATCGATTTGCTTCCTTGGGGTGAGGAGTACGAAAAAGACGTTTTCACTCCTCCTGATTTCACTTCCTTGGAAGTGTTAGCATTTGCCGGTAGTGGTGTCCCAGCAGGAATCAACTTGCCCAATTACGACAAGGTCAGAATCAATCTTGGCTTTAAAAACGTTTCGTTGGGTAACGTGATCAGTGCCAAATCGGGCACTGAGCCCATCACTTTCATCGAGGAATCCGATCAGGAAGTGTACGACAAGTACCGGGTGGACTCTTTTGAGGTCCAGGTGGGCATCCACGAACTTCTGGGCCATGGCTCGGGCAAATTGCTGATGGAAACCGACGACGGAAAGTTCAATTTCGACATCGAGAATCCTCCTCTTGGATTGGACGGGAAGCCTGTTTCCACCTACTACAAGAAGGGCGAGACCTGGGGGTCTGTTTTTGGAGCCATTTCCGGGGCTTTCGAAGAGTGCCGTGCCGAGTCTGTGGCGATGTGTTTGATCACCAACAGAAAGCTCTTGGAGGTGTTTGGGTTCCACAGTGAGTCGGAGCAAGATGATGTGATCTACGTTTCTTACTTGAACATGTGTCGTGCCGGTCTTCTGGCTCTGGAATACTATGACCCAGTCAACGAGAAGTGGGGCCAGCCGCACTGTCAGGCTCGGTTCGCTATTTTGAAAACGTTCTTGGACGCTGGCGAAGGGTTGGTGACGCTGGAAGCCTCTAAACCCGATTTCTCGGATCTCAGTCTCAAGGTGGACCGTTCCAAGATCGCCAGCGTTGGCCAGAAAGCCATCGACGACTTTTTGAATAAGCTGCATGTTTACAAGTGTTCGGCCGACGTGGCTAGAGGCGGACGATTCTTTGTGAATCACACTACGCCGTCTGCCGAGCTGCTACAGTACCGAGACTTGGTTGTTTCGAAGAAGCTGCCCCGGAAACAGCTTGTTCAGGCGAACACCGAGGCTGTTGAGAACGATGTGCTTGTCCACGAGTACCCGGAGACGGAGACCGGCGTTATTGCCTCATTTATCGAGCGTGAGACCTGATTGTGGTGTTGTTGTTGAGCGTGAGGACCTGATCGTGGTGTTATTGTTGAGTTTTATTTATCACGGCAATATAATACGGTAATAGTTAAATCAAACGCCGCCGAGCCGCGATCCATCTCGGCGATGCACTAAGCTGCAATGATTGCAGAGTTGTTGGGATGAACTCAAATTTTTTAACAATTAGTATGGTCGTGTGCCGTCTAGACGGCATCAGACAATACTAAGTCCGGCAGGGTTTTCCCCTCGCACAGAAGCTGCCGTCCTGCGAGCCGTTTGCGAGCACGGCAATTTTGACAGTGCTTGTCTGCACTTGCGTGCAGTGTGGCTTCGATATTCAGCGAGTTTTTGAGATTTCCTGCAGAGGTGCAAGGTGTTTTCTTGGCAGATAATATTTCGTGATTTGTCTGGCCGATAAGCAGATAGGTAGGAAAGAAGATATAAAGAGTAGCGATTCTCGACAAGTTTACAGTCAGGCAGAGAGCCAGAGAGCCAGAGAGATTCTCGTTCAGCAGTAGTAGTCCAGTCCCCGGATCCTCGTTTGCGATATGTCTTCAGACAATCTTGTGAGCGAGAAGAAACTTGACTCGAGCGTCGTTCAGTTTCCGCTCAGCACTGTTGCTAGCGAGGAAAGAGAGCTCCTTCCCGAGTATGCTGACAACTTTAACCCCGAGGGTCTCTACTTGGCTCGCCCAGAGGACAAGGACCATTACCGTGTGGTGACAGCATCGGCTCCCTTGGTGACCTATCTGATCTGTATCGTCGAGTTTGCTGAGAGAGGCTCGTACTATGGTACCACTGGTATTCTGTCCAACTTCATCCAGAGACCGCTCCCCACCGGCTCCACCACCGGTAAAGTGTATCTCTCAGATGAGTCAGCCGGAGCTCTTGGTCTCGGTCTGCGAACCGCCAACGCCCTGACCATGCTCCTGCAATTCATGGCTTATGTTACTCCGCTTCTCGGAGGTTATCTCGCAGATGCCAAGATCGGAAAGTTCAAAGCCATCCACATCGGAGTCTGGATCGGTCTTCTTTCCCACATCATCTTCGTTGTTGCTGGTCTTCCCACTGTGATTAGCGGTCCTGCCCCCCTGGCCCCAACGATCATTGCCATCATTACGCTGGCCATCGCCACCGGTTTCATCAAGCCTAACCTGCTGCCACTGCTGCTGGACCAGTTCCCGTACCGCTCTAACGTCCTCAAAAGACTCGAATCCGGCGAGGTTGTTCTCGTCGACAGGGAAGCCTCCATCGAACGCATGACCTTGCTGTTTTACTGGTCCATCAACATCGGAGCCTTCTTGTCGATCGCCACGTCGTATGCAGAGAGAAGAGTTGGATTCTGGCTGGCTTTCCTTGTTCCTGGGCTCATGTACTTGATTGTGTGCATTGTCTGCACCTTTTTAGGCCCTTACATCAAGCACGACCCGCCACAAGGATCGATTCTTGAAAAAGTGTTCAAAGTGCTCTCGGTTTGTTTCAGAGGTAACTGGTTCAAGAGAATCAGAGAAAAACGGTTCTGGGAGTTCTCCTTCCCATCTGAGATGGCCAACAGAGGAGAGTTCTACTACAAAGAGAAGAAACAGTCGCCAATCACCTGGACTGAACAGGAAGTCAGAGACTACAAGCTCACGATCTCTCAATGCGTGCTCTTTTTGTACTGGATCTTCTTTAACTTGAACGACTCTGGTCTCGGATCCTCTCTGACTTCGCAGGCTGGTTCCATGTCGACTCAGGGGGTCCCGAACGACCTGTTCAATAACTTTAATCAAATCACCATTGTGGTGTTGCTGCCAATTCTGGACTTTTTGATCTACCCACTGCTCAGAAAGTATGACATCAAGTTCAGATCCACTTTCAAGATTTTCTTGGGATTCATGCTGGGAGCTTGTTCCTCCATGGTGGCCGCCATCTTGCAATGGAGAATCTACAAAACTAGTCCTTGTGGCTACTACGCTACCGACTGCTCGGACGTTTCGCCAATTAGCGCTTGGCTCGAAGTGATTGTTTACATTTTGCAAGCTGCTGGTGAATGTTTCTGTTACACTCAAGCATACGAAATCGCCTACACCCGTGCACCAGACAATGCCAAGGGACTGGTGATGGCTCTTTTCTTGCTCACAAACTCTATTTCCGCCGCTATCAGTGAAGCCGTCTCCGGTGCGCTCGTCGACCCATACCTGATCTATCCGTTTGCGGCCCTGGCCATCGCTGGTGCCGTTTCGGCTTTGGTGTTCCTGGTGCACTACTGGAATCTAGACGCAATGATGGAGAAGGAAATCTTGCAAAAGGAGCTGGCTAACAGGGAGCAAAGGGAAACAGAGCTTTCTAAAGCGCCAGTCGACGAAAAGTAACTTGTCTAGTGTAATAGAAGGTTATTGATACTGTACTCATGAAGTAGTTGGTCTAGCAAAAAACACCTGTAGGTGACGGAGGAAAACTGGCAGTGTCTTTTGGTTGCGATTTTCCTCCGCTACGTTGTGTTTACACGAGATGTTCTTCAACCACAAAAATCCGATATGGTGTAACGGCTAGCACAGTCCGCTCTCACCGGGCAGACCGGGGTTCGACTCCCCGTATCGGAGTTCTTTTTTTTCATATTTTTTTGAGTAAAAAATGCTTGATTATTAGGTATCTCCAAAGTGGCATAGGGGGTATGTATGATTGAGCTTTGCTTTCAAATACTCAGTGCTCGCACCTCGAGGACTTGAGGTGGTCTCATGCCATCCGTGTTCGCTTCAAAAAAACAAATACCTAATTTTAATATTCCATTTCCGTTGAGATTCAAATGTCTCGGTTGACTGCGAAATCTTTAGCAAAAGTTTAATCACACTGAAGATTCCAACTGCAGCAACTTGTTTTCAGTTATTATCTTGGTCCTATCTTCTGCAGCCCTTTATCCCGGTGACCCATTCTGTAATGCTCATCCTTTCCGCCTGTAACTCCAAGTCCGTTAGATCAAGTATGGAGCAATCTCTCTCACAAATATCCGATATGGTGTAACGGCTAGCACAGTCCGCTCTCACCGGGCAGACCGGGGTTCGACTCCCCGTATCGGAGTCTTTTTTTGCATCTTTTTTTTTTCTCATGCCCCCGTGACAGATTCAGAATTCTGATTGTGGCATCGTCATGTGGTCTGGTGTAATTCGTGGCTTCTATATGCACAACCTAGGGGTAAGCGGAAAATCAATTTGAGTCATCCCATAGTAGCACTCACAACATTGGGACTGTGGACTCCGGGATCCCGACGCCTCTGGAGTGAAAAGAGAGAGCCCATAAAGCACTAGGACATTTTTACAGAGTCAAGGTTGACCAACAATACTCATCACTCACTGCCCAAACTGCAGGTAATTTAACCACTTTTCTTCAACCTCTTTACTCTCTTGCTCGCTTATCTATCTCTGATTTCTTTTGGATGTTTTTCCACTCGTGCGTATTGCAAATCTTGATTCTTTTTTTGAAAAAATATTTAGTGTAGTTTTTAGAGATCTTGAAAAAAAGATAACCAAAGTACTCTTTCATCTTTTTACTTACATTCAACAAACTTGCGATGAAGTTACAGAGTCAATCCAAGGCCGTTCAAAAAACGGTGGCGGCGATCAACTGGTTTGTGGCCACATATTGGTTCTACATCGGCTTGGCCATCTTCATTGTGATAGCACGATTTGCTCCAAATTTTGCAAGACATGGCGGTCTCATTAGAGGTGAATACAGTATTGGTTACGGAGCCGTCGCCGTGATTTTTCTGGGATCGGGGCTTTCTATGAGCACGAAATCATTGATGGTCAACATGGGCCATTGGAGAGCTCATGTGACGGTTTTGGTGCTACAATTTCTCATCACTCCAGCTATAATGTATGGATTTTGTTGTGCTATCAAACGGGCCAACAACCCTGAAATCAACGACTGGATGCTTGTGGGACTCATAGTGACGGCCTGTTGTCCAACGACGGTCAGTTCCAACGTGGTTATGACAAGACAGGCCGACGGAAATGAGCTTCTCACGCTTTGTGAGGTCTTTGTGGGAAACTTGCTCGGAGCTTTCATCACGCCCGCACTCTCGCAGATGTTCTTGACCGGAGAATGGTCGTTCGCAAATCCAGCCAATGGATCTTCTGTCACCAGAGTGTACAGGGATGTGATGAAACAAATTGGGTTGAGCGTTTTTGTGCCTGTTTTCGTGGGCCAAGTTCTACAAAACCTGTTCCCTAAGCAGGTGAAATGGTTTCTAACAACTTTCCGCTTCAACAAAGTCGGCTCGTTCATGCTCTTGCTTGTCATGTTCTCCTCGTTTTCCACTGCATTTTACCAACATGCATTCACCTCTGTCCCGCATGCCTCCATCATCATGGTGTGCTTCTTCAACTTGGGCATCTATCTGCTTTTCACTGTGATCTGTTTTGCAATGTCGAGGCCTACGTTCCTCCTAAGAGTCTTCAGCCGCCAGCCTGACGAACACAGCTCATTTGCGTACACCTGGAGCTACAAGCTCATCAAACCGTTCTACTATAACAGACGAGATTCAACCTCGGTCATGCTATGTGGAGCAGCCAAGACAGCTGCTCTTGGAGTTTCTCTTGTCACCTCACAGTATGGTGACGACAACGCTCATTTAGGCCAGCTTTTGGTGCCTTTGGTGCTTTATCAGAGTGAACAGGTGCTGTGCGCGGGACTCATGGTGCGTTTCATGAAGAAGTGGATCCACGCCGGGCCTGAGTATCAAGAAGAAATGAGATTGAAAGAGGAGGCAAACGAGAAAGAGAATGAGAAAAACACGACAGATGAACCTTCTGTGTCATCTGCTGCAAAGGAACAAGAGCTAGAGACAGAGAGAGAGATCAACTCTACAGTTTAATAACTAATGTGCGCGCAAATTAATAGATATAATTGACCCCCATTCTAATCTCAACAAGCGGGGGGTAGGAGTATGCATATAGCTTTTTTGAAGACATTAGCCGATACCTCAAGACACATGAGCCACGAACCAGCGATGAACAGGAGAATCCCAAACGAAGTCTTGCATTCGAAATCCTGCCTTCAATACCTCATCAATATATCTTGGAACGATGGAAAACTCGGCTAGGACAACCCACGACATTCCGATGACAAAGCACAAAATCGGAGGAAGAGTGACATTGGTCTTGCTCCAAAGACCAACGACAAAAGACTCCACAAAGATCAACAGAGCCTGGTAGGGAAACAGTGCAAATGAGTAGAACCACCTTCCCGTATTGAGTTGCAAACCCCAAAGATCCATCTCGATGGGGACCCAGTCAGGAATGTTAGGATTGTACAATCCTTTGCCATTCCAAGGTAAGAAAGCTGTTCCAGCAGCATGGAGCGTTCCTGTGAGACAAAAGACCAGAAAGATAATGAGACTCGTGCCTCTACCCGCAGACCTGGCCACTTTCACAGCTATCGGAACGGTCATCACGTACATCAGCTGATGCCACACGTTCGCCCATCCTGATTTGACAGAATATCGGCCTTTGAACCACCCAAAAATTGGGGGAAATTGCTCTGGATCGTAGACTCTCAGCGAGACTGCAATCAAAGCCACTGACCAGTACGCGAGATCAATGCCAATGTACATCATACAGACGTGAGACAGAAATAGCAACAGTTGCTGATAAAGCGACAACCCGGACCCCGAATAGAGGTCTGTGGCCTCTGGGTCCCACGCAAGGCCTTTGACGTATTTTGTAGACAAGCTGATGTGGAGTAAGACGTCGAAAACCAGTAATTTGGGCATTATGTTGGCAAAAACAGTCTGCAAGCACCAGCGAAGCAACTTGGGCTTCTGAGAAGGGTATTTTACGTTTCGAAGCTGCCAATTCCAGCCAACGCCCCTCAAGTTTAACAGAGTCCGTGAGGTGGCCCACTCAAGTTTGTTCCAAGAAAAAAGCGAATATCCAACCACATCTTGCAAGGTTTCTCGCCCGATTCGGTAATCCCTGAACTCAGGATACTCCCAGCACACAAACACAACAATTGTGTACAGCATGAAACCCGAAAATAAGCCTCGTAACATCTGAGCAATGGGGATTTCCTCAAAATCACGAGCTGTGGTAGCTTTGTAAAATATGGGAAGTATGACCGAAATGGCGATGTATTTGCGGAACCATCGTGGTGGAAACACCGTGAGAATTGCGGGGATCAGCAGAATTCCAAGTGCGTAAAGATGCACGGGTATATATAGCCTTTCCAGCTCGATCATAGCTAGTGGCGGAAACCAATTGGGAGAAGAAGCGATTGTAAATTAGTGAGGTTATCAGACATGCGGAATTTCTGATATCAGCTCTTCAAAATACGGGGCATTTTCCTGTGTCAAAAATGCCATTCCAACTTTGAAATCAACAAAAGCCCTTATGGCCAAGTTGGTAAGGCGCCACACTAGTAATGTGGAGATCCTCAGTTCAAATCTGAGTGAGGGCATTTATTTTTTGCTAGCTAGCTCCATTTCAGGCTTTCCCTAATTTTTCAGGCTTGTCGCTGATGAAATTAAGCTGCTTGGTTTTCACTATCTGAAAAACTGTGGTGTCAATTTTTTCTTATTTTGACCATGTGACTTATTTTTGTTATGTTTTGGAGTTCTAAACGTTTATTTACTGATCTGGTATTTGTTGGGCCAGTTGATAGACACACAGAGCACAGCGAGCGAACAACGTTTGATATCCTCGAGAATAGCTGTTTTGCATCCGTCGAGGCCCAAAATACCCTCTATTCCTGTTTCTGTGACCAATTCATCTTGTTACATGAAGATGAAATCGCACGCGGAAACGCCGCGTACCTCGTCTCCACCATTCACAAAGTGTCTTGAGGACCTCAAACAGCTTCCTCTGATGCTTTCGAATAACAGTTCGCCGGGGTTGACTTCCGAGACTAGTTCGACCGATGGCGACCAACTGAAAAGTTCCATATCTGCTCTCCCCACCTCCAAATACCCTACTTTAGTGCACAAATGGATCAGCGAGGATTCAATTGTGTGTCTGGAATGCTCTCCAAAGAGACAACTGTTATTCTGTGGTACCCAGGACTCGAGAATTCTGGTTTACGACCTCGTGACGTTCCAGAAAAAAGCTGAGATCGTTGGACATTCTGGATCTGTGCTATGCTTGCTGGTGAGCAACTGCGAAAACATCCTATTTAGTGGGGGGTCTGACTCGCTTGTCCGCGTGTGGGATATCTCGGGGACTGCGAATCAAATTGTCGAGACTCACACAATCTATTCTTTGCTGGATATTGGAGATATATTTTCGATTGCTTGGGCAGAAAGCACCAAGACAGTCTTCATTGGTGCTCAAAACGCCTCTATTTCCTACGTCCAGCTCGGTTTGTCTTCCGAGAGATCTGATCCCTCGTTGATGCCGTCTTACAGATTCGATCGGTTTTTTGACTCACAAGGACGCGGACGGAGCGTGCCATTGAATCGCACAGAGCGTAAGTCTGTCGAAGGAAGACTCATCGAGATTCCCTCGTCAAATATTGTCACCTACGCCCATTACGGCTATGTCTACTGCATGGAGACGTTCAGAAATGACGAAGGCCACGGCCTGATTGACGGCGGCCTTCATGGCGAGTATAAGGACATTCTGATTAGTGGAGGCGGTGACGGTCTTGTGAGGATCTGGGGACTGAAGGAAGAGACCATGAAACTGCTGCACGAGCTCAACAATGAGCATTCTGTGCTCTCGATGACCAAGGCTAAAGGAAGCTCGTTCCTGTACTGTGGTTTGACAGGTGGACAAGTCAATGTCTGGGACTTGTCTACGTTTCAACAGATTCGGTCTCTCGAAAGCGACGAGAGCGCCATTGTCTCGATAGCTCTGTACGAGGACTGCCTCTTCAAGGGTTCCAACTTGGGTGTGACTAAGTGGAAGCTCAAGGGAGACTTCAAGACTGACTGGATGGCCCACGATGGCTCGTGTTCTGCCGTCAAGACAGTAGAAATGAACTCTGTCCCATACCTTATCAGCGCTGGAGTGGACCATTCGGTGGCTCTGTGGAGAATTGACTCCTCGTACAAGAAAGACAAAGAAGCAGAGGACACCAATATGGATTTGACATCTACAGACCGAATGCTCGAGGTTCTAGAGAAACTGGTTGCTTACAAGACGGTCTCCAAATTACCAACTCTGTACATTGACGAATCTCGAGAATGCGCAAACTTCATCAAGTTCCTGTTCAAGAGCCTCGGAGCTTCCAAATCGATGCTGCTTCCCGTCCCGAACGCCAATCCTTCTGTATTTGCCGTTTTCCACGCGAACAAAAAGAAGCCAGGAAACCAGAAAGTGCCTCGAGTTCTGTGGTACGGCCACTATGACGTCATTGAGGTTAACAACTATGATTCTTGGGCCACAGATCCTTTCAAACTAACAGCTTTGAACGGGTATCTGTACGCTAGAGGGGTCTCGGATAACAAAGGTCCTCTGCTGGCCTCAGTTTACGCTGTTGCGGAGATGGTTCAAAAGAAGGAGTTGGAGGCCGATGTTCTCTTTCTGGTGGAAGGAGAAGAGGAGTCAGGCTCTTTTGGGTTCCAGGACGTCGTCACCAAAAATAGGGAGCTTTTTGGCGAAATCGACTGGGTTCTTCTGAGCAACTCGTACTGGCTGAACGACAATATTCCGTGCTTGAACTATGGCCTGAGAGGTGTGATATCCGCTACGGTGGAGGTCTGGTCAGACAAGCCCGATAGACACTCTGGAGTGGATGGAGGTCTGGCGCGCGAGCCGACAATAGACCTGATAAATCTGCTTTCCAAGCTCAATGACGATGACGGTAAAGTGAGACTTCCGAACTTTTACTCTACCATCAGACCAGTCAAGGACGAAGAGCTGAAATTGTACGACCAGATAGCCAACAGAATTGAGAACCTCAAGGTCCAGGACTTGATGTCGAAATGGAGACTGCCTTCGCTAACGGTGCACAAGGTGAATGTTTCCGGTCCTGGAAACTCCACTATTATTCCACAGGTGGCCACGGCCTCTCTCTCGATCAGAATCGTTCCTAATCAGGACATTGAGGAGGTGAAAACAAGTCTTGTCAATTACTTAAACGAGAGTTTCAACAAGCTCAAGACAGAGAACCATCTGGTAGTGCACATTGTCCACGAAGCTGAGCCCTGGCTCGCAGACGTCTATAATGCGGCTAACAAGCTTCTCCTCGAGGAAATCGAGAAAGAGTGGGGAGTGGAGCCTCTTTTGATCAGAGAAGGTGGATCCATTCCATCTGTCCGGTTCCTGGAAAAAATCTTCGACTGCGAGGCTGCACATTTACCAACGGGACAGTCCTCTGATAACGCACATCTGAATAACGAGAGACTGAGAGTCACCAATCTCTTCAAGACCAAAGAAATCTTGAAAAAATTGTTTAATAGGCTTCCTTGTAAAAATTGAAAGCAAGGGATCTGATAATCATCATCTACTACCACTACACTGTCTATAGAGTTTATGCATCTTCATATCAAAATCATATCTCAAAAACGTGATTCAACGGTCCGTTACCGCTGCCCAGGTGCTGATCAGCAAACCTCATTGCATTGTGAACGCAACTGATCCCGATCTGTACGGCAACGTCAATCCTGTAGCTATATGCCAAAGCACTGCAAATGGCAGAGCTCAGCGTGCAGCCTGTGCCATGCGTGTTTTTGGTATCTACAATGCGCAAATGTCTGTACAGCGTGAACGAATCAGTGGTCGAATCATATAAAACGTCCACAATCACGTGACCCGCACCACGTGACGACTCGCTTGCAATGGTAGCTGGGATATGCCCTCCCTTGAGTAATACAGCTTTGCATCTAATTGAGTCGGTCAAGAATCTTGCTAGGTCCTTGTAGCCGTCAATTGAATATTTTACCTGGTAGCTGGCTCCAAATTGGCTGTGTTTGAGAATGGCGAGTGCCTCGTCGAAGTTGGGGGTAATCAGAGTAGCGTAAGGGTATAGAGTCTCAATGGAGTCTTGCATAAGCCTAATTTTGGCCAAATTGAACCCAGAGGTAGAGTTGATTATCGTGTCAAAAACAACATGGCCGTCGAATTTCTTGAGATATTGCGGTAAGCTTTCCAGCACCTGTTGAGTTACCATGCCACATTTGATCGCATTAATTTTGTTTCCAGCAAAGTTGGCTTCGAGGATCTTCCCGATGATGCCTGAGTCCTGTGTGTACTTGCCGAAGACGCCTTCTGTGTTTTGTATCGTGAGACAATCAATGCAGGTGAGACCATAGCATCCCAATGCAGTGATAGTTTTTAGATCAGCCTCAATTCCAGCCCCACCACTCGGATCGGATCCAGCGATTGTTAAAATCACGGGACGAAAACAAGATTCAATCTGAGTCTCGGACGATGCAACATCGCGTATATCCAAAGTCATGACATCGGTGGAACAAAGAACAATTATTGTTGTTAATGGGACAGTGTTAATGTATTCCAATGGTTCAGTCATTGATTAATTTACGCGACGCTTTTTATAACCGTACGACATTTATTTTTGCCATATACAACAATCAACCTGAAAATATATATAAGTGACATGATGAGTATTGATATCTTTTGGTTTTACAAAAGAGACATATCGAAAGGAGTCAACAAAGTGGGAAAGTCCCGTATCTCCAGTGATCTGTTTATTGAACCAACTCCGGAATATAGAAAGGAGCCATGTGAGCTCCTTGTTCGATTAAATAATACATGAAGGTAAAACAAAACTGAAGACACCGCCTTGTGTGGAACAACTCTCTATCTCATTACCAACCATGTCAAGTTATCAATGCTAATCCTCAATTGTGCTGTGTATGTTGCAAGTTGCGTTCTGTAAAAGCTTACTTTCTTCTGAAAGCACAGCCCTCAGACAGCTTGGCCTTACCACCAGATGGGGTGCACAAAACAGTGGTGCACGAGTCACAGGTGACAGCGGTTTGAGCGTGAGAGAAGACAGTGGTGATTTGCAGACAACCTGGGCACTTGACGTCCATGAAGTATGATCTTGGGGATTGCACAAGGGCCTTGAGCTTGTGTTTTTGGGCCTCGGATGCAGGGCTTGGGTGCAACAAATCTTGAACTAAAACCATTTTTGCTGTTTGTATTTGATAGATTCAATGATATTGTATCTAATGATCAAGAGTAACGTTATCTACAGCAATTGAAAAACCCTTTTTCACTTTTGCCATCCTTGAAAAAAAAAAACCCTCTATGAGACAGACGAAAAATTTTCATGGATCTGCCGTGATTAATTACGGGTCACCAGAGAGCCGCGTGCTCACCAGGGTTCAAAGCCCTTACGCGAATCACGTGATTTGCGGCACTCGTTTAGTTGTACGAGGCCTATGTTTTCGAGTGTGGCCTATATCCATCACTTCTGATGTTTCCAGGCATAATGGAACCAGCACTCTAATGTTTTGTGTTCCTCCATTTGTTGACTCGAAAAAGCCTAATAACCCAGGTTCAGCGTTTTCGTGGAATCTATCCCTATTTTTTTCTCGATCCCTTTTTTCCTCAGCAGCGCTTAGTATTGAAAAGCTGGCTTCGTTTTGTATTGGTTCTTGATGTGCAGGATTTGACCACGCTGCCATGAGTCCCCGATACCGCTACCGAGGTGCGGCGACGTCAAATCCGATCTGGTCGCCCAGTCCCTCGCTAAATACCATGGCTTCGTCACCTCCAATGAACGAACATTCTCAAGGAATCAACAAGAAAGATCGATTCGTGATGAATCTGCTCACTCTGGCAATTTCTCTTTTGGTTTCCCTTTCAGTCAAGCTACAATTGCGTATCTCGTCCAATAATTCCTTGAGCATGAATATCCTTTTCATTCTGGTGTTAGTGGCAGTTTGCTACATGTACTACCGGAGTTTACCCCTCGATGTTGGCCACTTTCAACGCAGAATAGGACTAGTTTTCAGTGCCTTTGGACGAGCTTTCCAGAAAATGAACCTCAGTGTATACAATATCATTATTCTGATTTTGCTGGGGAGCGCTTTGTTTTGTATGGAGAGCCAGATTATGTATTTTTTGGTTCCATTCTTTGTTGTTTGGATGGTGAATTTGGATACCTATGAGAACGAGAAGAAAAACGACAGCCACCTTGATATGGGGACTGCCAGATGGAAAAATGCAGCCGCTGCAGCCGCTGCAATGCAAGCACCCCCAACAACGAATTTGGACATGAGAATTACCGATATAGAAGGAGAACTAGGCAATCTCAGACTGAGCCTGATGAGACGACAGACATTGAGAACGAACTATGAGCGTGCTCTTGAATTGAAAGTTGACCGGATTCAAACCGCCTTAGAAACCCAGCTGCAATTGTGCATGGTGCACATGGAGCAGCTTCAAATACAAGTCAACGAACTGAAAAGGGGAAGGGTCAGAGGAGCTGGAGATTGGACACAAAATTTCATTAAAGTGTTTATCAAGAGAATCTTGTCCAAAAATCAGATCACGTTGATTAAGAGTTTACGAAATGTACTACACAATCCTTTAGCTTCGTTGAGACTGTTTGTGCGCTTCTCTCGAGATCGATTCTCGTCTGAATAAGGGTGAACCTTCTGAAAGGCGCAAAACAATTCCCATTGGCTTTCTCGTGTTATATCCAGTCTAAGAGTTTATGAAGGCCAGTCATCGGACGATATTATGATGATAAAAATGATCATTAAATACACTAAATCAAATCGATATAATTGCACAGCCAAATTTACACAGCCATTCAAATATGTTATCAAGCAAAAGAAAAATCAAGTTCAAAATTGGCTAAAGGCAGGGGTGGTCTTCAAGGCAAAAGAATACATTGAACCCCAAGTACATTCACAGCATTCAACGTATAACATGACGTCTTCTTTGAAGTACCAAGTTCCAACGAAAAGGTTACACTCGCCCGAAGATTTGAGCAAGTTCCTAGCATCAGATACCCACACTGAAATTGTGGAGTTCATTGTGAATCTAGCCAAATCTGTTCATGGACTAGAGTTGAGCGATAAACAAGAGAATTTGAGCGCTCCGATTACTAGTCTTTTGAGCTTGTTTGATGAAATTCAGAAGATTATCGAATCACACCCAGTCGAGCAAGACACTTCGAGCAGATTTGGTAAGATCGAATTCAGAGATTTCTACGATGACCTCAAGTCTCAAGTCATCGAGCTATTCCACCGGTACATCAAGCTTGAGTACACCGAGGACAACGATCCTGCCATTGAAATATGCACCTACCTTGTGGAGTCGTTTGGTGATCGTACCAGAATTGACTACGGATCAGGCCACGAGCTGAACTTCACCTGTTTTCTGCTCTGTTTGAAAAAAGTGGGCTTTTTAAGCGATGAATCAGACAACAAATGGATCGTTTTGGAAATTTTCAAAAAGTACCTACAAACCATGCGACAGTTACAGCTCAAATACTGGCTCGAGCCTGCCGGCTCTCACGGTGTTTGGGGGCTGGACGATTACCATTTTCTACCATTTCTGTTTGGAGCAGCGCAATTGGCACCATTCACAAGACCAAGGCCACTCACAATACACAACAAAGATTACGTCGAAGAGTTCAAAGATAAATATTTTTACTTTGGATGTATTGACTTCATCAACAAGGTGAAAACAGGGGCAGAGTCGCTGAGATGGCACTCCCCAATGCTGGACGACATAAGCGGTGTCAAGACTTGGGCCAAGATCGAAGAAGGAATGATCAAAATGTACAAAGCCGAGGTGCTGGGCAAGCTGCCGGTGGTGCAACACTTTATGTTTGGCTCGATTCTCAGGTGCCCAGATTTTGTGGGTGAACATGATAACGAAGAAAATGATGATCACTGCTGCGCAGATCATGGTCATGAAACCACTGGTTGGGGAGATTGTTGTGGAATCAAAGTTCCAAGCGCCATTGCTGCGAGTGCGATGGAGAATAATAAGCATCGAATCCCATTTGACTAGAGAGCAGCGATTGAATTGTTATTCCGTGATGACCAAGCACATACCGTCCTGTGAACCGCGCTCGTCGAATCTCAGCTGATTTTTCCATAACCAAGATTAGCAAATAAACTGTTCAATGAACATTTCATACGTCGATACTGCCTGATTCAAATTAAACTCCACCAAATACCCTCTGAATACTCCTCACCAACCAAACCTTAACTGTGACGCTGTAAACACCGGAGGCTTCCAAATGAGCTTGGACGGATTCAGCTTGTGTCTCTTCTTTTTCTGGAGCTTTTCGTAATTCTCCAGAATCTGGTTCGTCAAACAAACGATGTGCTGTCCCTTGTAGTAACGGAGCATGTTGAGCGTTTGGAGCGTGTGCAAGATATCTGTGGTGGTCATCGAGGTCATCTGCGAGATCTCGTCGATGCTAATGTCGGAATACTCATTCTCTATGAGCAGCGTGGAGATTGTTTCTGCCCAGTACGCTCTGTAAGACAGCAGACCCAAGTCCGAGAGCGGCTTTTCTGGCGACCCGATTTTGCCCTCTTTTTTCGACAGCTCGTACGAGAGCTGGATTAACAGTTTGCCGTACCCATGTCGCTGGTATTGTGGCAGCGTGAGAATACACGCAACATTATACGAGTCTGCGCTCTCTTTCTCTTTGGAGAAGTAGCCAACTAAATGGTGTCCCAGTTCGTCTCTTCTGGTCATGCAGTAGAACAAAAAGGGATCCACGTCATAGTACAGCGTCTTGTGGTCCAAAAATAGTTTGGAAAGTAGACACAAGTTACGACACCACGTTCTCTGCTTTCTTCCATCGATCTCAAAAAACGAGACATAGTCGTCTCTGTAGATCTCGTTTCCTGGTGGGTGTTTCAACGTGCATTTCGAGCGGAACCTTTCAAATTGTTTTCTGGAACTGAAATAGTTGAGACTGAAATCACAGATGTACAGATAGTCCTCATAGGTCATCTCGACGGGATACGGAGAAAAGTACCAGGGCTCCACCTCGTGATTTCCAATCAGCACTTTTGAGAAGTTTCTGATCTTAGCCAGCTCGTGCGTCGAGGTCTGGGCCATGGAACCGCTTGTTCTGAGTTTTTCAATCTCGTCTTCTCTGCTCAACTCTTCCCCTTCCTTCACTATACCTTGGACATTCAGGTTATCGAGGTCCATTTCGTCGTCTCCGGCACCACTCTCGCTCTTTGTGGGTGCAGACACCGTCCCGGCCTCCGGCGTTGCGCTCGCGGCACCGCCAGCTCCCCCGGCGGTGCCAGTCCGCTGTTTTGTCGTCTTCTTCTTGGTCTGTTTCTTGCCCTCTTTCTTGTTACTTGGAGCCTTTGGTGGCACCATAGGCCGGTGAGTATCAATTTTTGACTCATCCACCCACTCATCCAGACGCTTGTTGAACTCCACATAATGCACGTAGTAAACTGGCTTGCCCTTCTTCTTGTGGAGGGCCAGAATCTCGGCGAGACGAAACTCGCCGTCTTTGGCCACATACACCTTGCACCCATTTGCTAGCTGCCCGCAGCTGAATTGCTCGTTGGCTGTCGGCTCTGGAGGCACTAGCTCAAGCGCCTCCATCGGCTCCACGCTCTCTGTGTCGGAGGTCATGTTTTTTGGAGATAAAAGGGTGCAGCTTCGAAGATGTTTGCTGTATGAAGTTGAAGGAATGATTTACACTTGTTGCTCGCAGTGAGAAAAAATTCAAGTAATTAATATTTTTTGCTGACGTCACCCAGGCTTGGTTTTTACGTACTTGCTGACACCATCCAGATAATCTGTCTGCAGATAAATTATATGGGTTGATCAGGCAAGTGCAGTACGAGAAAATAAAGGAGAACCGAATCAGCTGAGACCGAATTCTCTATATTTCAGTCTACAGAATCACTGAAAACCGAAATAGCGTGAGAGTTGAATGCGAAAGCTTTTTTGACTGTTGTTATTTATCTCAAATGCATTCTCTATGCCTCAAAAACCGGGGAAGTACAAAAAACCCTCCCTTTGCTCGCTTCGCATCGGGTTTTTTCTGAAAAATCGTCAGATGCAAAAAAAAAGAAAAAATGTGTTTAGAAAATTCTATAAAATCAAGCTACCGCCTCCGTTCCCCTATATGTGCTGATAAATACCCATTAGATAGGCCAAAGAACGCCGGAATACACAACATGTCATACCAGTACCCGCTTCCCCGGCTCAGCGATTACGAGGTGTCCGAGAAGACCGGGTTTTTGCCCGAGGACTTACCGCTGGAAAAGCTCGGAGCTTACTACGAGCCTTGGGAGAGAGTGGCCAAAGTGATCCCAGCATTGTTGCTATCCAAGAGAATTCGATCAGTGGTGGACAATTCGATGCCGCTTCTCACATGTACCCATCTCACGACGGAGCCCGAGTGGCGCAGGGCCTACAGCTTGCTTGGGTTCATTTCTCACGCCTATATATGGGGAATCAGTGAGCCCACCAATCGGCTCCCAAAACAGCTTGCCGAGCCTTGGATTGAGGTCTCCGAACATTTGAGGCTTCCTCCAATTGCCACGTATGCGGGGCTGTGCTTGTGGAATTACAACCTGATCATGCCCGATCTGGCAGACGATCCTTCGCTAGGATTTCTCGATAACATTCAGACCATCAATACCTTCACTGGCTCCACCGATGAGAGCTGGTTTTATCTTGTGAGCGTCTTTTTCGAGCATCAAGGCGCTCCATGTATCACCACGGGACTCGAGGCCATCAGACACGCTAGAAACAACAACACGGCCGGCGTGATTGAGTGCTTACAGCAGATGGCCCAACATATCGACTTTTTGGGCTCGGTTTTGATGAAAATGGAAGAAATGTGCGACCCCCATGTTTTCTACTTCCGTCTGAGGCCGTACTTGGCCGGCTGGAAGAACATGCAGGATGCAGGGCTTGAAAACGGAGTGTTTTACGGTGACGAAGAGACCCCGAGAGTGTACAGTGGAGGTTCTAACGCACAGTCGTCACTAATTCAAACGCTGGATTTGCTGCTCAATGTGGAACACCACTCAACAGGAGAGTCTGGGGGGTCCACTGATGCATCTGAAAACCCGTTCATGAAGGAAATGAGAGATTATATGCCTGGAAAACACGCTGATTTTTTGGTCCATTTGTCTAAAGTGAACATTCTGCGAGACTATGTGGCGCGCAATTCGGCCAGGTATCCGGAGCTTGTTCTGTCATACGACGCCTGTGTGGCGATGCTCAAAAGTTTCAGGGACAAGCATATTCAAATAGTGACCAGATACATCATCATACAGTCTCAAAAGTCCAAGAGCCTTGGCTCCGAGACCACGAGCACGCTACGTGCCGGTCTGGCAAGATCCAAGTCTAGTGCTAAGAGCAAAGAGATCCGCGGAACTGGAGGTACGGCGCTGCTTCCGTTCCTAAAGCAGTGTAGGGACGAAACGGGAGACTCTGCTGCTGGAAGCTGGGGTAAGAGAATTTTGAGAAACCGCGTTGTTGGAAGTGTCAAGAGGGAAAGTGGCGCCACTATAGGGCTTGCTGGCCAGTGGGAAGATGACAAGAGTAACATCAAAGGGGGGCATTGGTGAACGGCATACTGAGTCGTAAATGGCCAATTGGTAGTCAATGAAAATTTAGTGTTTAATGAGCAATTCACTCCTGTCGGTAAAGTATCATTCGAAGGGGCTGAGTTGGACTCCTGTATATTCATGTCAAAAGAGGCAATCGCTCAGAATCGCTCCACCAGATTTGTCAGAATCCAGTGGTACATCAATCCTCCCATCAGTAAGTGAACCTGTTTCAACTTGCTCGGCGCATTACTGCTCGCAACACACCCAGTTTCCAAGTAACAAACAACCGGCTTCACTCGCCGTTTGTATTGCCGTCGCTCCAACAGTCTGAAATCAATACATTATTGTTAAACACACAAACGCGAAACCCACGACTCGCTTCGCTCGTCGTTCGCTCGCCGCTTGACTTATATATATATGTTCATATATATGTAAAACCATCTAGCTTCACAAACGTCTCCCAACTTCACTGCTCGTTGACACTTCTGCCAGTTGGGAAGTCAAATGTGATGTACCCCAGT
Organism: Ogataea glucozyma; assembly: GCA_003706155.2. Classification (NCBI taxonomy): domain Eukaryota; kingdom Fungi; phylum Ascomycota; class Pichiomycetes; order Pichiales; family Pichiaceae; genus Ogataea; species Ogataea glucozyma. Next base: position 217,603 of record PPKO02000006.1, read on the forward strand.
CTATCGTATATTCCTCTGTTACGGATAAATCCGTCCAGCTGCTTGTAATTTTCTCCCAGCATGTTTCCAAGCTCCAGTCTCTCCTTCATGAGCTCCTTGCTCTTCTCCTTATCGGTACACTCGATCCACTCGATGGTTTTTTGGACAAATTGGTCTATCAGGGCAGATCTCTCGGCCTCAACCTGTTTCTTCTTTTCCTGGTCTGTGGACAAAAGCCCGTTCTCGGTCTTTGTAGGGTCCAAATAGTTCCACTCATAGTCGTCTTCACCGCCCAATTCTTTTGGGATGAACTCCATGTCAATCACTTTATTCAAGTCCTCGGTTTTCTTGGTAAACACAATCTTGGATGCCACCACTGGGTCCAGCCAGTTCTTGATGATGTTCCAGATCCCGCTGAAAATCCATGGGGCCTTGTGGATGAATAAAACACCCAAAGACTCTGGATAGTGGGCCTCGAACGCCTGGATGATAAACTTGACCGAGTTGTAGTCCATGTTGGACATCGAGAAGCCAGACAAATCAAACAAAACAGAGCACGAGTTCACAGGCTCGGTAATGAGCAGTCTGGCGTACTCAATCACCAGCAAGGTGAACAACTGGACTTCCTCCTCTGTTTGCTCAGAAGGGAAGTGGTAACGAGGTTTGATGATCACAATCGGCCTGTTTTGCTTGTCGATACCACGAATCACACACTTTCCGGACTGGAACTGCTTGATCACACCCATCTTGTCCTTCTCCACCAACTCTAGCTCTCCCCCGCGAATCAGGTCTTCCACATGTGCTTCTTTGATTCTCCATTCCAAAGTGTGGGCAATCATCAGCAAAGACTTGTCAACGTCCCATTTACGCGCCCTCACAAACCTCAGCATCAAATTGTCAGGCGAGTCGTGTCTCAAAAACTGCCAGAATGCTTGTTTGGCGTCCTCTCCCAAATCTTTGAGGGCATCGTGGATCTTCAAATCAGTCGAAAGCTTCACATGCGACTCAGTGGCGGCTATACTTCCACCATCCGTGGCAGCGGCACCTTCGCCAGTCTTACTCTTGTCGTTTCCACGCCTCAGCTTGCCAAAAAATCCCTTCTTCTTGCTGATTTTCTTCGAGTCACTTGACTGGACAGAAGCAAGCGTGTTGCGTCTGGAGCTGTTTCCGCTTCTGGCCGAAGAATTGCTAAACTTGTGGCCTTCGAAATGCAAATAGTACATCCAAACTTGCTTCAAGACGCGTTCCTGCTCGTCCGTGAGCGTCTCGGCCCAACCTTCGGCCCATTTGTGGGTTGTTGTCGACGTCATCTTTGTAATTCTTTCCGAGTTCCGATCTGCAACAAAGTAGCGTGTGACGTCCGTTTCAAAACTAAGCAAAGCAACCAAGTGTCTCTGCGGGTTCTCTGTGTCTAAATATCGCGCTAATTCGGATTCAAATTCGTGAAAAGAAGGCGAGTTCAGCGATATCTTATCAAGGAGCTCACAACAACTAACGGTTTTTTCCGTGGACTTCAGAAGTGTTCTGTTGGTGAAAAACAAAAAAAATTGTAAGAAAAATAAACGAAAAATAGAAAAAAAAACATTGTCACGCGGTTTCCATCACGTGACCAAAAGCTTGTTGAGCTCAGCATTCATCAACGTACCTGTTGGATGTGATACGAGCGTGTCCGGCTGTGTGACATAGCTTTGTATCACAGGAGCATACAGCTTAGCTAATCTGGAATCAAAACACTTTCTTGCTTTACACATGCATTTGACAGAAAACTACATATCACTACACAACAAGCCCTAAAACTGGGTGAGCTGCTCTTGTAAGCAGCACCAACGACTGCATGGCCAGCAGCAACAAATTGGCACCAAAGCCCTTCAACAACAGGTCTTTTAAGGTTACTTCATTGCCATAACGACGAGGCCGTCCTTATTTTTCACACTTTGTACTCTTACTGTCCACTCTTTGTTAGATCTCTCAGCCCCTCGACATCCACAGCCTTGTGACTTTTCAGACTGAGAACTGCGGCCCGCTGCGAATCAGCCAAAACCTTGTTCCTTGCTGGATCGGTCAGGTCTCGTAGGTCCACACTGTCTGGCTGCGCCAACTGCGCCAATAGAAATCCAGCAAGCGAGTCCCCGGCTCCCGTGACGTTGGTCACGTGAACGCTGGGCTCGGCAGGAATATGCTGAACAATAACCCCAAGGTCGTGGCGGCCCTCAGAGACAAGCGTGAAAGTCGCCAGAGGAGACTTGTGCCTGCTGATAAAGTTTCTGTCTCTGGTGGCGTTCTCTGTGATTTGGATCAACAGGATCCCGTTAGCTCCGTCCTTTATAAGAATGCTAGGGAAGTATGGTACCAGGTGGAAGGCTTGCTGAAAGACGCCTTTCTTCACGTAATCTTTCACCAATGGAATGCGGTTGGAGAGTACATCCAAAGAACCACGCAGCCGAGAGTCTAGACCCAAAGCATCCAAACAATTGAACCAGGTCTCAACGTCCTCGAATTTGCCTGCTGAGAGAAACGACTCGTACATTGTGTCCAATTCAGCCACAGTAGGCGTGACAAGCTCGACTCCATGGTTTGGGTAACAGTCCAGAGAAACTTTGGCCAACTTGGAGGCCTTGACAACCGACGTTGGCTCGTGCATCACTTTATAATCGGCTATGAAGGACTCTTGCACAATGGCGTTCATTAGGTCTGGGGACACGTTGGAATCGAAGAGCACGTATCTGGGTCTGTGCTGACGCAGCTTTTGGATGACGTGATCAACAGGGATCTTTTCAATGATACTCATGTCTGCACACGCCACAATGAGCTCCCCGTTGGAATGATGTATTGAGCTGTACTGCGCGGTATTCTCCTCGCTGAGTTCGATAATGCCTCTTCTGGAGACTCCGATCTGGTCCATGCTCTTCAAGATTGCTACACCAGCTGCGTCTGATGGATTCAGAGCAGACACAAAAAGTGTAGAACCTTCAGGCTCGGCAGCAGACGAGGCCAATGCCACGTTGAAGCCGACTCCGCCGACGGATTGCGACGTTTGGCCCGGATTCGAGTCTTGCAATTTGGTGTGCGGCGTACTGATAATGCTAGTGGAGTCCAGAGCCACCGATCCAACCACTGTTGCGTTGTAATGGGGCGGAATGTCTGTCTCGACTGGCTTTGAATCTACTTGTGGCGGTGCAGGTGGCTGGTGCTCAAATAATTTCTAATTCTGTTAGTTCAACCTCCTTATCTTTGGATTTGTTTCAGATAGCACTTACCTGCTCGCTCCCTTCCTCTACTCTCTTGATCCTGCTCAGCTCGCTCGCAATCTTCGAGCCGGCCACAGCGTTGTTTTTGACGAATTCGACATTACAAGCAACGCTCACACCGTTGGTACGCTCGTTGATCCTCGACAACATAAACGGCGTCAGATTCTTGCCACTCACTCCAAGCTCCATCGCCTCTTTCTGTGTCTCCCTGATGATCCCGTTGATCAAATCCTCGCGCAAGGCCACGTCCACGGCAGGAGGAACGCAGAAAACGTAACCGTTGTCCATCCGCATGCTGTACTTACCGCTGTAGATCACAGAAGCGGCTTCCGCGAACGAATTGAACATGAACGGTGACTCCACGCCGCTGTCTCTCGTGTAAAACCCAGGGACATTGAGCTTTCTCGGTTGCGCAGATGCGAAATGGCCGTCGTTGTACGTGCTGACGGGCACTCCTTTGGTCTCCAGGTACTCCATGGTACGAGCCACGTCCAAAATGGATTTTGGCCCGGAGCAAACCACACTCACGGGTGTCTTGGCGAGCTCGTCGAGATCTGCGCTCACGTCCATCAGCTCAAAAGGTCTGGAAACACCCCCAAGACCACCTGTAGCGAAGACGTCTATTCCCGCCATGTGGGCTAGAATCATGGTTGCAGCAATGGTGGTTCCACCAGTGAGTTTATTAGCCATCACGTGGGCCACATCTCTTCTCGAAACCTTGAATTTGTCGGTACCTTTGGCAGTCATGATGTCGAGATCCTCGTTAGACAGTCCAACCTTGGGAACCCCATTCACAAACCCAATGGTGGCTGGAACCGCATTATTCTGGCGAATCAGACTCTCAACGGTCCTGGCCATCTCCACATTGGCCGGAAAGGGCAGTCCATGTGTGATGATGGTGCTCTCCAGGGCCACCACTGGTTTTTTCTCGTGAACTGCCTGCAAGATTTCGTCCGAAATTGTCAGTTTAGGCAGCTTCGAGAACCACCGTTTCCCATTATAAAGCGTTTTTCTTGTTCTCCCAAGCAACATTGAGTAAGTTGTGGCAATTTTGTGGAGTCTGGACGTTGGAGGGGTAATAAAATGTCGCTAGTATTGGTGATGAAGAGTGAAAAATAGTTAGAAAAAGTGTGTTCGGCTGAATTTCTTGTGGCTGTGCATTTGCACTGCCAATGGCACAGCCTGAATCGGGAAACGAGGTTGGAGATCCCCAGACGACTCCCTTTGAATGAGCCATCAGAGTGTGACACTATGACAGTGGCTGTGTCACAGAGGGTTGGTTTCATCAAATGCTGAATCGTGATATCAACCAACATCAAGGCACGCAACAGGGTTCAAATCAGGGTCTTTATAATTTGAGGAAGTTTTTGAAATCTCAATTTTACCAATCAAGCATCAAGCAAGATTGTTGCTTGATTCATTTCTTGATATAAGGTTCCCGCACAACCACTATCTCTCCGCCTATTCCCCACCAACCTTCACCAGGTTGCCCCAAACAGCATATCACACGCACTATTCTTATCTCTTCTTTACACCCCTACACCACGACACATTTTACGTCACACCTACTTTCCCTAGTAAAGATCCTATTATTATTATTCACATAATGCAGGTCACGCACTGGCGGAACCATCAATCTGCTCACTCACTCTTCTTTTTAGACTTTCCTTGGAAAAGCTTCTTGAGACCTAGAACTAATCCCTTGATCACGTCCAGGAACAGCAGCAGCATGAGCACCACGAACGCTCCCACAATCAAAGGGGCGTTTTCAACCACAAACTCGCGATCGAGAACAGCAGGAGTGCTCTTCTCGTTCTCGCTAAACCGATACCAGGACTTGGGCTTTTTGATTTCTTTGACTTTCTTCGGCAGCCAGGTATCATCCACGAATTTCTCCTTGTTAACATCGAGGTCTTTGGCCCATTCGCCATCAGGATGGTCTGCAGTAGATCCAGAGTATCCAAGCGGCTTGCGCTCACCGTGATAGTTGCGCTCGAACTCGATGTACCTAGACTTGTCAAAAATTGTGACATCGGGGAAAATCATCGTTTTCGAAGTTTTGATGGCCTGTCTTTCAGTCGAAGGGATATCACGGGGATCATCAGGCAAGTCCTCAAAGGAGTAAATGGTTTCGCTTGCGAAATCTGACGGATTGTAGTCGCTTGTCGTGTTGGTGGTGTAAAAGACTGAAACGTACGGAGTCGGCAATTTTCGCAGAATTTTCTTCAATAAATCATCATGGGCTTCCAAAGTATCCACTCTCTCTTCAGGAGTCATTTCATCTGTCAAAGGACTCAATTGCACTTTGATCACACGCTTGCGTGCATCGATATAATGAGGAACCTCTGCATGATCTCCTTTGGTCACTGTGTAGGTCATGGTATTACAATGGATTTTCAACAGCTTTTCCAGCTCATTGAGATCAAATGTAGACTCGGTATCGCTGTCTATAACAATGTTGGGGAACGTCACAAGGGTACTGGCTTGCGACATGTACTTTCTGAGATTCTCGAAGCCTTCGAAACTCTGGAAGTCCTCTATATGAAGTCCTGGCGCATTGATCAAAAGGTAAGCATCAGACAAGCACTGCTCCAGAGACCTCTTGACAATGGTGCTGGCCTCGTTTTTGCTGAAAGGCTCCTGCTCGCTGTGACTCAACGATGGCCTCAGTCCAGGAACCAGTCTGTGCGAGTAAATGAGCGCGGGAAACGTGCTGAGCGAGCAGCTGACGCTCGCCAAAAACAAAGTCAGTAAGGGAATCACTGTCTCTATCCTCATGCCAAGCAAATGCCGTGTCAGATTTGGTTAGGTTGTACGAATCATCCAGGAACACGTTGACTGTCTAGTGGAGAATACGTTTTAAATTTAGAACTTTTTTTTTCGCTAGTGCGTTTGGCAGGAGATTTTTCAGGCTGTGCAAACAGTCCACCGTCAAGCAAAGCTAGCGAGTTGGTTGTTTCTGAGTTGTTGCAGTTACTTCAGAAGTATTGATAGAAATCGAAAGATGAAGAACACTTTAGGAAGATATGAAAAACATCAAGAATTACAGGGAAACTTTGAACACTACTGAAGCTACCTGTCATATGATGATCTATCAAAGATTGTGATCGACCTAACGGAGGCGTAATTGGGTCTCAGAGATAAGGTGAGCCTAAACAGCCACTTCTATCTCATGAGTTTAGGGAGTATCTGTTGTTCGCTCAAGTCACTCGCTGATACACTGCTACTCCCCATCAACCAAAATCTTTCCCTCCAAAGCCGAATAGTTCTCGTAGAAACTTTCAAACAAGTGCACCAACTTCTCGATATCATGAGACCCACATGTCTCTCTAATGGAGTGCATGCTCAATTGTGGATTTCCCAAATCCAAAGTGCGCACGCCCAACTTGGCACTGATCATAGGACCAATCGTAGAGCCACATGGCGAGTCATTGCGAACCACAAACAGCTGCAATGGGGTCTTTGCCAGCGACCCAATTTGTTTCATCAAGACAACACCCGCAGAGTTGGACACGTACCGCTGGTTCGCATTGATCTTGATCACAGGACCTTCGTTCAATTTCGGCTTGTTGAGCGCCTCGTAGTTTTCTGAGTAGTTTGGGTTCACACCGTGGGCCATGTCTGAAGAGATGACAAAGGACTTGGCCATAGTAGACAGAAAATACGATGACGGAAGCTCTGATTGCAGGTCCACCTCTGGGTTAGCAGTCAATTTTGTCAGACGCTCCAAGATGTTTGGCAGGAACGAAGAATCGGCACCTTGCGCAGACAAAGATCCGACTTCCTCGTGATCAAAGAGAGAGACCAGCTGGATGCCCTTTTGGGAATCTAAACCTGCCACAGAGTTGATCAGACCTTGCGTGGCACAGTAGCACGTGACCTGGTTGTCGAGTCTTGGAGAAAAGATAAACTCGTTATTCAGTCCTCCCAAGCATGATTTCTGTGTGTCATATAACACAAGCTCAAAATCTTCAATCTGGGAGACCTCAACAGCCAGTTCATTGGCAATAAGCTCCAGCAGCTCCTTACTGTGTCTCTCAACAATGGTTTTCACCGACTGGAATTCTTCAGTCGAGAGGTCGTCTCCGCCACTACAACACCCAGAAGACCCATTAGTATTGGCGGCTTCTCCTTTCTTCTCCAAACCAGCAATTGGACGGAATTGGGTTTCCTTGTTGAACTCCCACTTGACATATCTGTCCTTACTAAGATGAATTGCCAGAGTGGGGATGCGCAGGAGCGGCTTATCGATCTTCACCAGCCTCGAGACAAACTTACCAGAAGTTTTATCGTTGACAAAGACACGGCCGGCAATGCTCAAGTCACGGTCGAACCAGGTGTGCCATATTCCGCCTCCATAGGTCTCGACGCCCACTTGGATGAAACCTTCTTTAGTTTGGTTTGAGACAGGCTTGATCCGAAGAACCGGGGAGTCCGTGTGACCACCGACAATGGAGAATCCTTCACCGGGTTGATAGAGGCCTCCGACGGTGAAAGCCACAATTGAAGAGGCATTTCTGGTAACAAAGTATTTGTGGTTCTTTTTGACGAGACCTGCCCAGTTCGAGCGCTCAGAAAGCTCGATAAAACCAGCCTCTCTGAGCTGCGATTTCACCGTGTGGACCACGTGATAAGGCGTGGGTGAAGCATTCACAAAGTCTAAGAATCCGTTGGCGTACTTGAGTGTTGAGGACATTTGGTTTGGTGGTATTTTTTTGATTTGGAATGAATTATCGTATAAAGTGATCGTTATTTCACGTATCAATTCACTCTTTATCAAGAAAAATTTGGAGCCTTGAGCTCAAAAATTGAAGATATAAAAAAGAGGCAGCTATAGAAAACTTTTTCGACTCGCGTCGATCGATATTAACTTACAAAGCATCTAATCTATCGTTGATTTCTTGAGCAGAAAGCTTTCTAAAGCGAGGTCCTTGGACACCCTCTGCACCTTGGAAGCCCAGCAACTCGTCATTGGCAGCGCCCACAACCGAGATCTCCACTGTATCGCCGTTCATCTCGCCTTCGATCGACTCTTTTAACGTCAAAAGAGCAATATGGATGGCATCTTCAAGCTCCAGTTCGTCGTTCCAACGCTTTTCCAAAAACGTCTTGGCCGCATTCGACCCTTTACCAATGGCAGTGGCTTTCCAAGGGAAATAGGAGCCAGATGGGTCCACCTGATACAGAGAGAAACCGCTGTGATCGTCGTGTCCTCCGACTAGGAGTGACACACCGTAAGGCCGCACACCGGCACTCTGCGTAGCGTCTTGCATGATCTTTGCCACCTCGGACACAAGAATCTTTGTTGGAGGATATTCGTTGTAAATTCTCTTGTAATTCGTATGCGACACTTTTCTAGACTTGTCTGTGAGAACACGGAAATCTGGGCCCATACCGGCATACGTCATTCCAATGTCAGGTGTGATGTTCACAATCTTCTCGACCTGCTCTGTTTTCACCAGAACAGAGCCCGATTTCTTCTCTGTAGCTAAGACAACTCCATTTGTAGCCTTGATACCCACTGACGTCACTCCTTGCTTCACTGCTGCCAGAGCGTGTTCGATTTGTTTGAGTTTGCCACTATGAGAGGAACAGTTAGTAAGGGCCTCAAAACCGGGAGTTTCGGTAGCTTTACTTACCTTGGCGAAAACGTGGTTAGCGAAAAAGAGTATCTGTCGGCCATTGTCGCTGTGTGTGATCAAATAGTTGGAAATTAGAAGGTTACTGGAGTTCAGTTATCACTGTTTTTCATATAAATCTTCAAATCTTTGGTGGCGAAACAAGACAGTTTTTTCTCAAATTTTCAGGCTGTGCTTATTTTTTGAACGAAAAAATTCAGTAAACTATCAAGGAAATTTTGCACTACAAAGAGATGGATAGAATCACCATATATGTACACAACTTTTGCTGTCGTACAAGGACATGGAAACATCGCTGTGAGCACAAAAACAGATTTACTCGAAATGGGAAGAAAAGGCACCCGCAGACGATCAGAGAACTCGCGAACAGCAGCAGCAGTACGGCCAACCAACACCAAGAACAACTCGTTCGGAGCGTTGGAAGCACTTGGAGAGCGGGAAAATCTACTCACGCTAGACAAAAACGACGAGGTGGTGCTTATATCCTCTGAGGACGAAAAAGCCGAGGAGCAGGAACTACAGGAGCCGCCTCGCAAGCGCCAGCACGTCGATAAGTCTTCAGACGCAGTCTCGCAGAATCAGGACTTCATTGGTTTCGAGTTTTCCTCCAGCGACGATGAGCCCAATGACGACTCTGATGATGACAACACCAATGAATCCGAGGATAGAGACTCGGGAAATGAATATCTGAGCAACGACGAGGCAATCTATCACACAAAATCGGTGAACCATAAACCAGGAGCAACGAATCCCAAGTATCCTTGGATTCGTAACAACGACCACTCCCGTCAGATAGAGATCTCTGATTGGCTCACGATGGAGATCAAAGACTTCTTGGACTACATATCTCCATCTGCCGAGGAGATCAAGGCCAGGAACGAGACTGTGGATCGGTTGCGTTCCAACATCACGTCGATGTGGCCTGACTCAGAAGTGCACTGTTTCGGCTCTTTTGCGACAGATCTGTATCTTCCAGGTTCAGATATTGACATGGTGGTGGTCTCTAAAGCAGGAAACAACAAATACGATAACAAATCCTCGTTATACCAGCTCTCGTCATTTCTCAGGACAAACAGACTGGCTATCAACATCGAAACCATAGCCAAAGCCAAAGTGCCGATCATCAAGTTTGTTGATCCAAGGACCAAAATTCACATAGATATTTCTTTTGAGAGAACTAACGGAATCAAAGCCGCAGAGCTGATCATCTCCTGGATCAAAGATACCCCTGGCTTGCGAGAGTTGGTCTTGATCGTGAAGCAATTCCTCTCTGTGAGAAAACTCAACATTGTCCATACCGGAGGCTTGGGTGGGTTTGCCATCATTTGTCTAGTTCGCTCGTTCTTGAAGCTGCATCCACGAGTGTCCACTAAATCTATAGACCCATTGGACAACTTGGGGGTGCTTTTGATTGAGTTTTTCGAGCTCTATGGCTACAATTTCGGCTACGACAACACTGTGATTGCGTTCAACGACCGTGGGGATCCCATTTATCTGGATAAAAACTCGTATGGGGCGTTCCAGAACCGCAACCCGTTCTCGCTGGCTATCCAAGATCCCCACGATCCTTCCAACAACATTTCCAGAGGAACCTACAACTTGAGAGACATCAAGAGAGCTTTTGGTGGAGCGTTCGAGCTGCTGGTCAACAAGTGCTATGACATGCACCACGCAACGTACCGGGAACGTCTGGGCCAGTCTGTGCTGGGCGATATCATCAAGTACAAAGGAAAGCAGCGTGACTTTGAGGACGCCCGTGTGGTGGTGCAGAACCAAGCGTTTGCTGTGGCAAGTGGCCAATCTTCGAGGTCGGGATCCTTACCTCCGCTTCCGAGTGAAACGAGCAAGACGAGGAAAAGAAATAAGTCTGCCGAAGTGCAGTTTTTGTCTGCGTCAGATTCTGAGGACGATTATGACGCCAAGTTGAAGGAGTTATATGAGAAGTCCCAGGAAAGTGCCCCCACCACCACCACCGCCGCCACCGCCAAACCCAAGATTGACGCTGATAGGCTAATGGGAATTACTGCTGATTCTGACGAGCAGCAGCCAAATGCCACACAGTCTAAGATCCCAACTGGTCCCTCTGCCAAGTCCAAGCCTCGGCCAACTCAACCTTCTGCGTACTCTCGAGTCAAATCTCCGTACGACTCTTCAGACGATGACTCTGATGAGGGAAGAAATGGTAACGGAAGCGAACAGTCGCGTCAAAACAGGCTCGACAGGTCCCAGCGTCGAGAGTACTGGCTTCAGAAGTCTGGCAATGGATTTTAATGTGTATAAGTAATACAGCGAGCGAAGCGAGTTGTTGTTCAGTTTATTTGAGGGTGAGTAGTCTGTGTTAAAGTTTGCAAAAACTTCAACGATTGGTGTTTTCGACTAGAGAGTCTTTGATATCAGGGTGTTTTTCTGCTTGAACATCGTTGTCAAGTACCGGCCAAAGAATAAAATCGGATAAGAGGGAATACCACCGTTTGGGGGGGACTTCACTAGTATTTATACCCTGGGGGATAAAAAAGGGGAAATAATCTCATATCAAACTTCACAGGGAAAAACTATTTCAAATGGTTATCCTAAAAGATTAGTGATAAAAAAAAAAACAAAGTTGAGCACACTCATTCTTCCTTGCACGGCGTACATTACTTTACTGTTACAACCCCCAATCCCCTTCATCTCCCACCAACAAAACCTCAAACATCCCTACACATCACAGCAACCAAAATGGCCGGCGTACAGGCTCCAGACGAGGTTGTGGACTACATTCTGGAAACCCTGTGTGTTTCGGACCCTGTGGGACTGTCTCTCGAAGCAGTGTGGGAATTGGTGGCCTCACAGATCGAATCGTTCGACGACTTCACCAAATCGCTAGTTTGGAGTTGGCTGCGTCAAGAACCGAATCTTTTGGTGAGGAAAAAAACAACCTCGACTGTGAAGAAGGAGATTAGTATGGATAGCTATGAACTGCTGGACAAGACGGGTTACCCAACTCTGGAGAGTCTTGTGATCCAGCATGGAGCACCGAATTTGGTTCTTACAGTCTCGGAGGATCTCAGGTCGCTGTTTCTGACCGGCGTCCGCAAGGAAAACAACAGGCTGGGCTTCTATCCTTACGAGCTTCTGCGTCACATTACCAAGGCCAAAGCAGACGGTATATCCTCCATTGACCTCATCAAGGAGTCTGGCCAAGACAGGCGAAGTCTCACCTCGCGGCTCCAGACTCTGGAGGAGCTGGGACTGATCCGCAAGATCGCTGCTGTGATCGATTCAGCACATTCTTACATGCTTGTGAGCACCAAGTACGAGAAAGACTTCAACAAGGACAGCATCAAGTCGAACATCGAATACATGCGTCTGATTATGAACTCCTTGAAAGAGGCTCCGAATGGGGTTCGGGTTCCTCGCGATCTGGCTACCGAGCTGAAGATCAGTAACCAGTCTGAGCGTCGTTTGTTCGCCAAAGCTGCAAGATCGCTGGTGCTGCTTGACTACGCCACGCGAATCAACGTCGAACACGAGGCTACAGGACGGAAGTTCCAGGGCCTGCAGTTCCAGAAAAGTCTTCCTGAAGGCGCTGCCGGGATAGCGAAGCTGCGAGAGGAGATGTCGTCAATCAGCGAGAACAGACAGGAAGACTTCCAAGAGGATGTATTGAATGCTCTGGTGGCCGGGGATGACCAAGACCAAGACGAAGATGCCGAGGATGACGGAATACTGTTCAACCAATTCTTCCCCTTACAAAATCAGATCTATGATTTTGTAAGACTTCATCCTGGGGTGTCCATCAAGGAGCTCACGAAGAAGCTCACGGGCCCGTTTGCCAGCAAGGCGCTCGGCAACTACCTCAACAACTACGCCGAGGACGCCCCGGGATCGGGAAAGCCTCTTTCGGTGTTGAAGATCCTGTCGTACCAGGGAAAAGCAAGGTTTTACACTTTGATGACCCAGGAGCAGTATCTCAAGACACAAGGAGAGTTTGTTGATAAAAGGGCGTTGTTGGAGGCAGTTGGTTCTCCAGATGAGAGGTCACTTGTGGATTTGAGTGCCAGTATTTACAAGCCCAGTCTGAGGAGGTGTTCCATTGTGAGGTTTTCCAACGGGAGTTTCCGATTCCATTGGTACGGGTACCCTGGAAAGGTGTTGAACGATTATGTCACGAGATCTTCGAAAATCAAAGAGTACATAATTGATTTGGATGGCCTGCGGATTTTGTTGGGGAAAAGGGTCAAGAGAATGGGCGACCCGTCAATTATTGAGCGATCCGTCTCTGAAGAGGCCAAGGAGACAGAAGAGGCAGAAGAGGCAGAAGAGGCAGAAGTGTTGAGCGTGGAAACTTCTGCAACTGTTGAACCTGCGACCGAGTCAGGGTCCTCGCCGACCCTTCCCGCTCCTGCAAGCAACGTGAAGCAAGAAGAGCTTCCCGCACTACTCGAAAACCACCTGAACAAGCAGGGATCGCAGCTTGGTCAGGATTTCGGGCCCAATAAGAGACGCGATATTCTGCTGAGCATAGTAGATGAGCAGAAGTGCGTGGTTTTCCACTCCGATCTTACAAAGAAAATCTCAGAGTTGATGAATGCCAATTTTCAAGTGGACAGGAAAACCGTCAAAAGAGATGCGACATACTTGGCCGAACAAGGACTTCTCGAGATCCAGAACGTCGAGAGCAACATGCGTTCTTTCACGTATGAAGTATACTGCTCGACAAAAAACCCCCCTTCTCCATCCGATCTGCAGAATGTCGCCAACATGAGCCCGCGAAAACCGCACTCTGCTCCGCGGGTTGTGCTTCTGTCCGGTGGTCCCACTTTCAAAGCAAATGACTCGCATTTCTTCAAAATGCCACCTTCTTTGTCGAGACCGGGCGCGGGGGCTGGTTCAAAAAGATCCGGCGGACTGGGCGGCAGTGGCCGCGCTGAGGCGAGATTGCGTGCTGCCAATAATCCCAGTACGGAAGCTGGTGATGATGATGTGCTAGATTTGAAGGCCAAGCGCAAGAAGCGGAAACCAGAGGACTTGAAAGCAGAAGACGATCTACTTTCACCTCTCATGGAATCGAGAAAACGCAAGAAAGTCTCTGCAAGATCAAAGCCACAACCTTCGACGGCAACGCTGGCCAAGAGATCGCGGAACAGCACAAGACTCTCGAACAAGGACGTCATGCTTTTGATCAGGGCAGTTGTCATCTCTCAATCGCTGTCTCCTTCTCAAAACATCGACTGGGTCAAGGTTTTGGAAGTCTTTGATGGGAGATACACATCCGAGCTCCTCAGAAGACAATGGCCTAAACACAAAAGAGCTGTTGGTGTTAGAGTGCTGGATCAGACTCGAAAGACCTGGGAGAAACTGCTGCTCAAGGCGATAGATTTCGGGAAAGTGGGCGAGAAAGACCTTGTGGAATACAACCTCAAGAAGATGATCGAGGTCTGGAAGTCTCTGGACTCGGAGAGCTTCAACTACACCCACGACGTGATTCTATACCAGAACTACGACGAAAATTTCAAAGATCAGTACTTCAAGTACGATATCAATGTCCGTGGCCATGACGTCTTTAGAGAGGGCAACTCGATCGTCGAAAGAGAGGACCAATATTCAAGGAAGACGTTTACTTACGCCATCGATGATGAGTCAGAAGAGGTGGACGTCATCAAACCTACTGTCTTGCAAGAGGCAAAGACCAAGCTCAAGGCTCTATTTGCAACGGGTCCTTCGAAGTTCTCGTCTGAGAAAGCCAAGCGAATCTTCTCGTCGACGTCTAAAGAGATCTATGCCAAGGCTCTAAGCGAGCTGGAAGACGATAAGGTTATAGCCTACTTGGGAGAAGAGTCCAAGATCAAGTTTGCGCTCACAGAAAAGATTCTGTTTTTGATTGAGTCCAAGTTTGACAAGCTGTTCTTTGAAGGGTGTGCCAACTTCTACGAGGCACTTGAATCGGTCGCTTTGAATAACAAGGGACTGATTATGTCTCCGCTCTCGCCAGACAGTTGTTTTGCTCCGCTGATCAATCTGTACGCCGAAAACGCGCTAAAGGTGACCAGAATCGACCAGCCGGCTCCCCTGCTGACCGACAACTACTCCACGAAGAGCCAGGATAAGACAAAGCTGGAGAGCGATTTCATAGTCTCTGAGCTGAGGTCGATGGTGAACTTGACGAGGCTGTCTCCTCCAGGGGGCAGTCCGTGTTCAAAGCTTTGGGTGGACCTGAACGGAGACTTCAATCGGGTCATCTGGGTCAAAGTGATTTGCACGCTGCTGCGCTGCATACTTTTCAGACCTGGGGTGACTTTTTCGCTTCTAGCTTCTCGATTGAGTCCGCTTTTTGAGCCTTTCGAGGTCAAGACGCTTTTGGATTGGTTGGTTGCCAAAAACAGCATTCGTGAAGGACCTTATCATGGCTACTGGACCCAGCCATACTGGTATCTGACGCTGAGCCTGTAGATAAGTCGATTGAATTGCTTTATGGGGTTTATTTCTGATGTAACTATGTATCGGTGGTGGGGTTATCTCCGAGTTTGGGTGAATTTAGTTCAGGTAAGCCTCGCGCATAATTGTTGGTAAGTGTATCGGCCCGTGAAAGCGCCGTCGAGAGGCCGATAGGGGGCCGATAGGAGGCCGATAGGACGCCCGTTTCACGCCGAGAAACGGCTATTGTTGGGGAACGGACTGCCATTGTCCTTGGATTTTGCGATTGAGGTGATGACAGAACGTACGTTCCCCAACTGGAAATACGATTATAACGATTTTGACAGTTAGATTTTGGCAGGATTCTCGTTCAAGATAAGAATAAGCAGGCCAAACGTTACGAAAAAAATTACTTGGCAGCAGCACTGAAAGCAAATGACTTGGTTCGAAATTGTAGGCAAAACGGGCTGTTGAAGAACGCTTCACCACTCATTGATCCCGAAATAGACCAAATCGGGAAGTCTAGACTAGGTACCGTCATTCTACGTTGAAATTGTAAACTAGCTCGATGGTTTGAGTCCGATATATTCAAGCAACACTCAAGTAGGACCTGCCCTGCGCTCATATGAACAACTACTTATTGCTCGTGATGATATCAAGCAGAAAGTTTGGCAGCTCGTCGTGCAGTGGGAAACCCTCTGCAAGATCGTCCTGCGCAAAAGCACAGTTGCCCCTGTTTGCCTTCACCACAGGTGCCTCGGGAGAGATGTCAAAGTCGAATATGTCCATGGGCAGGCCGATGGTGGTGCAGGAGTTTGGAACGTCCACGATTCCGGCAATGTGTCCTTGAATCGGGGCAGTAGACAGCAGAATGTAGATTTGGTAGTCGTTGTAGCCGTATCTTCTCAGATACTCGATGACTCTCAGACAAGTCTGCCGGTAGGCGACAGTGGTGTCCAAGTACAGCTGCTTGCCAGACTCGTCCACGGAAAAGCCTTCAAAAGTGAGGTAGCGGCCAGGACCATAGTGGTTTTCTACAGGACCGGGCAAGTACATGGGGCTCTTCATGTTGAGGGTGAACATGCCCTTTTTGATGACAGAGCATTTCAAGGTGATGCATCCGGACATCTCAATGGCTCCACAGAATGAGATTTCTCCGTCCCCCTGACTGAAGTGCAGGTCGCCGACACTCAGCTTGGCCCCGTCCACGTTACAGGGCAGGTACACTTTGGATCCGCGAGACAGGTTCTTGATATCGCAGTTGCCCCCATTTTCCGGCCGGCCTGGGATCGTGCGGCACCCGTGCGCCAACTTGCTCTCCAAGTCTTTGGAGACCTTTGGACCTGCGTAGGCGTTGCACGGGTCTGGCAGGTTGGCCAAGACGCAGTCTGAAGCCGGATTGGACTGGACCAGCTCAGTCTCTCTTTTGGTCCACTCGGCCAACACCCCGGCACTGGGTGCTGTTCCCAGAATCCCCGGATGAACCAAACCTGCGAACCGCACCCCCGGAATGTGTCTCGAGGAGCAATGGATCCCTTCGAAGTCAAAGATGGCTTTGGCGGCTTTTGGATAATGCTTATCGAGAAAGCCTCCCCCGTTTTCCTTTGCAAAGATGCCACAGTAACCCCAAGGCTGTCTCTCCAGAGGCTGGACGTCTTGGATCTCCACCACAAGAACGTCTCCGACCTCCGCTCCCTCGATATCGAACGGACCGGAAAGGTAGTGGATCCGAGAAAGGTCACAATGCTTCAGGTCGTCTGCCGAGTCGTTGTTGCCGATCTGACCGCCGGTCCACTCGTAGCACTCGATCTTGTACGGGGTGTTTTGCTTCATCGTTCTGTAGCTGGGGATGTCGGGATGCCATCTGTTGTGCAGACCTTCCTGCTCCCATGCAGGCTTCTCCAGGTCAATAGTCACCAGGGTCTCGACGACTTTCCCGTATTTCGAGGACATTTTCGGGGTTATGAGAGGCAAGTGGATCAAGAATGTGCGCTCAATTGATTAAAATAGGCCAGAGTTGCATATACTTATACAAGTGAGAGTACCCCATACTCGAGTACAAAATATACATAGATTAGATTGCGCTGCAATTTCCCTATCTTGGCTGGGGACCGGGAGGCTCAAATTATGTCGCCGTTTTGTCGGCCCGTTTCTGGGGTTTTCCTGGGCCGAGAGGGGAACTACAGCGATGCGTCAGGCCAGAGATGCTCGTTACTATTGTGGCTAATCACCTCACGAGACTGCTGCGTAAGCGCGTTTCCTTATCGGGTAAAGAGATAAGCACAGTGCAGGATCGGTTCGAGTCACCCCAAGAATTTATAGTTTGATAGCTTTCGCGGCCACCCTGAGGGCCCAATGGGAGGTGAGAGTACTACTTTGTTGGCAACGTCGCCTGTTGCTACTGTACCATTTGATTGGCGGTCGCAATCAAATCAACAATTCAACTGCTCGAACGAGCGAACGAGCGAATCAACGAGCGGAGCGAGTCGATGAGTGAACAGATACATCAATGAACAGATAAGTTCAACTCGCTTCCCTCGTAGAGTCAATTTTTTCTCGGGCTCAGGCTACTTTTACTGCTTTATTTTGACTCCATGATCGCCCTCACTAGAATCTTTGGAACGCCTGCAGGGGAAGTGCAGCAAAGCACTTGACTAATGCCTCCAGAATCGTCGAAGGCTGGACTTGTCGTTTTGATGGCTGCTTTGGCCTGGCTGAAGCACCGGCCTTACCAGCTCTGCTACGCAAGTCACTGTTCCCGCGACACCCAGCGCCCGAAATGACAGAGTGGCTCATTGAGTCTGCTTGTTCTAGGGTTTGGGTAGCCCTAGTCAACTTGGTCTCGCCGGGTGCCCAGAATAAAGGACCTGGCGACTCACAACCATTCATACAATTCCAATGCCAAAGTACGGCCAGCTTTCCTGAAGACGGACATGTCGTCATCATTATACAGCTCCTCGTTGCTGCTGCATCCGCTGTGCGAGACCGGAGACGCGGCTGCCCAGCCCCAGCCCCACGGTGCGCGCATTTTCTTTGGCCCAGCAGTCAAACCGCGAACCGTAAGAGGAGGCTCGTATCAAGCCCCACCGTAGGAACCGAGGAGTGAGCCTCTTCAAAATGTCGCTACCCCAGATTTTCGGATTTTTCGTGTTCCTGATTTTCGGACTTATTTTTTCGAGCAGTATACGCAGATAAATTTAGCTAGAATTGAAATAGCAATCTTAAAAGCCTTGGACGTTTGCTACAGTAGTCGTACTCACTACTCCCGACCATGTTCCACAAAATCAAAGACAAGCTCAAGAATCTGGACAGCCCGGACCTACCGGCTAGCTCTCCCGCTGCTCCCGTCGGAAACAAACCCTCGACAAGATCAATCTACCAAGCAAGACAGAACTTTGGAGTCAACTTTGGGTCTCTGTTTGTGCAGGAGAAGTACATCTACGACGAATTGTTCGACGGAGACGCCAGCTACGAGCTGGATGCCGTCAAAGGCTCGGTGGAGTCCAGCGGCTTGGATGCCACGAAGCAGAAGTTTGAGTCGCATTGGATCAACTATTGCTCGGACAACGACTGGAAATGGCTGCAAGCCAAAGGTGTCCAATCGGTCCGTATTCCAATCGGATATTGGGCCGTTTGTCCCAGCAAGTTCAACCAAAACACCTCTTTCGAGAGCGTGGGTGGTGTCTACGAGAACGCATGGGCCATCCTGAAGCACTACTATATCGAGAAAGCAGCCAAGTACAAGATCTCCATCTTGGTGGACCTGCACGCTTTGCCCAAAGGAGCCAACACAGGCGACCACAGCGGTGAGCGGTTCTCACAGCCGGGGTTCTGGTCCGATAAATCAGCCATGGGGCTGACGTGCGAGATCCTGAAGTACATGGCCCAGGAGCTGGACAAGTACGACAACGTGGCTGCTCTCCAGATCGTCAACGAGTCTGTGTTTGACAACTCTGCGAGCGGCCAAAGAAGGTACTACAACGCCGCCGTCAAGGCAATCAGGCAGGTGAACTCTGGGATTCCCATTGTGATCAGTGACGGCTGGTGGACCGACCAATGGGTCAAGTACTTGCAAGAGAGCGAGAGGAAGGGGGACGCTGGAATTGTTCTCGATGCCCACGTGTACAGGTGTTTTTCGGACGACGACAAGAAGAAGAGTGCTGACCAGATCATCAGAGACCTGGAGAGCTCGGTCCTGACGGGCCTCTCGGGACCTGCCGATATCATGATCGGAGAGTACTCGTGTGTTCTGGATGGCGAGACCTGGAACAGAACGAACAGCGACCGGTCTGAGAAGGTGAGGGAGTTTGGAAACAAGCAGGTGGCTCTGTTCAACGAGCGGGCCAGTTTCGGCCACTACTTTTGGTGTTTCAAGTTCCAAAATGGCGACGGAGGTGAATGGGGCCTGAAGCCGATGGTGGAACGAGGCTGCATCCCGTCCAGAGCAACTTCAGTCCAGGTTCCTGGCGAGCAGGAATTTTCTCAGAAGCTGGGCGAGAATCTCTCTGGACACGAGAACTACTGGAACGGTCAGAATCCGAGCGAGAAATATGAGCATTGGCGGTACAAAGAAGGGTTCACTACAGCTTGGGCTGACATGACGGAGTTCGCCAAGTTCAACAACTCGAGAATTGGCCGAATCAAGGCCTGGAAGAGCGCCAGGAGACAGGAGCATGTGAAGGCCCGGGGCGAGAATGGTTTTATGTGGGAGTGGGAGCAGGGGTTTGACGCCGGAATCGCTGCTTTTGTCGGGTTGGTGGGACACTGAATCGCCATCAACGAGCGAAGCGAGCGAATCAACGAGCGCAGCGAGTTGATGAGTGAACAGATACATCAATGAACAGATAGAATCAACTCGCTGCGCTCGTTGATGAGTAAGCGGGCTGATGAGTCGACCACTCACTTCGCTCGTTGATAAGTAAATGAGATTTCTGAGTGTCCATCGAATTGGTCACCGTAATTAAGGGCCATGTTTCAAGCAAGACTGTTTTTTTGATGCACCCATATACTCGCTACGCCTCTCATTCTTCTGACTGGAGCTTTAAATGATCTCACTTGTTGCGTCCTAAGTAAGTTTGTGTATTTTGTCGCCACTTAGCTGGTATTGAAGTGACTGCCTTTCGAATTCAGTTAGGTGAGTCGAGATATCTCTGAAACTGAAAACTAAAGTAGACCGGCTTACTTTATCCTGCTGGAGGCGAGAAGTAGACGGCAGGCTGTTCAGTAGTCCAGTCGGGCTCAGACACTCTTTGCAGACAAGCGTTATTCAGTCATCTGTGACCAACGATGGTCGCCGTGGTGGTCATCGCCAGTATTCGGGTCAATGAACCGGTATCGATGGTCAGGAAACGATCCTGGCTGGATTATAGAGCTAGTAAGGAAACCATTGAATGAGCGTTCCGCAAATCTCCTAGTTGCAACGGCTGCAGAGTCTCGGTTTACCTACAGTAGCGGCGAGTGAAGTCGACATTTCTGAATGAAGCGACTGGAATTCATAAGTTTAGATGACTTCAGTGTCACACTCAATCACTCATCGAAGTACACAACTATATGAGTGGTTTGCTGCAGATAAACACGGCTCGAGTCAACGGACAAACGGGACCGATGGAACAGTGATCATGGGCCAGGGTAAGCACCCAACTACTCATCCACAAAAAGCAGCCGTTTGGTGATCTGTAAAAAGAAATAACCCCTTCGCTCGTTCTTTTGATCACTCCTCATCAAACACCGGATACTTCCCCCTCAAGTTCCCAACAAAGCCTCCCCAGCTCACCAGATCCCCACTATCCAGCTTCACCACCCCAGACTCCACCATCACGGCCACCTTCTTGCAGCATCTCAGAATTGCCTTCACAGTGTCGTTCCTCTTCTCCAGCTCCTGCTTTGGGGCGTCCTCCTTTAGCTTCTTGTTCAACATTTTGGTGCAAGCGGCGATGAACGTTCCCATCGTCTGGTTGCCCACGAAAAGCGTCGGTTTCAGCCCGATCATCTTCACCAGAGTCAGCAGACAGATGAAGATTACCGTCGGATCGTCTTTGAAAGCCTTTGCCACCAGCTTTTCGAAAACCACCGTCCAGTCGACCTGGCACAAGACCTGCAGCTTGGAGTTGTTTTCCAGAGCCACCAGCACAGAGTACACCAGCTCGTACAGAGACTTGCGGAAGTTCAACCCATCGTCCAACTTGTGCTTGAACGGTCCAATCCGGACAATCTTGACGAAATCTTTCTTCTGATCAAGCTCGCTGTCCAATATCTGGCCCATCACTTTCGAAAACAGCGGCAGAGCCACCAAAGGCCGCTTATGAACCGCAAATATTAAATTCGACACACCGATCTGCTTCAACTGGAGGTCCGCATCAAACAGGAAGCCCGTGGTCGACGTCAGCTCAAGATATCGAGACAGAAGCGGCACCTTGTCCTTGAGGAATTCCGGATTTTCCAGCAAATACTTGGCTGTAGACGCGACTGTGATCTTTAGAGAGGCAGAAGCTTCTTTCAGACTCTCACACAAATCCTCCACCAACGGCTCGTTGCGCATAACAAGCGTAGCCAGAGCCTCAGCAGCAACAGAATGCTCTGCGTCGCTGTTCTGGCCCTGCAAGACGATTTCAAATACGGTTTTCGCCGTCTGAGGGTCCAGATCAACGCTCTTGAGCACCAAGTTCAGCGCCTGAAGAAGCTGCAACTTCTGGCCAGCATGACTGGGACTCTGGAGCCGCTCCACCAGATCGGAAAGGTACTTTTCCGGGTTGCTTGTCACCAGCGTCGCTACACAGCTGACCGCGCCAGCACGAACGTGCTCTTCTTGGCTGTCCAGGTACTGCACAAACGGGTCCAAATCGCACTCGAGACCAACGCTCCGGGCCACTTGCTCCAAAAATGCCAGCGAAAACACCACTTCGGACCCGGAAGCCAGATTCTCGAGCATCTGGCGCACTTGCTCCCAATCTTGCGCTTCCACGGCCGCAATGGCCAGCAGTTTGGGCACACCTGGAGTGGACTGTGTCCCGTAAGACAGCACGGCCGAGCTGAAGCTGGCTGGTGTCAGCTGGGACAGAATAGCTTTGGCCAGAACAGCTCTCAAAGTCAACTTCTGCTCTCCAACTGCCTCGTCCAAAGTCTTACTACCCGCATACTTCACCAACAGTTTCAGAGGCCCGTCAATTTCACTCCCGCCTTCTTTCGGCACCACGTCTGCCAGGACTCTCACCAAGATACCAACGTCCTCATCGGTGACTTTTCCCGTCTCTCCGAGAGCCACCACAGCACCCAGGACGGCTTCTCTGTCGTCCTTGTCCAGAAACTTAGCACACGCCAGGGTCGTCACGAGCGCCTGATGCTCCAATTCTGCAATCGTGAAGTACCCAACCAAGTGCTGGACCACGCAATGGACCCATTCTGGAGACACTTGGACAGCTCCAGAAGCGACAATCCGCTCGACACAGCCCAGATTCACGCCAACAAGGAACTCAATCGTGATGGTGTCGACAAAGACTTGCAACGATTTGTCAAGCTGCGGTTTTTCTAGGCTCACGTTCACTACGAGAGCAGCGAGACACCCAAGAGCTTTCTGCCGAATCTCCATCGAGTAGTTTTTATTGGCTGCTTTCTCCACAAGGGCCTCGTTCGCCTCCGCAAACAGCAGTCTGGCCTCCTCAGCTCCAATGCCGTCACGGCGGACGCAAACGGTCAGCATCTCCTCCAAAAGCTTCATCGCCTCCAAAACAAGCTCGTGATTCGACGACGTGGCCACACAGGCCACCACGTCGCCCACAATCACTCGTGTACTCTCGCCAAAGTCTGTCAAAGCGTTCTGAGCCACAATGGCCGCGTAAAACTTGATCAGCTCAGCGTCTCGAGCTTCTCGAAGCATCAGTAGACCGCCAACAAGCTTCGTGGCCCACTCCTTCTCTACTCCAGCAGAAGCATTTGACAACTCGGCGTAGAATCCGTACAAAAGCGGTAGCCTGCTAGCGTTCGCTGGCACCAAAAGCCGCTCAAAAGCGGCACAGATCGCGTGCTGTTTGGCGACAAGCACTGCAAATGGATCATCGTCTCCCTGCATGCTCACATCCGACCCACGACGGCCATGTGCGTACTCGTTCAGCGACGCAAAGTACTTCAGACTGTAGTACGGACCGTCTTTAGCCGAGAACTTGAAGATTCTCGTCAAGACACGGAGAGCACCGTTCACAACGTTGCTGTTGGGGTCCTCTAGCTGTCTCAGAAGCAGATCCAACAACCGTAGAATACTGGGAAGATGCAAGGGATGCGACGACAAAATCGCCGATAGAAGCACCGTGCTATCTCTACGAAGCTTCCACGAAATCCCTGAGGCATCGTCAGAGGTGTCGGACTCGACGTCAGAGAGAGAGTAGTTGTCTTGGTCCTCACCGTCACTGAAGTCGTCCAGTTCTCCGTCATCATCGCTCTCTTCTGCCTCTGCTTTGTAGGGGTCGTACTCGAGAAACTGACTGACTATCTCCAATGACTCTGCAACATTATCTTCAACACTTTCAGCCCGAACGTTATCGAAAAGAGCCACAAGACAACCCAGAGCCTCGCATCGGACCTCTTCGACAAGCTGCTGTTGGTCGAAATCGTCGTCGGGTTGACTTAGACCGTTTAGACGGAGCCCCTGCAAGACCATGGGCCACACAAAGCCCACGTGTCCGGCCATCAGTTTCGGATTGGCCTTGATGAGGTTGCAAACAACGCTCAAGGTAGTTGCTTCGTACTGTCCAAAAAATGAGGTTATTTCCTCGAGCACAGCCTGCATTTGCGCTGCTGACGTAAGCGAACGTGCGAGCAAACCGAGGGCGAAAACAGACTTCTTTGCAATGACGCTTTCCGCCACGAAACAGGCCTGGATGAGCAATTCGGCAGTGTTGACCTGCTGGGCGGCCGAGAAATGGCGTCCCAGGTATTCGAGAAGGTCTGTGAGGATCTCGATGTAGTCAATTGTTGAGTAGAAAGGACGTGACTTGTAGGGCTGAGAGCTCGGGATGTCTGAAGTGGCTTCCGTAGAATTCTGGATCTCTGCGAGCAAAGTTGCCACAATCTCACGGGCCACAGATTCATTTGCAACAAGGCTCTTGAGAATGTTGTGGATCGCCATGGTGTAGATCGTCGAGGTGATTGAAACTTTCTCGGGTTTCTTCTTGGCTAACGTGGCCACGACAGTGGTGACATAGCTTCCGAGTCTAGGCGTGAGTGTCTCAAAGCACTTGAGTGCTTGTGTGCGAACCTCTGGAAACTCGTCATCCAGACACTTCAGTAAAATCTTAGAATATTGCACCTTCCCATCGCTTGGAAAGTTGTCCTGGTTGCTAACAATCTCTTTTTCCAGGTCATTGAGAGCCATGAACCGGAGATCCGGATCCGTGTCTCGCGTTTGCGTAAACAGCTCTTCAATGAAGTATCTCATGATGGATGTGGGCGAGGGTGTGGGAAGGTGAGAGGAGGTGTTATTCGGATAGGTGGTGAGTGATAAACTTTTAGATATTTGAAGCGAGAAAAAATATGAGAGTGGACCTCACGTGATCAACAACGACGCAATAGAAGCGGTTTACAAGCATGGAAATTTGCCTACGAGGGAAGCAAGTGAGCAATCTGACAGCCCATGGGTGATGTCGGGGCTCGCAAAGAGTCACCGAGTTGGTCTTGGCGGAGCTCAATAAAAAAGAATGAAAAGGGGTTTTTTTTGTTGAGATAAACGAGTTGTGAGTGGTTGAAGATGCTTCGGTATCGATCACTTGGAATGCTGGAAATTAGGCTGAAGAAGAATTTGCTCTGATTGATATCGATGACAAAGAACTGTCCCAATGTACACCAGCGACTCGAACTCTTTATACGACATCTTGAGAATTGGCTGAAATATTCCTGAGTCATATATAATCGTTACTGATTGGCTAAGTAATTGGACACTAGCTCTGATGATTTGTGTTGACAGGAGTAACCTTGACAAGATTCCAAGAATAGACAGTCGGCTGATTAGTATGTGTAACTGTTAGCAGAGTGCAAATATTGAAGGACATCCACAATTGCAGCTAAGGGCTACGCAGCACCCAAGCTGAATATCTGCCTGACGTCAGTGAACAGCAACTCATTGAAAAGTGCCAATGTGTATTGCTCCAGTAACGAGATTGTTCAGAGTCTGAGTGGAAGCTATTCAACGATCTTCTGAGCGTATCACGTGATGTGACACACGTGAATAATGATCCGTCGGCTCTCTCAACTCTTCTGCCTTCGCTTTAACACTTGAAATGACATGTCTTTTGCCAGCACGAGCGACAAGTTTAGCAGACTTGCTAGCTTGTTTTTGAGTCGCTGGTCTTGCCTAATATACACACGAAACTAAATTGCCAACGAACTCGAAGTATTACTCATGGCTGTCGCTTGTTAGAGAAAGAAATGTAAAGAGGAGGCCTTACTAATCCTTCTTGGACTTTTTAGACTTCTTGGATTTCTTGTCCTTCTTGTCTTTCTTGTCTTTTTTGTCCTTCTTTGTCTTTTTATCTTTGGCCGTCTCCTCCTCAACTTCACCATCTTTCACACCTTTATCTTTCTTCTTCACCTCCTTCTTCGCTAGCTTCTCGAAATCCTCGTCCCCGACATACTCTGAGACCTCAACGTCTTCAACGATCATTTTGGGGCTCTCGCTTTCAGATTCGTTCAGATTGTCAGCCTTTTCTTCCACATTTGCAGCCGCTTCGACCTCACTATGCTCTTCCAGATCGTCAACGCCTCTCAAAATCAGATTTTGCTCGGTCAAAATCTTATGCAATTCACGGGCACGCACAGCGTAATCGTACTCTGGAGCCTCGATTTCCTCGGTTTCGGTCCCAGACTGTGCTCCGTCAGCCCCAGTTTTCTTCAAAATGGACTTCGGACCGTCCTGTTCTGGTTCTTGCTCACCTTCCCCATTACTCTTGTCATCAGCCTCCTCCTCTTTATCAGTCTGAGTCTCTGCATCTCGAGCTTCCTCAAGCTTTTTCTCGGCAGCTTCCGCTGCTGCGTTCCATTTGTTCACCACCTCAACCATCTCAGTGACCAGTCTGTCGCGCGAGCCACCTTGCAAGCCCTTGATATAGGCTTTCAGAGCCTCATAGTGGGTCTCTGGGATGTTTTTGATGTTTCGGAGAATCCAGTTTTGCTTCTGCTTGGAGAACTTCCATGATCCAATATCCTCATGGTACTGACGCAAGTAGTGAAGTTGATCCCTCTCTGGTGGGGGCGGTCTCTCGCTCTTCGGAAGCTTCTTTCTCTTGGGCGGTTTGGCCTGTTTCTTTTCCTCGGTCTCTTTAGGCTCGTCTTCAAGCTTTCTCTTCACCTTCTGAGCTTTCTTCTCGTTGGAGTCGATATATGTCCGGATGGAGAGTGGATCTTCCTCCAGAGTTTGCTTCACTTTCAGCCCGAGTCTCTTCCAAGCTGGGACGGACATTGTGTTGGTTTTATGAGGCTGTAAGGGTCCAAAAGTCGATGATTGAGTTAGAAAGGCTAGGCTAGATCTTAATTTGTGTATTTTTCAAAAAAAAAAAAAAAAAATCCAAAAAAATTCCAAAAAAAATGCCAAAAAATATTTTTGGTGAAATATTTTTTTATCTTCAATATTTCAATGAAAAACTTTTCGCCCAACTTAAAATTATTACCACCACTCTTTTCTTCTCTGTAAGCTTTTTGCTTCATCATTCAAAACATCCAGCATCTGTAGATCAGTAAGTTTACGGATCTTCGGTTGCAGGATTGTACCGCATGTGACGAGATGGAAACTGGGGAGATTCTCCAGCAACCATCTCAATCCTTGGCTTTTGACCATAAGCTAAGGGGATTGGACGAAAGTCCTACTGTCACTTTGCCAAATTGACGATTCCTAGTTTGAGTCCGGCGTGATTACTTTACTTGCGTTGGATATAGAGATGGAACACATTGTAAACGTACACAGATGACGAGCGAAGCGAATCATCGAGCGTAAAATCAAACCCGATCAGAAAGTTACCAAGATAACTAGCATGACTAGTTCTCGGCTGCCCGAGTATATTTGTATGGTAGTACTTGTAACGAACGACCCGGTCGTCCAGTCGGCCTCTCGGCCTCTCGGCCGCTCCTCAGCTCGACTAATTGCTCTGCTCGCGATCAAGCAGGGTGCCCAAAGCCAACGTCTTGTAATCGTCAACAGCAGTCAAGAGACTGTCCACCAACACGTACTCGTGGTCACCATGGGCCACCAAAATGGACCCCGGACCATAAAGATACCTTTTGAAGCCATTTTGGGCCAGGTTGGGAATGTCTGTGGAGTAAGCCGCGATCATCGTCTCAAAACCGGGGAACTCGTAGTCGAGAAAAACAGGGTCCGAAACCTGGCGAACAGTGAGCTCCAGATGATTGTAACCTTCCAGAATACTGTCGACTTGGGCCACAACTTGTTCTGCCGGAACACTGAGTCTCATGAGAACAGTACACTCTCCTTTCGAGGAGATCACATTGGCCGCTGCTCCCGCATTGATCAGGCCAATGTTGATCGTGGTGGGTCCGAGCAACTCATCGCTGGGCCAGGGTGCCGACGAAAGGTCGTACATGAGTCTGATCAAAATGTCGTTGGCGTTGATTCCAAGCTCGGGGTAACCTGAGTGGCTCGAGACTCCAAGAGTCTTGAGATCAAAAAAATAGATTCCCTTGTGGCCCACTGCGAGCTTGTTTTCGGTGGGCTCTCCAAAAATGACAGTCTCCCATTTTGCATCGATCATCTTGTCGACGTCCTCCATTCCGTCGCCGCCAATCTCCTCACCAACAACGTACAAAAGAGCCAAACTGCCCTCCTGGAGTTTACCTTCGACCAGAAGCTCTTGGAAAGCCGTCACTTGTGCGGCCACAGAGCCCTTGGCATCGCAGGCTCCACGACCGTAGATGCGGTCTCCCTCGAAATAGTAGTCGATATACGGCGGCACGGTATCGATGTGGCTCGTGTAAAGCACCTTGTTGTCTCTGGTGGAGCCCAGGTAGGCGTAGATGTTGTTACGGCCGTTTTCGGTTGGTATGAGCTCCACTGTGAGGCCCATGTTTCTGAGGTAGTCTGCCAGATAAGACGAGACGTTGTATTCTTGCTTGCTGATCGAAGCCTGTTCAATCAGGTTCTTGTGCAAAGTCAACATGGAGGTTCTGCTGAGTGCGTGGGAGCCGAAGGAGCCGGCTTGGAACGCAGCGACAAGGGTTTCTGGCAGTTCGAGGCTGTTGTCGACATCTTCGTCAACGTCGACGTTCAGGTTCAAGTTGACGTTAGTGTTGACGTTGAAGTTGAAATTGAACGGCAAACTCTTGACTGCGTTGGCTGCAAAAAGCAGCATAAACACGCTGGCGATCTTCATGGAGAGAACAGAGGGAGGGGATGAAGGAGGAATGCAGACAAAAGAGAAGGGACAGTCAAGAGGAAGTCAAGTAAGAAATGTAATTTATTTTCTAGATAAGTTATTTGGGCGGTGTAAAAAACACCCGCGAGGTGGACAAAAACTGTACAAATGGGGAAATTATCACGGATAAAGCGTAAGAGTGGGCCTGAACAGGCAGGAAGAAGGTGAGTGGGACCTTTGAAGAAAACGGGTGGATTGATAAAAGTGGGATGAGGATTTGATTGTGTTTTGACAACTGCATGTGCCATCTTGTCCAGTTGCAGGGATGGTTGTTGTACGTGCTTGCAAGTACTTCCTACCACCATGAATCGGTTGACCACGCTTGATTGATTTCGGAGAGCAGATCCTAGCCTCCTGCTGTTTGACTTTGCCGAAAAATCAAGTGACTACGGGTTTGCGAAGCAATGGCCGCTATGATTCGATGACTATTCCAGACACTCCCTGTATTGTGGCCCTACTGACGGACACAGTAGAAGCAGTCCTTTCAGAGAGCAGCCAGGTGGATTCGGTGTTGGTTTGGGAGTCGAGTGCGAATACTGTCCAAATAATCATCCAGTGCTGTGAATTTACTTTGAAATGAGTTCTGCCATTCATTATGATCAGCCGATCAACTTGATCAATTCGCATATCCAAGTACTACACTTGCTGATGAGAAAGCAGCCAACTTTCCGACCCGAGGGCCCGATAAAAACACCCAGAGAGTAGACATTTCTTCCGAATAAGCCTGCAATCGCTCTTACCAGACTTTGTATCCACTCTCCCATATTACTCATCATAGTCGAAAACTCGCTTCGCTCTATTTTTCGCCTCGCTCGTTATATTTTTTTTCATGAGATCAAAATCTCAAATAACTCAAGTCCTTCAAGTTCTCCTCTCTTGGCCATATTCGCCACTCACCGCCATGGGCTCTACACAATCAGAACTCACATTTTCAGACCTCTATGTGTACAATCCGCGGGAGGACCTCATCGACTCTCTGGAGCTGCTCTACTTTGACTCACTCACACTAGAACAAAGATCCAAGGAGCAGTATGACAAACAGCAGAACGTGGCATCCAACGCCCCTCAACAGGCCAGAATTGTTCAGCCGGCACCAAGAAAAACCAGTCAGAATGCTCAATCCACCAAGGAGTCTAAAACCCCAGTTCCCTCCAGCCAGCCGGCCCAGCCCAAACTCAACGACTACCAAAAATTCAACCTCAGACGAACGTCTACCGGTCTGTCGGCGGTCAGCGAGGAGGAATTCGAGAACATGATGGATCAACTGAGTCTCTCGGGGTCTGGATCCGAGGAATCTGAGGAAGAGACCCCCGAGGAAGCTGTTTCGGAGGTTCTAGAAAGCGATTCCACTGTCAGCTTTCTCAACACTCGGTCTCCATTCGTACTTTTTGGCTCGCCTCTTTTACCCCCACAGCAATGCATAGCAGCTTATAAAGCTACTCTCAATGCCACAGTTGCCGGAGTCGATGTTTTGAAGCAGCTCCAGAACATGCGTGGCGCGAAATCAGAGCTCAAGCAACGCAAATCGGCGCTTTTCATGATCGGAGGAGGCCATTTTGCCGGAGCGATCATTTCTCACGAGCCCTACAGTACCAAGGGTAACCAGGGAAGCCCGGAGGAGCTCAGGGTGCAATCTGTGCAGATTTTGGAGCAAAAGAGTTTCCACAGGTACACGACCAGACGGAAGCAGGGAGGCTCCCAGAGTGCCAGCGACAACGCCAAGGGGAAAGCCAAAAGTGCTGGTTCCAACCTGAGACGGTACAACGAGCAGGCCTTGGAGCAGGATGTCAGAGAGCTCTTGGCTCGCTGGCGTGCGTCTTTGGATCAGTGTGAAAACATTTTCATCAAGGCTACCGGAGTCTTTTCCAGGAAATCTCTCATAGATTACCAAGATGCTCCGATCAAGTCCGACGATCCGAGAGTCAAATTCTTCCCATTTGTCACCAACAGACCGACCAGTACGGAAATCAAAAAAGCTTGGTGTGAGCTGACTCACTTGAAGGTTGTGGACATCCCCAAACCGGACAGAGAGCATCTGGAAAAGGAGTTGAAGCAGAAAGAAGCGCTGGCTCGGTCGAAGATGCAGCCAAGCCAGGTCAAGACAACAGAAGAGACCGCAGAGACCGAGTCAGAAAGGTTCACCAACGAGTTAATTGCTCTTTTAAAGAAGTCCAAAGCCCCAGCATTGATTTCGTTCATGAAAAAGAACAAAATAGACGTCAACATGCCTTTAGAACCGACCAATGAGTACTCAAACACCCCCACTTTGCTTCATTACGCGGCTTTCCACAAGCTGGCCCACATGTGCCAGGTTCTTCTAGTGAATTTGAAGGCCGATCCGACCTTGAAGAACAAGTTTGGTCGTACTGCTATTGAGATTGCCGGAAATGTCCAAACGAAGTATACGTTCTCTGTGGCCAGAAACAGTCTTGGAGAGGATTACTGCAACTGGGAGAAGGATGCAAAGGTGACGGAGTCTCGGAGCAGGGAAGAGGTGGATGAGCTTTTACGAGCCGAGAAGGAGAAGGAAGATCTTGAATCGAAGAGACTGATTGAAAGGGAGCTTGAAAAGGCCAGAAAAGAGGCTGAACAGCTCAGAGAGAAAAAGCACGGGACAGGAAGGGCCCTTGCCCCACCAAAGATGACGGAGCAGCAGAATTTGAACTCGCTGACGCCGGAGCAGAGAATGAAGGTGATGAGGGAGATGAGAGCGAGAGCCGCGGAGGAGAGGCTGAAGAGAAGCTAAGAGCAACAAACACACAACAGCGTCAAGTGAACGAGTGATTGAGAAGTGTGAGATGATGGGGACACAACTAAAAGGTGACGAGAAATGATTCGAACTTAGGGAATGTGGAATTGAGCAAAGCGCTCGTTACAAACTCAGTGCAAAAAAGTGGGGTTATCCTTGAAACGGTGAGAAGAGGCTGGAATGATTAGCAAGCTACTGATGTGCTTGTGATTTAGATCGTTTTTTTGACATGCCGCCGAGGCTAAAGTGCCTAGCTCCATTGCCTCGCAAACATGCAGTCAACCAGTTACTGTTGGCGATGATCTGCACTGCCGTATCTGAAAGCATGTCAACTCGCTTGAGATCACCAAACAGGGCCAACAACGCACGAGAGCTTTTCGTGAGAGTTGGCCAGCGGAGGTCACTCAGAGTGATTTTTCGCCTATAACTTTTATAGATTAATGAAGTCCGAGAACGTGTGTCTCAAGGCATTCAAAGTAACTATGAATGGTTTGAAAATCAAGACTACTGCGTAATTTTCACTCACATATCGCTACGCTAATATGCCATTATGTACTCATACACCCAATTGCAAGTCGCTATGCTCATCAATCGTTTCTATGGCTTCGCAAAAACATAGGAGATAACCTTCTTCTCTTTTTCCTGACTCTCAAGTATTGCATCAATTACCGAATCCCCCGTCTTGACACTCCTTGCAGGATCAAGGTGCCGGTAATCGACCAGACACTTCTTGATCTGCTGCTTCCTTTTCACCTCGTTGTCTTCGTCAAAGCTCTGCGTGTAGTTGAGCGCGGACACAAAACTGGGTTGCTTGGCTACAGGAGTGGGCGGATCCGTTTCTTCCTCTACAAGGCTCACCTCTGGTGAATCTCCAGCACTGGGTGGCGCCCTCCCTTCTCCACCACAGTCGCATTCCATCAACGAATGAGTGCTTGAATTGCTACCCTCCGAAATGGTGAACAAGTCCTTGAGATCGTTGGCATCGAAAAAATCCTCATTCGAAGTGTTTGAATCATCTAGGAACTTGTCGCTCAAGTTGGTCTTGATGAGCTGTCGCTGGAAAATCTTCTCGTCGATACATCCGGCAGTCAGCAGCCGATAGATGAACACCGGTCTCTTCTGCCCATCCCGGTGGATCCTGGCCATGGCCTGCGTGTCGATGGAGGGATTCCAGTCATTGTCAAACAATATCAAACGAGATGCCCCTACCAAATTCAGGCCACATCCTCCTGACTTGGCACTCAGCAGAAAGACGAAATTCTTGTCCCACGAGGACGTGTTGAAGCTCGATACAATCTTATCTCGCAGATTCGAAGGTGTAGACCCGTCTAATCTCGAAAAGGTGAAATTGAGCGCATTCAAAAGCTTCTCCAAGATATCCAAAGTCTGCGTGAAATTGGAAATAAGTACAACTTTCTCCCCTCGAAGATCATGGATTTCCTTGAGCAATCTCGCCAGCAAGATTATCTTGGCACTCTTGAGCTTGTTTCCAAGTTCGTTTCTGAAAGACTCCGTTTCCTCATGCTTCTTGTTGCAGATGCCCAGAAATAGCCCATCGTCTTTGAGCAAAGAAGGCGAGTTACAGATCTTGCGGAATGTCGTGATCAGGGCAAGAGAATCGTTGGTCTGTCCGTCCTTGATGATCTTCCTGAAGTGATTACTTTGCTCCAGCGTCTTCAAGAGCTGGATTTGTAGCTTCGTCGGCGGAGCAAACAAAACGTAATCAGATCTGCTAGGAAGATAATCATTCAGTTCGTCGATTGTGCGGCGTAACACGAACTGCTTGGTTAGACTAATAAGCTCTCGCGAGATGTTCTCGCCAGCTTCTAGAACCTTTGGATTCGTGCAGTTGGCCTCTCTTGCTCGCAAAATCGGCTTCATGTACGTACGTTGGAAAGATTTGAAGTCTCCAAGAACGTTGGGATTGATAAAGTTGATCACATTGTAGAACTCAGTCAGATCGTTTTGGATCGGCGTTCCGGACAAAATGATTCTCCTCTTGATACTGAAGCTCTCCAGCACTTTCAAAACTTTGTTGCTGCCACTCTTGAGTCGGTGGCCCTCGTCGCAAACAACCATATCGAACGCCACTCTATCCAGCTCTTTGTGGAGACTCAAAAGTTTTTCGTACCCAATAACGAGAACCTGGTACACGTTGGTGGTCTCAAAACCGGCAATGCTTTGCTTGTCATTGCCCTGACTCCCGTTGATAGCCAAGACACTGACTCTGTTCGGGCCGAGCCACTTTTTGAACTCTTTTTTCCAATTCATCACCAGAGTCACAGGACAGCAAATGAGCACTTTGCGCACTGTGTTGTTCTCGGGAACAACGGGACTCTGCTTTAAAAGCGTCCAAACAAGCGTTATCGTCTGGAGAGTCTTCCCAAGCCCCATCCCGTCTGCTAACAGGGCTCCATGACCTTCGAATTTTCGATAACCCATCACACACTCATACAAAAACTTGACCCCTTCTTTCTGGTGATCACGCAATCTCTCCACTAGAATCGGATCCACAACAACGTCTCGAAACACCTCTGCATGTGGTGGCTTGGGCAAAACTAGAGCGTTTTCGGCATTGGGATCGTGAACCGGTTTTTGACTGGGAGCCGCTCTGCCCAGAACCGGTCTTGTTCTCATCTGGGGACCCGATGTGGCCGGTTTGAAAGGTTCCGGGGAGACTCGAGAGGAACTACCCACCTTAGAAAGTCCCACGCTCAATCTGGATGTACCTACACCCAATTTGGACGGCTTCAGTACTCTCTTGATAGACAAAGGGGACTGATAAGCCACTCTTTTCACTGGTCTGACCGGCTGCAAGTTCTCCAAATTCTCGCCGGGCTCTCCATCAAGTTCAAACTCGTAGCTGCCACCCTTGAAAACCCCATTGTAGATGACTCTGCTCGCGTTCGAGATCTTGGACAGCATGATACCGTTATCGTCTCTCATTACAGCAGAGTCCGAAGACACAGAAAGCACAAGTTTCCCGTCTCCATCCCACGTTTTGTTCTTTTTTTGAGTTCGCTTACGCCACAGAACATTGAATAATTTCATATCGAGCGCCTGGTCCACGGAAACGGCCCTTTTGAGAGAGTTTTGGGTAGTGGAAGGCAAAGAGGCCATGCCAGATGCTACGCGTTCCGCAGACGCGACCGTGGTGGATTTCTCGGCCAAGTCCGCACTTGGCAGCTCTCTCGCCACCGTGCTGCTCTCTGACGAATCCATGAAAATATATGAGCTCTTCGGAAGAGAGAATTCGAAAGCTTTGATATGGTTCACAAGGCGTTCTTTACACTTACTCCCTTTATTTTCGTGTTGTTGATAAACCCTTCAGATCAAAACACAGGGAAAAATATGTCAGACTTAACTGCCATTGGTGTACGGATGTTATCGCTCACGCGTTTTTATTCCTGTGACAACGTTCTTTTACTTTGAGAGTCTGTGAGACCTCAAGCACAAGCTTAGCTCGATCGATTCTTGACCATTGACCGGTAAACTAGACGGAATCAGTTCATATGGATGGTCAGTGATACAACTCTATACGGGTCGTGGAAAGGCCTTGATTCTATTGCTCCTCCAAATCCCAATAAATATTTGAGACCTCGGTCCAAAACTTTTTCACATTATATGGCTCAGTGTTGGACACAACTAACCAACCACGATCAATAAAACATTCATGGTGTCAACAGATAGTTTGAGCTACATCATGTTAGTACGCTTTTGTTGTAAAGCGATGGTTATTGTTCATTGATTCATGTGCGACTTTAACTGATGCCTTGTTCGTGGATATACATCCTTGCACCAGTAAGTTTTACTTGATTCCACAATATTGCCTATCTGCACAGCCTGCAATGTGGGGAAACTTAATTTACAGAGAGTCTCTTGCGCAATTCAGCTGACTCATAGGAGTTTGCTACTGATATCAATATCTTCTGAGTTGACATTTCTTTTATAAGCGTACACATAAATTCAAAATAAAGCAGAAAGCTCACTCATGCGAGTGCAGCATCATGCCATGTGTATCCGAGAGGAGGACGCTTGTTCGTAAGACGGGAGCTGTGTGTCCTTTTCATGGTATGGAGGCGGGTTTTGCGGCAAAACGGCGGTCTGCTGCATCGAACTGCGGCCCGGCGCTGTATGACGAGCGTGACGTGGTGAGTGTCTGTGATGTCTCTGAGGCTGCTGTGGAGGTGGTGGTGGCGGTGGTGAAAACTGAGTTTGGAATTGTGCTTGTGCTTGAGCTTCGGCCTGTCTTCTGCGCTTTCTCTTTTTGTGAGACTTATACACGGCTCTGCCGGCAACCAATGGAACGAGTGCAATTAACCACAGCATTTTGTGATGGTACAAAGAATATTTTGGAAATTACATTAAAAAAGTGGATTGGCGCACTGTCTTATATACAGGTTATCATCTCGAAAGATCGCTGGAGCTGGGAAAAGAAACCCCAAATAATTGAAAAAAAAAACATGATGCGGCGCAGCAGCAAATCACGGCTGTGCAGTCACTCACTCAGGCGAAATTCAAGAGTCGCTTCGCCTCGAAAAACACAAGAGCACAGCCTGAAAAGTAGCTGCAGGGCCCGGATTTTTGAATATATCGATACTCATCGGGGAACCATCACCACCAAGATGTGCTCATCAGCCAGAAAAAGCTGCTCAAATTATGGAAAAGAGAAGCAGAAACTTCCACGCCGACAAATCTGGATTATTTCCTGTCCAGCTCTTCTAAGCTCATGTTCTTTTTGCCTGCACGCTCGAACAATGCCAGTGTTTGCCAAATCTTAATCACACCTAAGCTGGGATCGGTTCCGAACACCCGTGCCTCACGCTCAGCGTAGCCACCAAATCCAGTCACGCCGCCAAGACACATCCATATTTTGTGTAGTAGACAGAAATCGCTGGTATTTTCAGCACCCACAGAGACAACACTAACACCTATAGATTTTGAGATACTCTTTACAAAAGCACTTGTTTCAAGAAAATGAACAGATTTTTGTTCGAACCACCGTGGGCTTGAAAAACAACTGATTTGGTGTGGAAAAATGCATTACCCAAAACATTGCCTTGCAGATAAGCATTTCTCGATTCAGAGGTTTTCTTTTGTCTAAAAGCCAGCAAATGAACGTGTTCTGGGCTGATAGAGCCTTCCCGAGCACGTTCGCTGCTGAAGAATCTGTTCGCCAGTTCAGAAAGTAGAGCGGACTGCTTTTACACTAAGGAACCGCACTGAGCATGTAGTTTACGATGCCTGAATTCTTTTCTGGACCCGGAAGACAAACGCAGTAGTAGACCTCACTTAAATCCTCCATGATAATCTATTTTGACACAATTTTTTGGCATCGTGAACTCCGAATGTGATTATGAAAGCGGTCGTTTTCACGAGTAGAACCGAAAGAGCCTTGATATGGCCGCATTGACGTCGAGAGTTTGGTCTCCCGATAGGTTCGCGCGTCGTTACTATCAGTTCGGGCTTTTCGAGGTGAATCATCCGCACCACGAAGCGCTGTGTTTCTTGGTTGGCATTGCAGTGTTTCAACTCTTACCTAAGTATAAAAGATCATGTATCCTGGCAACTCTCTTTTCAAAGCTTGGTTTCGGGCCCAAAAGCTTTGAAAATAAAAATTTGTTCTTCTCGACATGCTTGAAGAGACTACAGGGAGTGCGGGATCTCAAACTAGCTGATTGGGTGATACACTAATCGCCTGTGTTTCGTGCTTACCCCATCTGGATTCCACATCTTCTTGTACAGCCTTAACATGAAGGTCATAGTATGTAAAGACATCTGGAAATGAGTATCTGGACGAGAATGTGTTATACCATCGTACTAGTCTAGACAGCAGAGCAATCCAACAGCTATATTGTGGTGTGTATCACTAGTCCAAAGCTCGCAGCCCCCGATAGTGCAGCCAGAATTACTGGCATCACAATCAGGTGGAGCGCCAATTCTCTAAGTCATCGTTTGTACCAAGTGATTGTCTGGCTCGATGAAAAATGAAAATTGTCACAAATCCGGGCACAAGCGTGTCCCACTCAATAAACCGTTAGCCGAGGAACAATTGGTGGCCAATGACGTAAGCGAGCCTAGCATCATGCAATGATCGGATATGCGTACAGTTGACAAACCTTCAACCGGTCTGTGTCTCCAGGATAACGGAATGAACCCAGTACAAGGGCCATTGCGTATATGAGCAAAGAAAAGCTTCGCTGAAATACTTGAGAA
Source organism: Ogataea glucozyma (assembly GCA_003706155.2). NCBI lineage: Eukaryota > Fungi > Ascomycota > Pichiomycetes > Pichiales > Pichiaceae > Ogataea > Ogataea glucozyma. The sequence continues at coordinate 255,236 of PPKO02000006.1, forward strand.
TCACCTGAGAAGGCACGCTGTATGGAAACCTGTAACTTTTGAATGTAAGTGGGCCGACTCTCAGAGGTGCCTCAACTTTGAGCCTCTTCCCAGAGTCTGGAAAAGACCGCTGTGAGCTAGATTCCGGGACACCTTGAATACACTCCGCAAAATGGTTCATATCGTTCCTACTCGAATTTGAGGAAATGCGAGCTTGTGCCAATTTGGAACTCATTGGTAGCCGATTCAAAATCCATAAAATATCAGCACTATGTTTCAAGACCAGATAACAACCCTAATGCTTCACATCCAAAGTCTCAAAGCTAAAAAAACACTTGAAGTGGCAAGGACAAAGAGTGTTGTTCAGAATAGGCGGTGGCAAGCTTGATTCAGTTGAGTGAAAGGTCAAATCATCTTAGTTAGACACAAATACATGGGATGCTTTGTAAAGCACCTCGATTGCCAAACTTGTCCTACTCGGTGTATGAAATGTGCTTGAAAGTTTCGGAAGCGTTGAATTTTCCGAATACGAAAACCCGAATTTTCGTACAGGAAGAATCTGGTCACAAATGTCTTGTGCATCATGGCTTTATAGTTCTCGAACCGTGTAGCATCCTCTGACTGTGAAGTGCTATCACCTTCTAACTGCTGAATTTTTCAACGAAAATGAGCTCAACAGTTTGCTTGCATAGAAGGTCTCTTCGCGAAGAGAAGGACTAGTTGTTCCGGGCATCACCCAAAAGTCCATCAACGTTCTCGAAAACTTCAAAAAGCTGCCCAATTTTTCCATCAAGACATCAGACTCGTGCTCTTGGTCAAGGCCTGTCCAGAGTCTAAAGCCCGATCATCTCAGACCTTCGGTGCAAACAAGATAGCTCTTTTGCTCCCAACAATTCATAACCTGACTAGCACATCAAGTATAAAAAAGCCGCTCGGCAAAAAAGTGGGAGCAGCTTCAAACTGGCGAGTAAACATCAAGGGTCGGCACATGGAGAGGTTGGAAAAATTTCAGTCTTGCAGGGAGTACTGATGCTTGTTAATGTTTCTTGCCAAAAGTTCAACAAAGAAACCCCTCGTGAATCGCAAACTTTCTTACATCTAGTAAAGCCCTACAGATAGATAGCTACATCTCACATTGCTTTGTTCAAAGTTACTTCCCACAACTCGAACTACTTGTTTAAACTTCATAAGATCGATGTTTCAAACGACCCGTTATAGGCCACAGGTTTGATCTTCATCACTTTACCACCACCATTGTGCTTAGTGACGCCGAGTTTTACCATAGTCAAAAGACGGTAGCCGCCTCTCGTAAATGTTGCTCGCGGCTATTGTTCAATCCTGCAAAAAAAAAAAATGCAAAAGGTAAAAATCAATAGCTTGAAGTTAATCTAAAGAAAAATGCTCTTATCAGATGAGAAAACGGTGTTGCACATTACTGAAACGCTACTCTCATACGACTTGTAATTTAGATCACGATGAGCAGTAACAACTCTTTGTTCCCGGAACGGCCCCCAATCCCATCGGAAGACCAGATTATAAAGCACCTGCGTCGCACAGTCAAAGTAGCTGAACAAGCCAAGAGATTTGGAAAACACCCGTTTGGTTGCATTCTCGTGAGTCCCGACAACGAAGAGATCCTCGCTCAGCAGGGCAATATCGACACGTTGAATCATGCAGAGTCTACACTATGCAGATATGCTTTCGACATGTATCCGGCGGAGTTTCTCTGGCAATGCACACTCTACACAAATTTTGAGCCCTGCGTCATGTGTACGGGGTCAATTTACTGGTGTAACATCGGCAGAATAGTGTATGGCGTCGACGAATCCTCGTTGTTGAAGCTGACCGGAAGCGACAAGGAGAACATGACTTTCAACCTCAGCTGCAGAGAAGTGCTGAGAAAAGGCCAGAAAGATGTGCAAGTGCTCGGCCCTTTTTCGGGACTAGAAACCGAAATAGTAAAGGCGCATCTCGACTTTTGGAAGGGTGACTGACTGATTGAGCAGTCGAATGAAATTCCACAATGAATGTCGTCCCTTGCTGTGTACCTTGGACCTTAGCATGTGTGTGAATGTCTATGTGTCTAGCGTTTGACATTCACCGAATTTGGTACCCTATGTCTCAATTAGGAAGAATACGGAAGAGTGTTTTTTTGCATTTTTTTAGTTTTTCTAGAAACTTTGTGCGTCAATACAAAGTATCAAAGTGGAAATAAAAAACTTTAATGGCGTATGCTCGAGTTTCACATTACTCATGGAATTGCGTCGTGCCTGCTTCATCAGCGTCAAAACAAAGAATCCTCCTGCCGGAGTTGCCTCAGTCTCTATACACCCGCAGGGATCCAGAAACAGTAAACTCGGCCCGGTCCGATGTCCGACCCGGGCTTCTATAAATAGGAATCCCACTACGAAGAAAGCAGGTTTTGCAAATAGAACGGACATTTGGACGCCGGATGCTCGAGGCCCCATCAAAGTGCTGACGAAAGCATCGACCAAAGTCTAAATTGTATCCGTCTCATGCATTCAAAACAAACGAACGCTTCATTCTCTTCTATGCTGGCTCCTGTTGGAAACGGAAAACCCCTGGCGATCGCCAATGCCTGCTTAGTAAACGGCTCGAGCTAGTTTCTCGAACGGGGTGCATGTACTGAGGCATAACATTGCCTCAAAGGCACTACTCCCAGGCCGTAACAAAACCTTATTTCCTTGTTACTTAACCCCTACTGCTAGGCGGGGTAAGGCCGTAGCACTATACACTTTTTTACTATTGTCTTATGGCATGTTAGTTGATTCAACAATTGCACCATCTGCATGCACACAGAGAATTTCACTGCAACCTGCTGTGGCATAAAAAATAATTTCAGACTGCCGAGGTAAAAATCTGCTCGCAGATCCCGGAAGCAAATTTCTTCGTTGATTTGTGAAACAGGGTCAGGTGATGCTGGGGCTGGCTACAGCGAGCAAAAAAAACCAGGCTGAGCAAGTAAAATTGAGAAAGCAATAAAAACTGGTAACTTGGACGGAAATGACAAGTCACTTCAACTTCATAGATTAAGGCGGAGAATATATTTATCAAGCGTTTTTTTATTCAAGTACAGTGAGACGTATAAGAATCCCCACATTCCAAGCTAAGGCTGTGCACTTGGAGCAAAGTGTGTTTAATGTACTCAGTAGCTCTCGTGTGGGCTGAGCGGTGTTTTGTAAAAACCGTATTACTTTTATAAACGAATCAGGGCTTCACGGCCCATATTGCTAGCTGTGGTTTTTTTGAATGAGCCTCGTTTACAAGACTACGAGCCCGTTTGAAAAACAACAGGGCTGCATTTCACACAGCCGAAATAATCGGACACGCTCTACTCTGCGAAGTTTGTGTTCTGCAGTAGCTTTGCAGGTGGACTCGCGGACCGTGACTGCATCCGTTTTGGAACAAATACTCAGCATGTGCAAACGAGACCGTGCGGATTCGATTTCCAGTTATGCTGCAGCTGGTTTTTCGGCCCATACGTGTTCCAGAACCGTTCCCTGCTCCCACACCAGCCCCTGATGCACAAACGCGTCGGTGCATATGCACAGACGATTTATATTGTATTTTAAGAGCTTGTGCGGCTGGGTTCTGCAATTTTTTACCTCGGCTCGTGCATCGTCTATTGCTCATAGTGCTTAGGATATTGCATATACTTGCATATATGCATGTGGTTCACCCTAGTTGGATCCACTATTATTTTTTAGTTTTTTTTTTTTTGGATATTTCTTAACCCAGCTGATATAACTTATATAGTCACAGTTCTCGGGACGAAAAGGGGGTACAAAGAATGATGATTCCCCTTGTGTTCAAGAGCCAGCTAGCAACAAACAACCTACAAAAGACTTACTTCGCCTTTTGCTCTGCAACTCTGCTACTCTGCTCGTAGAGCCGGTGCTCCCACCATGGAACTGCCGTCTTTGATCAACTGCTCAGACCAGTTGAAAGAAAACGTTGTGAAAAAGGACCCGCTCGTGCTTGAGACTGAAACGCTGTCTCCAGAATCAGACAAACTAATCGATTCCTCTCCCGAAAAACTACCCCAATCAAGCCCAGAACTCCCAAATCCTACAGCCACTACCACTACAAATAGATCCTCAGAGCCGGTGTCTCAAGAATTGAGAAAACATCTTCATATCAAGTCTGAGCAGAGACGGCGCGGGAGGATCATCGACGGGTTTCAAAAGCTCAAGGCTATTGTCCCGACCGTCAATCCACAAAGTGATTCCAAAGCTCAAGTTCTCAAGAAAACAATCGAGCACATTGACATGCTGGAACAAAAGAATAGCACTTTGGTAACGGATATCGAGCTTCTCTGCGACTATACGCGACAGCTGCAAGGTCAACTGGCTCTCATGAATGGCCCTCTTATCCCTTCTTCCCCTCAAGTGCAACAGATTCTAGATTCTCACAAAAATAATCCTCCTTTCTATCATCATCAGCGACACATCCAGAATCACTATCCTCAATTAACGTACCAGTATCAGCCCCATCATCAACCTCAGCTACCCCAACCCTTTTTCCCTCCTTATGGGAGCCCTCATACACTACCTCCTCCTACACAGACGCGGTTGGTGCCAGGGGTGCCACTTCGTGGAGGCTCGGCAACCCCGACTTACCAGCATCAGTCACAACACCAGCCATATCTTGTACAGTCATCATACCCGGGTCCAGATCTCTCGAGTAGGAGCTCAACCACCGGGTGGCAGTCCCATCAGCGGAGGCCGAACTGAAACAACAACAACAACAACAACAACAACAACAAATAGCCATTTACAAAGAAAAAGCCCACACCACCATCTGCTAGTTTTGCTTTAATTTTGATTGTATATTAGCAGGAAGCAGGATCTTTCAGATACTCTTCGAAAAAAACACACTTCCCGACCTCTCAAGAGAGTTCTGGCATTTCTTTGAGGAAAGAAATCGTCCAGGCAGTTTGTTGCACAGCCAGATGCTGAGGGCCCGGAATTTCGGGTGTTTGAGAGTTTCAAAATCGAGAACTCATCGAGTTGTGCCAGCAATTGTGTCTAAACTTTGCCCGTTACTCCATAGCAATAGTATTAAAGTTTGTCAGCCGTTATGTTTTTTGTTTCGGAAACGAAAGGCCAAGGCTATTTCAGTATTAGGTTTTTTCAGCCAACTCAACTAAACTTTTTTGTTTGTTTGCCTTGCGCAACTCGACTGCGACAGTTGAGTTTCTTCTGCGTCACCTCCTGAACTATGAACAATAGCCGCGGGTATAACCCAGTCTGATTTGCCAGACTTGAACAAGAACAAGACGATTGTGCTACTTTGTCTTAAAGGGACAATCCTTGCTTCTTACTTTTGTGAAAATGAGATCGGCTCACGCACTAACCAACATCTGCAGCTGTAAGCCCTACTAAACCTTGTCGGCCGAAGTGTGGTACAGAAAGCATGTAGTTTAGGCCATACAGTTGTTGTCCAGCAGGATTTTTCCGTTGCTTTTGCTTCTTGTTTTGTAACAATAGCCGCACATCTTTTCTTGCCTTGGTGTACTTTTGCCCTGCCCAGTTTTTCTTTTTTTTTTTTCGGACCTCCCCACACAAAACAGACTTCATCAGTAAAATTGATGCATTTGTACATCAGCGGCATGACTCGGTATGACAATCACGGTCAAGCGGATATCATTGTTCAACCAATGTACCCTGTGCGCGAAGCCACCAAGTACTCATAGGTGATGTTGTAGCACGCAAAAGCGCGTCGCTTAGCTCAGCACATCGTTGCTGGCAAAAGCACGTCTTGCGATTCATCTCTCCCTCCTAGAGACGCACCATGTACCCGTCCAATCAACAAAAATACCGTTTATGGGCAAAACTCTGACCCCACACAGTCATGAGAATGACAATTTGGCTAGTGTGTGAGCGATCATCCCGAGAGTTGCTCGTTCGATCGAAAACAAATTTCTTCCATATCGAACGAAAGTGATCGGCTACCGCTTCATGCGTGTACGCTCTAGCCTGTTTCCACGGTCCAGAACCACTCCCACAGTATCGCAGTGCGCTAATGTGTTTCGAGTTGCGTACAGGGCCCCTCGGACTTTGGCCATCATTCGGTCCTGGCTCACAAAACATCTGTGCCTTTCCCTAAACAAGTTGTCCCTTTGTCGGAGATCGTATGATCGTCACACGCGTGTGGGCTTGACTTTATGCTGCAAATCCACCTGGTCAGTTTTGTTTGGTTATCTCCTAGCGTCTCTGCTTGGGTATATCCGGTTGGTTGAATCCGGCGGCACAATTCCGGTTACCTTTTTCCGCTCGCGAACCTGAATTTCCGATCGCTTATTTTATTTACAAACTTTTTTTTGACAATTTTGGCCTCGCCAAAGAATCGAATTGATTCTAAGAAAATTTACTGATTCACTCAGCCGGCTTTGAGTCGTTTCACTTCCACTTTCAGCATATCAAACCAACTTTATTCCCAGATCGCCCAATGCCGCATTACCACAACCAGCTTTTTCTGACGGTGCGCTTTCTTGTGTCCAATGCGCGGTCCACGCCTGATCTGGACACGTTGTTGCCTCAACTCATTCCCGTGATCCAAGAGTCCACAGCCACGAATGACGACGCCATTCCGCGCCTGGATTTGCTCCAGATGCTCGAGGTTTTGCTGGTGGATACTCCGGAGATGGTTCCCTTGAAACAGGTGTTTCAGCTGGCCGATAACCTTCTCCACCAGGTGCAGGCCACCGAAACGGAGCTAGAAGAGCTTTCTGCACTGCCTGAAATTGCTTCTTTGTTCACCAAAGGCGGTGACGAAGATTTCAACTACCAGTGTGTTCCTGAAGAGCTCCAGTGTGTCCTCGGCCTCTCTGAGAGTGCAGTCGACGAGATTTCACAAGCCTCTTTATCAGACATCCGCAGCCAGTCGCAGCGTTTCCACTGGCAACCACCGCAGGAAGACTCGTCGTATGACCTTATCTTCTTCCAATTTGTGCGATCCCGCATTCTTATGTCTAATCTTGTTTCCCACGACTTTGCGCCTCTGCTCGGAGAACTTGAAAAATCGCCATTCTACTCCTCCGAGCTGGACAACTGGCTCCGTGGAGTTTACTGTCCGCTGGCCGAGCTCTCTACTCTGACTCAGGTGCCCACTTTGCTGGACTGGGAAGACTTTATGGAGCCCAGCGAGAAGATATACATGGTGGTGCGCCTCTGCTCTGAGACGGGACGTTTTGACGAACTCACAAGCGGCGTTCTGGCTCCTTATTTGGCGTATATTGAAGGAGGATTTCAACTGTTCAACGAGTGGCTTGTGTCATTTTGCGAGAGCATAGTGGACAAGTCCTCATCCCTGGAGGCCACCGAGGCCCATTTTGACATTCTAGCTAGTCTCGTGAGACAGGACCGGTTTGTCGGCCAGTTTGGGGAGGCGGAAGGTTCTAGACTGGCGGGAATAATTGCTGCTGTCGTGTACTTGAGCCCAAAAGTCTCACTGAAAATATACTTGGACATGAAGGAGATTTTGGTCTGTTTGGAAAGTTTGGGCGTTCCTGAAGGAATCCCGGAGGAGAGTTTTGGCGACGACTGGCGCCAGTGTGTCTCTGTGAGTGAGCTCTGCGAGAAAGTCAACCCTTCGGTTTCTTTACTTAAAACTCTGCGTAAGTACGTGGAAACCGGCGAGAGACTGTACGCGAACGGACTCCCACTGATGGAGATTATGGAGCTTCCCAAAATGAATCAGGCCCGCCAGATGGACGAGTTGCAGAGGTACATCAACAGCGAGGTGGCGTATGGCAACAGCAGCAGCAAGTGGGAGAGTCTAGTGGGCTCAATTTACTGGATGTTTGGAAATACCCAAGCTTTCAACAAGGTTTCCCAAAGCGAGTTGGACAGGCTGATTCTGGACGAATTGCTCAGCCAGAGGTATTTCGACCTTGTGAAGAGCGTATTTTTGGCGAAATACTGCACTTTGAAGCCTGAGGATTTGAAAGAGGTGTTCTTGTCGCACAGCTGGACGTTCTACAAGAAGGCTACAAACTGCGATATGACGATTGGATTCCTCCGCAGCTGTGTGCAATGTCTGGATCTGATCGCTGACCAGACGGATGCTCAAGTAGTCCAATTGCGCAATTTGGTGCTGGCAAATCACCAGCTGCTGAGCTGGAAGCTGTATTTCACGCCCGGGGTTCCTGTTACGCCGAAGATCGTTTTGGACCTGGCTGATCCGTTCAAGATCGTCACCAAGGTCCTGGAGCTGAACGAGCAGGCTTACAAGCAGGTTGCCGATCTGCATGAGCTGCTTGAGCATCTGGTGTCTGGGCTTGGAAGCGCCAGTGTCGGTTCTCTGCTAGTTGAAGCCAAGCTGCTGTGTCTTGATTTTGCCAGTGCCCAGGATTTCGAGTTTTCGTACCGTCTGGCGGTCGAATTACTGGAAGAAGCCCATCAGAGTGACTTCGAAACGTTCCAGAAGATCCAAAGTCGGTGGTTTTCGTTCTTCCAGCTCGTCAAGAATGAGTACGAGAGCAGCGAGGAAGCCGGCATGATTGACTGTAAGCTGAATATTTTAAGCAAGTTGATGCTGGTTGTCCCCACGGAGTTCAACGTGAACGTCCTGGAACAATGGCAGATGCTAAGCACCTCCAGAGACCAGATAGAGAGCCGGTTTCGGAAGGAGACTTCCGTGGAGGGAACGGACAATTTTGAGGTGAAGGAGGAGAGAAACAGAGAGGACTTGCAGTCGAGGTTCCAGAGATCGTTGCAGTCTTCTGCGAAGGAGGTTTTGAGAAGCGGAGAGAGCGGTGATTTGGGAAGGAATATCATTGGGTGGATTGTGGGGGCGCAGTAGACTAGCAAACGACGAGCGGAGTGAGAAACAACCTTATGGCTGTGTTCCCAGGTGAATTGGGTGCCCAGCTGCGCGTCAAGTTCCCCCTGCACCCCATTTTCCCCTCACTTAGCTCAGCCGTGCTATATATGACTCTCTTTGCTTCCAGTTGGAGCGTCCAGCTACCCCTAAAACGGACCTCAGTGTCTATAATTTCAGCCTAGTTTGCTAAGTATTGAGTAACGAAATAACTATATATATATGAAAATGGACAGAAACTGGCAGACTTCCTCGTGCCTGCGTAAGAAAACAGAGAGCTGCCTGACAAGCTTTGACTGGGAACATCAGCTGATCTCACTATGGCTAGAAGCTGGAGTGATGAGCTCATGGGAGCCTACACATTCAACCGAGAAGTTCGGGACTATCCTGCAGGCACTTTTGAAGATTAACAGCCCAGTTCAAATATCTGTTGACAACGGAAAGAGCTATCTCAGTTACGTCAGCTGTGGCTGAATGAAAGCACTGCCAGCACCGAGCACTCTTTGCCCTGGTGACCATTTAACGGTTTCGGCTGACTTTTCAATGCAATATTCATGATCTCATTCAGAACACCAAAAGAACAGTGCTTCGGCGAGTAAACGAGAAGTCAGATAGGTTGGCTAGGAAATCGACTAACGCAGTATTCGTTGATGAGCCAACAAAGCGATCCTGACCAATCAACAAGTAGATTTTGACAGTTTGTCGATTCACCCACAGCAACCTACTCTCTTTGCTCGTTGTTTGCTCGTTGTTGCTCGTCTTTTTACTCTGCACTCCGCAGAGCATCCAACACTTTTTGGTATTCCTCTTCGTCGTCCTCCTCCAGGAAGCTGAAATCTTTCAACTTCTTCTTACTCGACAACACAGACACCGGAGGCTCGTCTCCCCCATTGTCTTCCTTCTCACGCTTTAGCTCCGACTCTTCCTTCCCCACCTCCTCCTTCTTCAGCACCTTGAAATCTTCAGCGCTGGCAACGTTATCAGCCAGACTCTCCAGTTTCCTGATCTGGGTGGGCGGGAAAAAGCCAGTGATTTTCTTCGTCTCTTTGCGAATCTTCGTGATCTCGTCCACCGTTTTCAGACCATTGTAGAACTCAACCACCTTCTCGTGAGTCTTGATCTTCAGGGGATCAAAATTGCTCACCTGTAGCCCTCTTCTGTTTGTGGCTCTCGAGAGGGCCACATAAGCCTGACCCTTCTCAAAGATATTCCTGAGGTCGATCTTCACCAAAGGCAGCGTCTGGCCCTGCGACTTGTGGATCGATAGCGACCATGCGAGGATCAGAGGAATCTGCGTTCTCGAAACAAGGGGTCTGTCCATCTCGTCTTCGATGCTGAACGTCTCGGGTTCGATCAAAACCTCTCTCGAGGTCCCATCTGCCAAGATGAAGCGGACTAAAGGCATCCTACGGCCCTTGGAGGCACTGTAGAGGCTCGTGATGAGCTCTCTTTTACGCTGTGCACTTTTGACAACCGATTCCTGGCTTGAGTCGGTCTCGAGTTCTTTCATGAACGAGAAGACGCTCTCGTCCAAATCGCTATCGAGATCCTCGGGGTTCTCGATTAAGTGCTTCAGCTCATTCTTGTTTCGAGTCGCCGAAGTGATCTTCTTCAGTTCCTCTTCGGTGTAATCGAGCACACTGCTCTTGACATCTTTGAAAAAAGCGTACGTGTCTGGGTCGATGAAATCAACCACTTTTCCGAGAGATCCGTTCACCAGCGTCTCGTCCATGTTTTTGATCAGCATTACCTGAGCATTTTTCTTCAAATAAATTCTCGGAGGAGCCAAAAAATTCGACAAGAGTTTCTCCTTTGCTGCCGGATCCACCAAGGTACCCCCGTCAAAAGCCTTAAAAATAACTTCCTTTCCAGGAAGCTGCTTCAACATGTTATTATTGGCAGAGTCGACCTCTCTTCTTGTCGGATAAAGTTGAGCAGGTATGACGCCTTCCCTTGGGGGCAGCGAACGGGCCAGCGCAGCAAACTTCCGAGCAGTAGACGAGGAAACCTGTCCATCTCTTATCTCGTTCAACATATGAATGAAATCGCGATCCGATTGCTGTCTGAACACTTTTTTCAGCACAATTGTGTATTCGATGGCCTGCTTCCATCTATCGCTCTCGAACGCAAACTGCGGCTCCCGCCCTTTCGTCACAGGCGGCAGCTGGTAGAAATCACCACAGATGATGAGCTGGATGCCACCAAAAGCGTGGCTGTTGCGTTTCATGAGTCGAGCAATCTCGTCCAGTTTATCGAACAGCTCGCCATCTATCATCGAAATCTCGTCAATAATAAGGACTTTCAGGTTCTGCCAACGCTCTTTCATCTTCTTGTTGCGTTTGATTTTGCGAACAAGACTTTCAGCAGTGCCGACTCCAAGCCCAATACCTGTGAAAGAATGCAATGTCTGGCCTCCAACGTTGCAAGCAGCGAGACCCGTCGACGCTGTCACGCCCACAGCTCCCTTCGGATGCTGTTTTTTCAGCGATTTGATCAGCGACTTGAGCAAAAGGGACTTTCCCGTTCCGGCAGAGCCCGTATAGAACAAGTTGTGGCCCTGTCTGGCTAGGTCGATCACTTTGTTCTGCTCCTCGCTCAGTGTGATCGCCTGGACGTGTTTGGAGTTGTCCGTTTCACTTTTCATCACATCTGAGCTCTGCAGCTCCACTTCCAGAGAATTCTCAGTTTTCTCTTCTTTTCCCCGAGTCACACTGGCAAAAATGGAATCCTTTTGAGTCAAAAGTTCAAGTCTCGCGTTTCTACCAGAGGTGGTGGAAAGATGTCTCTTGATCTCCAAAGACCCTGTGTGTTTCTTTTCGATCTCTAAGCCAAATAGAGAGACTCCCCGGGAATTGGAGGTCTCTTTCTTTGGTGATATTGGCACCTCGAATCCAGAGCTGGCCGTTTGCATTGAAACATCGGCCACATTCTCATTTTCTGGCTGCCCTTTTGGCCCAAAATACCGCTGTAAAGCGCACACAGCGGACTCTGCAGGACCCCTATTGGCTTCTGAAAGACCACCAAACCATCGCAAATACGTTTGAACCTGTTCGAGGGTGGTCCCAGCATGCGTAGAAGGCCGGAATTGGGTCCAATGTGGCGAATCAAGCTGTCTTCTTTTGAATTCCGGGAACAAAACGCGCGTTTTGTGATCGATGGGGGAAGAGTCCTCGACAGAACGGGCACCGGACATCAAAAGCGGCTCCTGTTCGTCTGTGTTGGACTCGAAGAGGTGGTAGTTCTCAAGATCCTCCTGTTCCTCCTCATCTGGAGAGAACGAAAAATTAATGTCTGTGGAGGAAAGCTTGCGTTTATTCTGGCTGAGTTGCGACTCGGATCTGTTAGTGAGCGAGGACCGCAGCGGCGAGCTTCTGACGGGTGCGAGGCCGGTCATGAGAGGGATCAGCGACAGCGACAGAAAGGGTGTGTGAGGTCTCCTCAGGAGGCTCATAAAGTGCGTTGATTTTGCTAGATGCGAGGCAAAGATAACACAGACGCGGATGAAACAAGTGATGATGGTGTCTGCGGTGCACTAAATACAGCTTTGTGGCCCAAATCTGCTTGGAAATCACGGTGGCCAGGTAGGCTAAGAGGCACCACAAAACACGAAATGATTTATTTTGCGAGACAAGAAAAGGAAAGTTAGATGAAGAGGAAAAACAAGAAAACGCGTAGCGGCTGCAGTGCGTGATGATGCTCACGTGATGCAATTATTTACCCGTGAATTCCATCCGATGACCTAATCATTTTGGCTGATCCACTACCCCCAACTTTTTTTTCCTTGTTCAAATTTAAAAAAACAAAGAACCCACTTACATTTCCACCTTCCTTTTCTCCTTCTTTACCACCACAATTGATTGACAATACATCGTCGTTTTGTGAAATCGATCACGCCGTTGCAAGTACGCTCAAAGAAGCTGTTGTTGACGATTTTCCCACGAATTCCGCTGCACAGCCCCACATACTAGCAAACTGCGAATTTGCCACTCTAGATCGAATCAACCGATCCGACGGCCATGCTGGTGTCAAAAAAGAGTTTTCTGGAGAAACAAGACCTCCACAGCTCGGTCGCCGAGCTAATTGAGCGTCTCACGACGTGTACAGAATCTGAGCTGGTGACAATAGCGCTACAAAAGAAGCAAGAACAGTGGAATGGACTGAGAGTTGACCTCTATCATTGGATCCCGGTGCTTAATAGGATGGATACGATCTTGGAAGCTCATGTGACAAAATATGAGCTGGACCAAGAGTTCCCGCTGATGCAGGAAGTTGCCGCGGCCGATGAGGAGCTTGTTTGCGCTGTCCTAGATTACTCGTATGTGCTGCTGGAGCACTGCTACAACAAGGAGATCTACAATTCGGCACCCTTTGTGTTCCATATGATCTCGTCGTGTTCGATGCGTATTCGTCTTGCTGCTTTGAGAATGATTTGTTTACTTTGCGAGCGCTTTGCTTCCAATAGTAAATTTTCTCCTCCGACCCCGGTCAAAAACATTCTGCTCAAATTGGCCACTTTTTTCCCACCACAAGTTGCCCCTGTTTACACTGCCCCGGTGCCAATCGACTCTACGAAACAGCAGCCAAGCGATGATAAGAAAAAACGGCCAAAGAAGGGCAGTGATAGAGATGCCCAGCAGTCCTTGATGCACATCAGCTTGCTAGACTGCATCAATCCGGGTGCGCAGCTTCCCGCACGTTGGAAAGTTCTTGATTTCAAGTACTACAACGCGACGGCGGACGTTCGCAAGAAACGCCATTCGAAACCTGGCTCTTCTCAGTCCGCTGTTCCACAAGAAAGTCCCATCAAGAAACCCAAAACTCACAAAAGGCCCATCTTGAACACTCAGTCCAAGAAACATAAAGCCGAAAGAGCCACCACGATTATTTCGAGTAGCCCGGAAGAAGAAGGACTGCATCATTTCATTTTGAACGAGGACACGGTGCGGAAATTATCATACCAACAGATCTACGACCGGTCGATTGACGTGATACCCAAGGAAGACCAGTTCGATTTTGTTCTTTCTGTGCACATTGCCAAGGCGTACAACAGCAAGTCGTTTGACAGCATCCGTTTGAGACAGGACTTGGTGTCGATGAAGTGTCTGGCGGTGGCAGCGGCATCGTGCTGCTGTTTCTACTCGGTGATGACTAGCTCCGTTTTTGATGAAGAACCGTATTTGTTGAGCTACATGTCGGATCTGATCAATCCGGACAACGAGGTTCCCTTGGACCCTTCATTCTCTGCTCTGAGGGCATTTGTGAGTATATCTGGCAAGAAGAACGGTGGCAGCGACTTGATGAGAGCATTGGGGGGCAATGTGAACCACGGACTGCTGTTTCATATTCTCAGATGGGTGCTCAAATGTGCTAAAGAGGACCGAACCGACATGGATAACACATATTTGAATTACTTTTTCAACCTGATTGCAAATCTGATCGACAACAAGCATCTTGTCGCGCATTTGAGGACCGCAGGGCTGCTGAATATCTTGCTGGAGTTCATTGGCTTACGGAACTCGTACCGGATGACGCGGTCTGGACCTTTGCAGTTGATTGATTTGTTCCTCAAATCACAGCCTGAGGCATTAGATGACTTTATCGCAAACAATGGGTTTGGTATAATGATTGATTTGCTAGAGTATGAAGTCAACTTTGCCTTGGAGAACCCGGATTATGATGGCGGTGCTCCGAACGATGCAATTGTGTCGCATTGCATCACGGTGAGACAAATCAAGACGATTAACTCCCTGCTCAAGTTGTTTTTCCATCTTATCATTCACCATCAAGGTGATCGGATGCGGAACTTGTACGATTCTCCCATCCTCAAAAGCCTTATCAAAATTCTTGAGCACCCAAAAGTGTTTGGATTTGAGCTGCTGACCGACACTATCAACATTGTGACAGGAATCATCAACAACGAACCAACGGCCTATGCAATTTTGAACGAAGCCGGCGTGATTGACTCATTTTTTGCCAATTTTTCTGGGCTTTTGGGCAAATCTGCCGAGCTTATTTTGGTTGTTCCAGACGCTATTGGTGCAATCTCGCTCAACAAGGACGGGCTCAAGCGGGTTTTGGAATCGGACATCATCACGACGTTTTTCGGAATCTTCAAGGATACGGGTATTTGCAAAGAGCTGCTCAGAGAGGAGAATGCATCGCCTTTAGGCTTTGTCTTTGACGAGTTGGCACGGCACCATCCTGATTTAGAGCCTGTGATCAAGCGGAATTTGCTGGATTTGCTACGCAATGCTCCGAATTTGGTTGTTTTCAAGCCTTTGGAGTTCTTCCAGTCGCCACAAGGGTCTCTGTATTACAGTAAGGAGGCTGAAGTTCTAAAGGTGGAGGAAGGCAGTAAAGAGTTGGACATCTGGGAAACGAGCGACCAGGGTGATCTTTTGGAGTGTGCAACGATGTTTTTGGCGTCCTTGCTAGAAAACAATTCTCATTGGAAGCAAATTGCTGCTCTAGCCAGTATGGAGGAGTGTATGAGGTATATCACGCTGGAAAACGTGACATTTGACTACGTTCTCTCCAACGCTCTGTACAGCCTGACGTCGATCATCAAGTTCTTTGACCACGAGAAGCCTGCTTTTGCGTTGAAAGATTTGATCAAAAGCATTTCTATTGCTTTGGACAATCTCCACTCCTTCATCCACTTCGAAAGAGACGACGTTTCGTTCTTCGACCAATTTGACAGGAACACCGAGGATGCTGCGATTGAAGGAGGCAGGGTTTTATCGAAACTGGGCATTTTGGACTGTCTCCTGTATGTGTTCAGCGACATTTACGGGTCTCCAAACAAACTGACGTCAAGTCGGATGCAGCATCTTTCTAGCGAGTTTGCTAGCGATGAGGGAATAAAAGTACTCAAAGAGCTGGTTCTTTTCTATCGTCGAATTACACTCGAAGAAGTGATCATTCACTCGCGGACACCTCCCGAGGCCTGCAAGGATGTTCTGGCTGTGAGCAACGACTTCTCGCCGTACCAGGTCAAAATTGGCAAGCCCAGCAAGAAGAGCAGCGACTCTGATGGCACGAGCGCCAAGTTCAAGAATCTTTCCGTGTTGTGTTTCCATTACACAAGAATGCAGTCGTGGCTTCGGTACACGTTTGCATCCTTGTGTCGAATCAGTGCTGACAAGCGCCAGGACAACAAGTTTGGGCTTGTTCCTAAGAACGCGACAAGAATAGTGGTTGAGTTTTCGAACGCTGCTGTTGAAATGCTCAGGGGAGTGAACACAGACAACCTGGAGATTCGAACAGGTTATTTGCTACTGATCTCCAACGAGATTTATTCAACTTTGTTCATGAGAGCTCCTCGAAATACGGACCAGGTGAACACGATCATGGTGATTTGCCTGCTGCAAAACGGGGGATTTGCGCTCATGAGGGATTTGGCGATCACATACTTCAAGTTGCTGCAAAGCTTCTCGAAAGAGGACGTCGAGAAGTTTCAAAAACTGGACTATGTCGACATCAATGTTTGCAGCACCACGATCAAACTTCTGGGCCAGCTTTTGAGCGTGTATACGGCAATCGGGACCAAGACGATGATTGCGCCAATTCCCGCACAGGAGAAGCTGTATCCGGACTTGTACAAGGGTGGATACGCATATTTCCGGGAGCTAAATTACTCCGTTTTGATCCAGACGTCTTTGGCAAGCTTTGGGCTACTAAGCGAGCTGCTTTTAGCGGAAGGGCGGTCAATTCTGGACGGAAATGTCGAGAATGTGCCTTTGGCGCTCGTGGAGAAGCTCATTGCCATCAGCAAAAACTTTTACTGCTCTGTTTCCGCCATCCAGTCGCCAGCGTTTGACGGAAGATTATATCCGCTGAGTCACGATCAGGTTTCCCCATCTACAGATAAACTGGAGTATTTGAAGGCATTGGGTGTTCCTGATGAAAAAGCACTTGATGTGCTTACCTTCTACAGAAACAGTCTTGAGGTCTTTTATTCGGACGACGTGGAGGAGCTTTACGAACAATTTGAGGAAACTGAAGTTTCTGAGAGCATTGAAGAGGTGGACTGGACAGCAGTGGCCACAAAGGCAAAGGCAAACCGATTTGTGGCGAAGGATTCGTCTCCAGTGGGGCCTCAGTACCTTCATGTGTGCACTTTAGATGATCTGAACTTCTCGAGAGGCGCCAATGAGCGGAATTTCATTGCCAATTGGTTGCAAATATGCCAGCTTTTCCCCAAATCAGTGTACAGAATTGCTGATTTGCTCACGACGGTGATCTCGAAGTCGTCATATGGTGAGACGATGGATTATTCAGAGATTCTGGACGTGATTTTCGCGTGCGTGGCGTGTCTGGAGTTTGATGTTGAGGCAGATTCACAAAACGGCTCGAAGTTGTCGAGCATGTTGCATCTTTTGGCGTTGCTTTTAGACGAGAAATCGATCAACGAGTACTCTGAGCGTATTCAAGACCTTCTAAGTACGCTTCTGGACGAAGTGACCCCGGAGTCCGTGAATGCTGTTTGGTTTCCAAATTCTTTGTTAGTTTTTGAAAAGGTCTTAGCTGTTTCCAAAACTCCGGAGGCACCAACCGTACCGGAATTGGCGGCCGAGCTGACATTTTCTGCCTCCCTAGACTTCCCGAAGGTTTACACAGTTGAGAACGCGGTTGTCGAGACGCTGCTCACCCGCCTGACGGCAATTTCTGAAATTGAGAACGTTGAAAGTGCACTTGCGGTGGCCAGAGTGCTTATTCTCCTGTGCGATTGCGATAGAAGTTCTTGGAAAGTGTCGCAATCTTCAACTTTGAGATGTCTGATCAAGTCTGTTGAGAAGTTCCCAGATACAGAGACAAATTTACAATCGCTGGTTATCACGCTGGTGAGGCGGTGTATGGAAACCCGTGATGTTTTGGAGGCGTACTTTTCAAAGGATCTTGAGCGGATTCTGACTTCTCGCAAAAAAGACGGCGTCAATTTGTCTGGATACGGCCGGAAACCAAGAATTCGTGATCTTCCTGGTCTAATCAAGGAGAATTCAACGCTTGTAATGAGGGACAGCGAGACGTTTGCGAAAGTTGTGGGGGAGTCGTGTATTTTGCATCAGTGCTCAGAGCCACTAAAGACGCTGAATGTGACGTTGATGACTCCAGAACAGCGCAAATTTGTTTTGAGTACCGGCAAAGAGGAGCTGATTGCGGGCCTGATTGCCAGTGAGTTTCACGAGGACAAAGAGCCGACAGGCATCATAGAGATGTTATTGAAGGAGTTGATGAGCGTGAGCAAAAGAGATTTCACGAGATCGCCGGAGGAAAATAAGAAAGAATCCGACAATTCTGAAGACTCTGAAAAGAAGAAACCCTCTCAACAGGACATGTACTCGAGACAAGTGATGTTTGAGAACCGCGATTGTGCGTACGTTTGCTTCCTTTTGCAAACCATCGCTGAGCTGCTTTTCTCCTATAAAAAAGCAAAAACAGAGTTTTTGGCGTTTTCGAAAAAACAGAATCAATCTGGTCCGCTCGACAAGCCTCGTTCGACTGCTTTGAACCTTTTGATCCACCAGTTTATCTCTTCGGACCCATTTAGCCAATCGGGAGCGAAGGATGTCAAGAGGAAAAGACTTGTTTCATTACTGGCAAGTATCTGTATTGTGGCACTGGTGTCGACGACTCCGCTGAGAGGATTGAATTACGAAGACCCCAAAATTGTTGATCCGGATATGACGTTTATCCGGAAGTTCACAGCGGATATATTGATCAAGGTGGTGAAATCGGCAAATCAGGGCAGTGAGAGTGCCTTGAGCAGGTATGGGAAAATTGTGGATATCATTGACCTCATCTGCAAGCTTTTGGGCGAAAAATTCGAGCTGAGTGTTTCTTCTGCTGTGGACCGGATCGTGACACAGTTTGATGGGTATCTTCTAGCGAGGGAATTACTTGAAAAAAGTCTTCCAGCGGTTCTTTCGACGGTCTTGGCTGATTTGGATGTTAATTTCCCACACACCGAGATGGTCTCGAGCAACATTATGCGGTGTTTGTCGGCCTTGGGCTCGATAAAAGTGACTAGACAGGAGCTTTTCCGCGAAACTGGGCAGCAAACTGGTGACGTTGACGAGGACGATCTTGCTGAGGACGACTTGGATGATCGCGAGGAGACACCTGATCTGCTGCGGAATTCGACGCTCGGAATGTACGATGTCGAGGATGTGGAAAACGAGGAGGACGAGGAAGATGACTCTGACGTTTTTCTGGATGGTGAGGACATTGAAATTGTGTACTCTGAGGATGACGAAGGGGAAGATGAGGAAGAAGGAGAAGATGAGGATGGAGATTCCGACGTTGAGATGGATGTGGATGTGGACGAAATAGATTCTGACGAGCCAGCAAGCTACGAGGAAGACATCTCGGACATTGAAGGTCGTGAAAGCGGAGAGAGCGATGGAAGCGACGAAAGTGACTCTGTCGAAGAGCTGTTGGACGATGGACAGTTCGTGATTGACATTGTAAGCGGTTCTGAGGAGAGTGGCTCTGAGATGGACGAAGACGAGGAGTTTGGCAGCGATTTGGAGCTCGTCGAAAGTGAGGAGGACGAAGGGGAAAGCGACTTCGATGAGGACAATGATATGAACAGTTCTGGCGATAGCGCGATCTTGGAGGAGTGGATTGCCGAACACGAAAACAACGAACGGCGCAGAAGAGGCAGCAGAGGGTCCAGAGGGTCCGCGGACAACGATTTCTCAAGATATACGGTTTCGAGAGAGGCTGATTTCTTTGCTGACGGCGACTCATCTCAAGACGAAATCCGGGAGTACTTTCCTCGCCTGAATCCAATTCTGTTTGGAAATCGCGAGGATGGCGATCTGGAATTCCAGATCTTGCGGTCTGGGCCGATCGATCCGCCTACGGAGAACGTTTTCGGAGATTCTGGCGACCGGGGCTCGTTCAATCATCTTTTCGTGCCGAGAGGTGGCGAGGATGGAAGAACACACTTTATGCCTGTGAACGGCGGAAGATTGACAGAAATTTTGCGTGCTTTGAACGGAAATTCGAACGCTCAGGGGTCGAGAAAGAACCAGCAGGTTCCAAATATCTTCATCAAGTCGACAGTGCAGCGCTGGGGCGAGACTGCGGCTCTCTTTTACGGAAAGAGCGCCTCGAAAGATGCTTGTAGGGTAATTCCGCGGATAGTGAATGCTGTTGTTGGCAGGAGCAGAGAGATTTCAATTGAGGAGAGAAGGAAAGAGAAAGAGAAAGAGGAGGAAAAAAGAAGAGAGAGGGAGAGAGAAGAAAGAGAGAGGGAGGAGAGAGAAGAGGCTAGAAGGAGGCAAGAGGAAGCTTCGAGAAGGGAGGAAACTGCCGATGCTGGTGAAAGCGAGAATCCTCAGTCTGAAGACCCCATTTACGTGCTCATTGGAGGAAGAGAAGTGGACATCAGTGGCACTGGCATTGACCCTGAATTCCTGCAAGCCCTTCCTGAGGATATGAGAGAGGAAGTTTTTGCTCAGCATGTTCGGGAAAGACGTGCTGAGGCGATCAGCAGCGGCTCCAGCATTCCTGAGGTGGATCCTGCGTTCATGGAGGCACTTCCAGAAGATCTGCGGAACGAGATCATGAGAGATGAGTATCGTTCGTCGTTCGAGAGTCGTATTTTCCGGCGTTTGGCAGACGGTGATGAGGGAGAAGATGACGAGGAACGAGGAGACGAGGATGAGGATGAGGACATCGAGGTTGGCGACGAAGACGGGTCGCAGAAGGACAAGAAACGGCATAAGGTCTTCTTTGCTGCGATGGTGGACAAGTTCGGCGTGTGTGCGCTGTTGAAAATGGTATTTGTTCCACAGTTGTATTACAAGAGAGAGAGTTTCTTCAAGACGCTCGGTTACTTGTGTTACAACAAGCAGACGAGGAGCGAGATCGTGGCGATGTTGCTTTATATCCTGCAGGAGGGATTGACGGATCAGGCCTCATTGGAGGCGGTGTATTATCAGCTCTGTCAGCGCTCAAAAGTTCAAGAAGGAGGAAAGTCAGAGACCTCTGGTTCTCCATTGAAGAATGCTATTGGAAGTTCAGCTCCAAGTGTGGAAAAGTCACTTGATAAAAGCTTCAGTTTCCCTGTTGGATGCACGACTTTAACGGTCGCAACACAGGCAATTGACGTGATTCAGTATTTGCTGGAGAATGAAAATCATATGAGATTCCACTTCTTGATGGATCAAGAGAGCTCTCCTTTCCTCAAACGCCTCGCCAAACGACACAAGTTGAAAGACAACTCATACAACTATCCGATCAACATTCTTCTGAACCTTTTGGACAACAAGCTGATCAAGGAGGACACGAACCTCATGGACATTCTCTCTCGGACATTCCAAATTGCCACGAGACCGCTTCAAGCGATTAGGTCGAAATTGAGTGCTTTGGATGCATCTGACAGGCAGCAGTCGAAGACGCCTCAGCTTCCTGTGATTCCAGACCGCAATTTGAAACTGATTATCAACATTCTTGTTGCGGACGAGTGTGCCAGTAAGGTGTTCCAGCAGACGATTGCGTCCATTCAGAATTTGTCGCTAATTGAGAATGCCAAGATCGTGTTCCCCCGCGAGCTTTCAAAGAAAGCCACGTCGCTCAGTCAGCACATCTCTGTTGATTTACGCACTTTGAACAAAGATATCGAGGAGATGGCAAATGAAAATGACGAGATCGCTGGTCTCTCCGCGTTTGTTTCAGGCTCGTCCGATCAGGCGAAGCTCCTAAGGGTCCTGACAGCGCTCGATTACCTGTTCCAGACGAAAGATGGAGAAGTTGAAGAGGCTGCAGAAGTGAGGGAATTGAAAGAGTTGTATAAAAACTCTGCTCTGGGGCCACTTTGGGGTGCTTTGAGCGACTGTTTGAGGCTTTTGAGGGATAATTCGAGTCTTGCGCATATCGCCACTATCTTATCTCCGCTCATTGAGGCTCTGATGGTGGTTTGCAAACACAGCAAGGTCCAGGACATGCCGACACGCGACATACTGCGCTATGAGGAGAAGGTTTACGATTTTGCAAACGAGCCGATTGAAAGTCTGTTTTTCTCATTCACCGAGGAGCACAAGAAAATTTTGAACTCCATGATCAGAAGCAACCCGAAGTTGATGAGCGGGCCGTTTTCCGTGCTGATCAGGAACCCTAAAGTTCTTGAATTTGACAACAAACGTATCTATTTTGATCAAAAGTTGCATGCTGAGGATAGTGAGAGACCTTCTTTGCCTGTTAATGTGAGAAGGGACCAGGTTTTCCTTGATTCTTACCGAGCTTTGTTCTTCAAGTCGCCAGCAGACATCCGCAAGGCCAAGCTGGACATCCAGTTCAGAGGTGAGCAAGGAGTGGATGCTGGAGGACTCACGAGAGAGTGGTATCAAGTGCTTTCTCGGCAGATGTTCAACCCAGATTACGCTCTTTTTGCTCCTGTTGCTTCAGATAAGACGACTTTCCACCCGAACAGGACGTCTTGGGTCAATCCTGAGCACTTGTCATTCTTCAAGTTTGTTGGCTTGGTAATTGGAAAGGCTGTGTATGACGGCTGTATGCTGGACTGCCATTTCAGCAGAGCTGTGTACAAGAGGCTGTTGGGTAGGCCGGTTTCCTTGAAAGATATTGAATCGCTCGATTTGGACTATTACAAGTCGCTGTTGTGGATGCTCGAAAATGACATCACCGATATTATTGTCGAGACGTTCTCTGTGGAGACCGACGACTATGGTGAGCATAAGGTGATTGATCTAAAGGAAAACGGCAGGGATATCAGCGTGACCGAGGAGAATAAGCAGGAGTATGTGAGACTGATTGTGGAGTACAGGCTGCAGGCCTCTGTGAAGGAGCAGATGGAGAACTTCCTGCAAGGATTCTACGAGATCATTCCAAAAGATTTGATTGCTATTTTCGACGATCAGGAGCTTGAGCTGCTCATTTCGGGATTGCCTGATATTGACGTGGATGACTGGAAGAACAACACTGTGTACCAGAATTATTCAGCTTCGTCGCCGCAAATTCAGTGGTTCTGGCGTGCTGTGAAGTCGTTTGACGCTGAAGAGAAAGCGAAGTTGTTGCAATTTGCTACAGGTACGAGTAAGGTGCCGTTGAACGGGTTCAAAGAGCTTGCGGGAATGTCTGGGGTTTCGAAATTCAGCATTCACAGGGTTTACGGTCCTACGGACAGGTTGCCGACGTCGCATACCTGCTTCAATCAAATTGATCTGCCGGAGTATGAGAGCTACGATAAGTTGCGTGGGTCTCTGTTGATGGCTCTGAGCGAAGGTCACGAAGGATTCGGGTTCGCATGAACAGACCGTTAGTCGCCAAAGTTGTCTTTGACGCCAAGAAGGTGAGAAAGATGCATTGATTTATGTACCAGCTGATTTGTATTGCTAGATTAGTTATCGATCAAGTAAGAATTGTGTTTATCGAGTTGAAATTGGTACTTGTTGAATACTTCAACGATTATTTTGGTTCGTGCTCCAGCAAACGTTCAGTCTGTTTGTTGCCTTAACGAATAATCAGTCATTGTTCGCTTGACTGAGAACAACAATCTCTTGCGAATATGTCACTTATTGTCTCGAAGTGCACCTTGAAGGGTTCTCGTTTACGATTATCCTGCTTCCTTGTGTACTCTTTGTTGAGCACGTAAAGCAATCGACTGGTCTACCGGTGGCTCGCCGGATGAATATTGTCATGGAAGTCTCTTGTTTATTACGTGCATAGGAGACTGAGCATCGACTAGCAGCTCGCACAGGAGATTATTATGGCGAAGACCCCGATAAACAGTTTTATTCTAATCTTGAGTGCAAGTTGAATTTGCTCGTCTACTGAAGGACGTGTCATTTGTAGTTTGTGCTTGAGTGTTTTTAGACGGGGCTGGCAGGACAGTTATGTAATACTCAAGGTGATCAAAATGCTCAAGATGAAGTAAAATATTCAAGTTGATTTCAATGAAATATTTCATGAGAAAAATTTAAGATATAACTGAGCTCAGTTAAACATAACAATTCACCGCTCCCTTCCCGCCTGTCGACCACTACACGATGTCGAAAAGACCTCTACGACCGCCACAGGCATCTTCAAGCGCCCCCAAGAGACCGCACCTGAGCGCCGATTTGCTCTCTCGGATCCGCAAGAGCGACAAACTGCCCTCAGACAGCACGCATGACGACACCTCTGTGCTCAACAACATCGAAGTCCATCCACTCCTCCGCGAGTCCACGCCGACTCCTGCGATTCCCAAGGACTTCAATCCGCTGAAATCGAGCAAGTCGGGGAGAGTTCGTGAGGGATTTGTTGTGAATCCGTACCTCGACCAGCAGAACTTCTCCTCAGTTGCACAGCGACCTCGAAGAGCTTTCAATTTTGTCGAAAAGGGCAAGTTTATCGACAAGGCAAACGAGATCCGCGAGAAATTAGACCTTGAGCGTAAGGAGAAGCAACGACTGGACGAACTGGCGGAAAAGGGACTGACTCCCAATGAGGTGCTGAATGAGCACTTGTACGAGCCAGAGATGCCCCCAGCCATCGAATGGTGGGACCAGCCGCTATTGAAAGGCCGAAGCTATCAGAACTTGCAAGAAAATACCTACGCTGATCCCGAGGACGAAGATAATCCGATCAGCGTGTATGTTCAGCATCCCGTCCCAATCAACGCTCCTTGGGAAAAGCACCTCCCTCCGCCAAAGCCCCTGTTTCTCACGAAGAAAGAGCTCAAGAGGCTCAGAAAGAACGAGCGACTTGTCAAGATGAAGGAGAAGCAGGACAGGATCAAGCTCGGTCTGGACCCGACTCCCGCGCCGAAGATCAAGCTCAAGAACCTGATGAACGCATTGACCAACGAGGCCATCAAGAACCCGACAGAGGTGGAGATGAGGGTGAAACGAGAGATTGAGGAGCGCCGAATCAAGCACGAGGAGGAAAATATGGCCCGCATGGCCTCCAAAGAAGACAGACTTCTCAAGCTAGAGCGTAAATTTGACGAGGACCTCAAAAAGGGATACTTCACCGCAGTCTTCAAAGTTGGAAGGCTGGTCAACCCGCAGCATGTATACAAAGTGGACATCAATGCCAAGCAGCTCAATCTTCGGGGGATGTGCATCAATCGGCTCGGCGGCGCCACTCTGGTGGTGGTGGAAGGGGGATGGAATTCGGTGTCCAAGTATAAAAAACTCATGCTGGACAGGATCCGCTGGACAGAAAATGCTGCTCCCAAAGCCAGGAAGGAGATTGCAGATGGTACTCAAGATGAGCCGATAATGGAGCTCGAAGATCTGTCTAGCAACACCTGTGAACTCATGTGGGAAGGTCAGCTGAAAGAGCTCCATTTCAACAAATGGACGGTTTACGACTTTGAAGATGAGACTGACATCTTGAGCCTGTTGGGACGGTACAAGCTCGATAACTATTGGACACAGCTGATCAACGAGGGTTGACAAAGATAGATTATGATACTTAACTGACTATGTACACAATAAAACGAACACGGCATGGAAATCAATCTCAACCGTCGATCTTGGCGAGCAGGTCGGCGTCTCTGAAGATGAGGTACTCTTCGTTGCCAACCTTGACGTTGGAGCCACCGAACGATGGGATCAGGACCTTGTCCCCGGCATTGACGCTAGGCTTGATGAGCTGTCCTTGTGGAGTGGTGAAACCTGGACCGACGGCGATGACGTCAGCGATGTTGAGCTTCTCCTGGTTCTTCTCAGGAATGTAGATTCCAGAGGCGGTTTGCTGAGATGGCTTGATTCTCTGAACGAGGATTCTGTCGAGAGTTGGAATGATGGACTTGGCGGACTTGATGAAAGACTGGGTGCAAAGGGATGCAAAGTTAGTAAAGGGATACAGGGTACTTGTGATCAAAAAATATGATTGTCACATACCATTTTGTGTGTTTTTGAGTATGTTGAGCAGGCTTGCAGTCACAATGGTGTGGGGTTAGGTAACGTTTGTGCTCGATTCTATATCAATTGAATCTTCCAGAACTGACCGTGAAAAAAAAAATTCCTATATGGCTCGCACGTGCAATCTGTCACATGCCAGCTATTGGTAGTGCCCTTCCAAATTCTCTAACCCAACCACAACCCCCCAAAACTTGACATGAAAAAGGTGTTTTCACTAGGTACAGAGAGCTTGTGTTATCCTAGATAAAGTCTCTACAATTTATCTCTGTTCGGAATAAGCATTCAGCAGACTACAACACACAATGGCAGGAGCATACGTTATCTTTGGCAAAGCCGTCCAACCACACTGGGTAAGTGAGACGCCTTATTATTGTCCGGCTTCGCTGGATACTTATCGGTGATGAGAAAGATCGTTTTTTGGACCTACGATACTAACCCAAACCTTTTTTCGGTCCATACAGTTGGCAATTGGAACCATTCTGACTGTTGTTGGAGGTGTTGCCGGACCAAAATTCTTTGCTTCGCCCGCCCCAGCTGCCGCTGCCACTAGTGCTGCTCCAGCTAAGAGCGAGGAGCCAGAGCTGGACGTTGAGAAGGCCATCAAGTGAGTACAAAAAAACCATTGTCTTTCTGTGATTATACTAACCCGCATTTAGTGACTTTTTGTCTTCTGAGGACAAGAAATAAACTGCTTCAAGAGCATTTTCATAGACGGTACATTGGAGAGTTCCCAAAATTGGAAGGTATATATGATCTAGGACGATTATCATCATGCAAATCCTGAATGTCTAAAGCTATGTATTTCACGGAATTCAAAACGATTATGTTTTACTCGGAACTGGTCTTATGGGCCGAAGTGTTAGCCAGATTGGCGAAGCCAGTAGGGTCATGAATTCACACTGAAGCTACCCTGATATTGTAGCTGACAGAAAGTTGGCAGTATACAAATTGCATAATCAAATCTATGGTTTCCTGGCATCCCTCATTTTAGGGGAATCTGCTGTCTTCGGCTCAAAATATCCGAAAACTCTTTGTGTAATCCGTGAGCTTTGAATTAGCTTTACTATGGGGTAAAAAGGTCTGAAAAATAGGGCCGCGCTGGCAACGAAAATTAAAACTGAAAAGCAAGAGTACACTTGCTTGCAAGCTCCCATTTTCCAAGCTTTCTCAACCAAAACCACTCTGATTGAATACGCAATGTTAGTGCTGGCAATTGGAGACTTACACATTCCTGATAGGGCCATTGATATCCCTGCAAAGTTCAAGAAACTACTGCAGCCAACAGGTAAAATAGAACAAGTTCTTTGTTTGGGGAATGTGACAGGATCACAATCAACACTGGAATTCCTCAAGTCGTTATCGTTGGACTTCCAGCTTGTGAAGGGAGAGTTTGACCAGGATCTCAACTTGCCACTTTCGCTCGTTTTCAATTACGACAAGCTCAAAGTAGGTCTACTCAACGGATTCCAGATAGTACCGAAGGCAGACCCATTGAGTTTGCTCACGCAGGCCCGGCTTATGGATGTGGACATTCTCATCTATGGATCTACTCATAAGGTAGAAGCTTACACGCTAGACGGCAAGTTCTTTGTGAACCCAGGCAGCGCCACAGGGGCGTTCTGCACAGACAAGATGGAGAATGAGGATTTGGAAGTGATCGAAGGTGTCTTGGCTGACAAGAAAAGTGCAGAGGACAAGACAGGGGATAATTTGATTCTCCAGAGACAGCAGTCACAACAACATGAACAGCAAGAAACTGCAGGGCAGGCTGCTGAGTCTGGCGCACAGCCCGAAAATACTGAGGAAGAAACGAAAGCGCCTGTGGCTGAGACTGTGGCTGAAGCGGAGCCTCGGGCTGCACAGCCATCTACACAGCCACAGCATGCAGATCAAGACAAAGAAGACAAAGACAGTGTGACGGCTGCAGACATCGAAGAGTACGTTGATCCGTTCCCAAGTTTCTGTCTGCTCGATATCCAGGGATCTGTTTGCACTTTGTATCTGTACACGTTGATCGATGGCGATGTCAAGGTGGACAAACTGACCTATCGCAAGGAAGAAAATTGAGTGAAGGAGCTGAAAGTGAAAGTGAAAAAAAAAATCACTTGCACAGCCGTAATTCTGGTGTATATAAGAAGAAAAAATTTTCACCAAGCTGAAAACTTTTACCGATTTTAATACTTTGAAGAAGAAGAGTAACAGCAGCTTACACCAAAGAGAGGAGCTCAAGGCTTCCGTTCAAGTTTCCTTCCTTGGTTCTGGATTGTAGTTGGGCAATGTGGGTCGCAATGTATCTGCAATCGTCTGTCAGGGGACCGCGATTTGGAAATATGTTGTGATCCGACCACCGATTTTGTTTGAGGTTTTCTATATGATGACTAGAGTGCATTTGGCTCGAGACTTTCATCGGACGTTCCGTCTGATGATGTTGTTGATGTGGAAAAAAACACGCTACCTTATTTTTTATCTGTCTGACAAGAAAACCTACTCGAGATCGTGGTCTAATGAGAGCTGCTTTTTTATAACTATAACACGTAATCGACCACCAACTACACAGTAAGTGGGTCAACACCTTCGGCGACTATCCCTTCAAGAAGGTCTTGCTGCAAATCGTCTGTCTCGGATGCGTTTTGAAATTTGCAAGGTAACAGGTCATCCAGAACAAGGTCTTTCTTCATGTAGTAAGCGTCTTCTCCATCTTGGTAGTATGAGTTCTCGATACTGAGCACTTCAAAGCGCAAGGTGTCTCTGTATAGATGCAATGCTGCGCGGTTGGACTTTCTCACGTGCAAAGAAACATATTTGGCCTGGTAGTTCTCGCATAGAGCATACAAGCACTGTCTCATGAGCTTGTCAGCAAGTCCCATCCTTCTGTATGTTCTCATCACAGACAAAGACGTGACATGACCGTGGGGGGTTTTATCTTCTGCTTCTGGGTCATCGTCCATCTTTCCTAACACATATCCCACGATTTTCTCGCCACGAGCCACGTATTGCGTATCTTTCTTGACATCGGAGCTGCTTGGTTCATCCTGTCCGTCTAGTTCTGGATCAGTCGTGGTGGCCACGAACGAGGCCTGGGGCCACGACAGCAGATGGTATAGGTAGTATTTCAGAGTGTAGTTTTCTGGCAAGTTGTTGAGGTTTGCATTTTGCATTCCTTGCAGGTCATTTACCGTCGCTAATCTTATGGTTATGGCCATTTTGTGGAACTAGTGAGATTTTCTGGCTTTCAATGGATGGTGGCTATGACTTGACCTGTCTCATGGGTTTTAGTAGCTTTCTTCTTTCTCTTGTCAGTCTTCGAGCTTTATTCTTAGAGCCAAAAGATTCTGCACCCACAATCGACCCGTGTCTTTCTGTGGCAGACCGAAATTTACTTTCCAAAACTAATTTACGAGTGTGTAACGTACTTGGCTAGGTGAATAATATCGAGAAGCCATTCTACTTACAAGAACTTGAGAGAGAGTAACAGTTGGATTGACTCATCAGTGACAATTGGATAATCGATCTGAGAGAACTAAATCGTCGTTTGATAGTCTGCAATCTTCACATGTCATCATCGTTGTCTTCGTCCAAAGTGCTGATACAAGGGATCGGGTACGACGTGGCTGTCGGGCCACGATCCACAGGTCCTTCACAGCAGCAAAACGGTGGCTCCCAGCAAACGGCACTGCCCCAGCAACAGTCTTCCACCAAGAACAAATTGGTGCCTGCCACTTCAATATACGACCGCAACCTACATCGCACGAAACACGAGATCTCGCTCTCCTCTCTGAGTTTCCTGTTCATGGAGATGGTCTCGATGAATCTGAGCAACTCCAAAAGTTTGATAGAGTTGGAAAGGAAGCTCAATAATCTCGGCTATACGGTGGGAGTGAAAGTCTTGGAGCTCACGTCTCTGAGAGAAAACTTCAACAACAATGTCACTTCTTCTGGTAAGTCGAACACGTCCAAGCGAGAGATTCGTATTCTGGAAGTGCTGCATTTCATTACAACCACGATATGGAAGAGCCTTTTTGACAAGCCAGCAGATAATCTCGAGAAATCCTCTGAATCACACACGCAATATATGATCATAGACAATCAGCCTCTTCTAATGCGATATGTCTCTGTGCCCAAAGAGTACGAGAACTTGAATTGCGAAGCGTTCATTGCTGGTCTTTTGGAGGGGATACTGGACTCTTCCTTTTTCAAGTGTGAGGTGAGCGCACATACTGTCCCTGTGGAGAACTATCCTTCGCGTACGGTGTACCTGATTGACTTCGATGAGTGTGTGATCAAGAGAGATCAACGGCTGAATAGAAGATGAACGTACGAGTGGAGAAACTTGAGAAATAGGGTGCATGAGTGAGCGAGTATTCTCTCAGTTGGGAAGTGGTTATTAATCATAGGTAAAAGGGGAGTGTTTAGAATCTTCTCGTACGGTGTTGATTGATGTTAAGCTGCTCAACGCCTATGTATACTAAAGATAGCTATCTAAACACCATTCGCAAAAATTCGGGACTTCGGTGTGGTGAAGGCAGCAGAAAAAGATTGACGGATTGATTTACGACAAACTTTTCACATTTGGCGCTTGTACTTTCCTCAGCTCTGTTTTTGATCCTTTTGAACTTGATACGGCCACATGTATTTATTTTGTAACTACCCTTGAAATGAGACAAGCCAATGTGCCAGTTTACAACGAAAACGACGGTTTTGGAGAGCCATTGAGCAAAAAAAGAGGTACGTTGTCGAATGAAAGAAGGGAGGTAATTTTTATTCCTCAAACTAACAATGATCGCTACTTATACAAGGACGCAAACCGGCCCAAGAAATCCTAAAATGGAAACCATCCAACATCATGTCACCAGCAAAAGGTTTCAAGAAATATCACGAGCCCTCTGTGAGCTACACTCCCGACGACAAACCCCCGGGCTCGGCGCAGATTCTGGGCCAATCTACTCTTGATGCACTACCTGGAATGGTGACACCACCAACAGCACACTATAGCCCCAAGCCATTGTTTGACGAAAACAGCGTTTCGGTGACATCTACGCCGTTTCGAACGCCAAAATCAGTGGGTGGGGAGCGGGTCAGTGACAACTTCGTCGTATTCTTGAGCCAATACGACTGTTCTGAAAAAAAAAATAGCAAAGAAAAGAAGGTGTGTTTCGAAGACCAAAGGAAGCAAAGTCTGGCAAATGACCTCTTTGTCTCCAAAGAAAGAAATGTATATGCGAAGCCGTTGGTGAAAAGTGAAGGGAACCCATTCACGGTTCCAACTTTTGTGTCAAAGGAAAATGGACTGCTGAAGAGAGGTAAAATTCAAAAACCTAAGAAAATCAAAAAGGGCAAAAATCGAGAGGATTTACTGGACGTTAGAGAACACGAGTACCTTAGAACCAAGTTCTTGAGCAAGGAGGTGCTAAACAGCGGCTTCCGGAATTGGAGGAGGCGGGACTTTGAGACTCACATGTTAGTTGCAGCTGGATCCTTGAAGTCGCAGCACTAATGCCAAAACCTGTTAGCCGTTTCTGAGTTTGAATGTCTCAACAAAAGCTTTCGTGGCCCAGTCGGTTAAGGCGTCAGTCTCATAATCTGAAGATCGCGAGTTCGATTCTCGCCGAGAGCAGCTTTTTTTGTTGGTTTAGCCAACGCTGCAAAATTTTTTTGTATACCCATCGAAGAGTCGAAGTCGTCTTAACGAAGTGTTTGGGGGTCGATCTCGAATCAGCTGAGCACTTGTGAGCGGTTTCCACCTTCTGCTTTGTGAAAATTCAATCTCTTCTTTTTGGTAATTATCACCGACTGATTGGCTTAGCTACATATGACGTTTAGCGGGTGTAAAAACTGGGCAGGGCGGGGCGGGATGAGGCTGATCAGCCACACCTCGCACCAGCTAAGTTGCTAGAAAAGAAGATACTTCAAAAAAAAAAAAAAAAAAAAAACAAACCCGGAAAATGAGGTGAGTGACTGATACTCTCCAATGCCGAGGTTACTGTTGCGCATTGCCTAACGTGAATTTTACTGACCAAGATCGGACCCAAAACACGAGAAACATTGATTTCAGAGGCGACGAACATCTGGAATTGGTGAACTTTAGCGCTAACCAAAATATACGAGCCGTTGCATCCAAGAGAAATCACGGTTGCACAAAGGGACCATCAGCACAACTATCGGGAAATGTCAGGCAATAAATACCCAGGGTCGCCCCCTACTAGGACCCCTGGCTCCCCGCTGCCACAGGTGAGACAGACTTCGATTGTCGAGATGCTCTCGACGCCGCCTCCGCTAGATACGGAGATCGGGTCCATAGACAACTATATCTCAAACCCCGGGTCTCCGAACAGCATGTCCTTCTCTCTGAATGCTCAACAGATGTACAATCAGAACTCTCTCTCTCGAAATCCTTCTCTTTCATCTTCCAACTCGGCTAATTTGACGGGAGCTTCTGTTGAATGGCAGGACATACCGCTTGGAGAGCTTGTTGAACAGAACAAACTGATCACTATCGACTCCAAGATTTCAGTGGAACAGGCTTTCGAGACTCTCGTGAGCAATGGTTTGACCTCTGTCCCCGTCGAGGAACATCCACAGGACCTAAACTGTCTTACTTTCGATTATACCGACCTGAATTCGTATCTTTTGCTGGTTCTGAACAAACTGAGACCGGAATCACTGTCCTCGATCAACTTTGAGCCCAAAGAGAACATCCCTGAGCTCATTAAAAAAGCACAAAGAGGCGACCAGGTACCCGTTTCCTTTGTGATCCGCCTGACTAACAAGAACCCGTTTATCAAGCTGACCGAGTCCGATAACCTGTCGACAGTGGTGGAGATCCTGGGAACTGGAGTCCACAGAGTCGCCATCACAAAGGGCAACAAGCTGTCCGGAATTTTGTCTCAGAGAAGACTGGTGAAGTTTTTGTGGGAGAACGCAAGAAGGTTCCCGTCGATGGAGCCGCTTCTGAGCTCGTCGCTGCAAAGCCTGAAGATTGGCTCTTCGAACGTTGTCACTATCTTCGGAGACCAGCTGCTGATCGAAGCCCTGATCAAAATGCACGATCTGATGATCTCGTCACTGGCTGTGGTGGACAGGAACTGCAACCTGATCGGAAACATCTCTGTCACAGATGTCAGATTGGTGTCGACGTCGTCCAAATCCGACCTCCTGTACAAGTCGTGTCTGCATTTCATCTCTGTTATTCTGAACTCGAGGGGCCTGGAAAACGGCAAGGACTCGTTCCCGATTTTCCATGTCACCACCTCGTCATCTCTTGCCAGAACCATGGCCAAGCTAGTGGCTACAAAATCCCACAGACTGTGGATCGTTACACCAGACTCGCAACCAAACTCCTCTTCGCCTAATCAACCATCCAGCGCCGACTCCAAGACCATGCAATCTCCTCTGCCCTCGTCGATTCCACTGCATCACCAATCGTCAGCAGGCTCGCTGAACTCTCAGGGACCGCCCGTTTCCCCTGCTTCCGAGAAGGGAGAGACCAGTTCGTCTGGAAAGCTCGTGGGTGTTCTTTCTCTGACCGACATTCTGTCTCTGTTGGCCAAGACGCTCGGAAAGGATCATGTGGATCCAACGATCGCGAGAAAGCAAAGAAGAAGATCGAGCAGCTCGAGCAGCAGAACAAACTCCTCGCTGGAACAGTTTAGAAAGAGCATCAGCGACCATAGTGACAGATAAGATGGGAAGCCCAACAAAGGACAAAAAGAGAAAAAAAGAACAAAAAGAACAAAAAGATCCAAACAAATTCTGTACACATTCAAACCAAGGAGCGAAAGACGGAGCAGTATCGCCTTACTCAGTACTCCCCTTTTCCCGGTTATGAGACCTCACTAATCAGACCGCGGGCTCGTTATATTGCTATATTCTGTCTCTTGCATTTATTGCTCCTCTCCTCGTTTTATTCATCCCTATACAAACACACGCTAATCAAGCTGTCACATATATCTGTACACATCGGGTTCAAGCGACCTTCATTTAAACATAATCTAAGTATACACGCACCGTTATAATACATGAGGTTGTTGGATTCACACAAGTCTGTTTCTCTTTGTGGTTTCCTGCGTATCAGCTCTTCTGGTTACAGCCTCCAATCGCGTATCTCTTCTCGTGAGCTCCGTTTGCATCTCAGCTCTTCTCTTAGCCGGAGACAGAGAAGCTGGCCGTTTTCTCGCACGTGGGGAACCCGGTCCCATCTTGGTTGGTGATCTCTGCTTGTAGTCCAGGTTGGCAGTTGTCAGCTGCAGTTGCGTTTCTGGTCTCCTCGCAGACATGTCGGCCTCCAGCTGAGCCAGCATCTTTTTGGCTTCGTTCGCTGACGTCACCTGAAAGTTATCGTCCAGCTTGTCTTTGATCTCACTGCCCAGAGCCACCAGATTGCTGTTGACTGAGCCGATCGTGCTTGTGATGGTTTCGTTGATGTTTTGGAGCCTCAAGTGAGACGTGGAGAGTTCCGACTGCAGGCAGGAAACATCCTCCAACATAGAGGAGGCCTTCTTCGTGCTGTTGCCCAACCCGTTCAATTGCGCTCTGTTGTAGTTGAGGAAGCCCAGATTCGAGTCGACGTGCTTCGCTAGCAGCGAGGAACTGTCGTGTATCTCCTTGGAGAGAGTTTCACCATCCGAACTGAGAGACTGGTGTATTCTACTGGAAGCATCGAGCCATTGCGACCGTTTTTCCAGCAGTTTGAACTTGGTCTCGTCCACCACCGTATGCAGCGTCTCCTTGGCAATATGGCCAAACAGCTCGTCCAGTTTCACGCTCAAAAGAGACTTGATCTCGGCAATCTTGGAAGAGGTCTCCTCGGCGGCTTTGTTGAGCAGTTCGGCCTGATTGTCAAACAGGTTCTGCCGGATGAAGCTATCGAAATTCAGGTTGTTTTGGTCAGACTGACGGGACAGGGTCGCGTGATGGTTGGCCAGCTTGAGAAGACTGGCATACGACTTCTCGAGCTCCTCTTTGAACGCCTTGTACTCTTCTGCTTTCTCGCCAAATCGACTAGCGAGCACCGTCTGTTCCTGTCCGACCCCACTCAGTTCGGCCTGGATGTTTTTTGTAAGCTCCATCAGACTGGAGGTATCGACTTTGTCGAAGTCTGAGGACCCCAACAACGCCGCCAACCTCTCTGTCAACGGCGTGACGCTCTGCTGAAGCTTCGAGCTCAGAAAGTCCTGCTGTTCCTTCTGCTGGCTCATCATCCTGGACGCGTCGCTGCTGAAAAGCTCGACGATCCGCCTGCTGGCAGAGAGCAGCTCTGCCTCTTTGCGCCTCAACAGATTGAACTCATTTTCGAAAGACGCCAGTCTGTTTTCAAGGTCCTTGACGGACTCCATGCACCGCAACTTGTCCTGCTTCTCTACATCCGCCTTCTCCTGCTCTTTCTGGACCTGATTGATCAGCGAGTCTTTCTGTCGTCTCAGCTCCTCGGTCTCCGTCGTGAGATTCTTGTAGTTCAGCATCAGCTCGTTGTAGTTGGACTCGCTCAGATATACCCCTTCTTTCGTCCTCGTGGCCTTCAAATCGAGCTTGAGCCGATAGTTTTCCTCCACCAGCTCCTTCACGAGCACCTTGTCCGAGATCAGAGGCCCGATCTGAGCACTGTTTTTGATGTCTTTGGCCTTGGTGGCGTACTCGAGGGTGCTGGTGGTAGCCTGGCAGTCCAGGCTGGATGGAGCTATGTTAGCAACCAGAACCGTCTTGGTTCGACCACCAAGAGAGTCCTGGAGCAGTCTCGTCAGCTTGGACTCTCTGTACGGGATATACGAGCTATCGTCGACAAGGGCATTGATCACGCGTCCCAGAGTGAGCAGGCTCTGGTTGATCGAGCCGGCCTCTTTGGCCCGCTGGTTCATGGCGCCGGACCGCGTGATGTTCTCCGAGCCGGCCAGGTCCACCAGGTTCATCTTGGCAAACTGGTACTCGTTCTCGCTCTTCTTCTGGATCAGAGAGATGCTGAAGATCGTGTGCGATCGGCTCGACAGGTCGTTCATCTTCGTCGCGGCGGTCTGGCGCCGTTCCATGCCCTGTTTGAGCAGCCTGAGGCCTTCGTTGGCACTTCTGATGTGGAACTCTTCGAGCCCGTCGATCTTTATCGCTGTGGACGAGCCCCTGCTGTCGCTGGCATGGGCGTGTTTCTTGTGCTCAAAGATCCGCAGTCGGGAGTTTTTCGAGTCTCCCAGAAGGTCTTTGAGCTCCTCGTTGTAGATCTCAACAAAAGAGCACCTCACAATGAAGTCGTCGTCGAAATTCTCAAAGAGTTTGCACAAGATCCGCGGCACCAGTCCCGCGTCCTGGGAGAGCTCTTTCTCCTTGATGTCGCCGCACATGGTGTACGTTTTGCCCGCCCCCGTCTGGCCGTACGCCAGAATCGTGCAGTTGTATCCCCTGACAAACTCGTTGAACAAGGGGAGCCCGACGCCCTTGAAAAAAATGGCCTGGTCGGATCCGGGCCCGTACGCCTGGTCCACTGTGTACACTCTGGTGGAAGAGATCTGGCTGGATATGCTGAAATCCTGGCTCGTGTTCACGCTGACTTGATTGCAGTTGGTCTCTTTGGGAATGCTGACAATCACAGGGCTCTTCAGAGTGAGCTCTCTGTCGTTGCGGCCCCGACAGCGTACTATCACGCTGATCGATTCTGTGTCCAGCTCGCTCCCCTCCTTGGTGTCTTGTTTTGTGAGGCTTCTGCGGTCATTTGGCGGTTGCGGCTGCGTGCGCCCGCCGTAGCTGGGCCGGCCACCGTTGCTGGGCCGGTGGGCTCGTCTGTGGTCTGCCGAGGACATGAGGGTTGCTGGGAGCGTAGGGAGATGGAGGTTGTTGCGGTGGGGAGAGACAGTTTAAATGAAGAAAAGTAAACAAAAAGTATACGCGTTTGAAAAAGTTGAGGCGTCGATTGACGCGACGGATCGAGGTGCGAGGCGGGTTTGTGCCGGATCGGTGGGTAGTCCAGCTGACGACCTGTGTTCCGTCGGTCGGAGGCGTGCCCCGTGCCGCGACCGTATCGCACTCGGCTGGTCGGTCGGTTGGAATCATCGTGCGCTTGTGGGCATCCAACCGGTAAAAGTGTCAGGGTGTAGCGATATGGCCCCGGCCAAGCAAATAAAAAGCACAAGAAACCCTTACACGGACAAACTACCCCAGATTTTCATGCACAGACTCCGCCGCTCTTCGGGCAGGCGTGCCGTGCTCTCCGCTACTAGCGAGCGCATTCACGTCTGCGGGCGGCAGCGGTCCCACTCTACTGAGACTGACAGTCCGCTGTGGCGGCTTGTTCCGAGAGGTCGTTTCGAGACGCGCTGTGGCCTTACTACTACCTCTTGACTTTTTGGTTTCGAAAAGAGACAACTTCCTCTCCTCGAGTCGGCAACTGGCTACGGCTACCTTCGCAAGGCTTTTCCAGACGGTGTTCCCCGTTTCCCCGCGGTCATACGATTCGCTGCAAGCGTCATTGAAGGCTCCTGTTTGGACCCAGCGACGAGCGAATCGACTTGTTAGAGCACCGGAAACTGAATAGCGAATACTGGAAACGGATTGAAAAAATACGTATCTTTGAATAATAGTTTGGTCGTGAGTGCTTTATTAGAGAGTACTGACTATTGGAAATCAGATTTGGGCGATTTTTTCTCAATCGTTCATCGTGATGATGAGTCACCTTCAACTAGCTCCATCAAAAGCGCTTTCTCCTGAGCTTCCTACTTTGCTCGTTGCAGATATGATGCCAGCCAAAGATACTTGCGAGAACTAGCAATGCCAATCAGCCTCAATTAAAAGAGGATTCTAAAGCTGCACCAAGGCCGTGATTGCCGTCACCAACAGTTGCAAACGAATCTAGCAACTCGAAACTCGCCAGCCCGTTTTTCGGGGATTAATGCCTCCGGATCTCGCTTTGCTCGGCATTGCTCAGCTGAATGGGAACGTATGCTGCGAATCCTCGAAATAGCTCAAGTTATACTTCGGATCCAGCCTCAGCAGCGCTCCATTCCCGCACTTCACTCTCAGCCTCCTCTGAACCCATATCTTGTAGATTCTGTCGATCGATGGGATCATGCTTTTGAGTCCAAACGACAGCAACTTGTTCAGCAAACAGTCGATCACCAGTTTGTCCGTAGAGCTCTCGCAGCAGTACGAGCACATCATCAGAGGCCACAGAACCATGCTGAGCCGGTGATCGACGTCGAAGTTCAAGTACTTCTCGAAATCGATCTCCGTGGCCGGAACCGTCATGATCGAGTCGCAGATCCTTGCCAATTCCTCGTCGGCCATAGTAAAGAAACCGGTGCTCTCGTCCACCTTGATTCCGTGGGAGTCCATCTCCAGCAAAATCTCAGAACAGTAGTACTCATCCAGAAAATTCGAGTCCGCTCTCGTGAGACTGTTGTAATCCACCTGGATCATGAACGAACACGACTCCAAACACTGTTTCAACAACAACTGCACGGCAGGATGATCGTGGCTGCTTTTGATGAACTTGGCAGAGGTCAGAACGTACATGTACAGGGTCTGCACACGGAACTGCTGCGTGAAGTCGAAAAAGGAAAACCAGCTCGTAGCCTCGACATTCGCGGTCGCGGCCGCGGCCGCATCCTCGTCTTTCTCTTTGGCCTCCCCAAAATCCACAGCCGGCCTTCTCGGAGAAACAATCCGGTAATATCCAGACAGCGGAAGCCTCGATTTGTCGGCTCCTCGGTAGTGAGGATGGAACTTGGAGCTGGTGGGGATCCTGTACGGGGTTTCGTTGGTCACTATGCGGAACTTGCGCGCCTTGGCAATCGATCCCAACACCTCTGCCACGGCAAACGGACACGTCTCGTTGTGCTTCTTGATCGTAATGATCTGTTTGATCGTCTCGGTAGTTTCATCGCTGTAACCGAGAAGCACTTTGAAGCCTCCCAAACAGTACCTGTCCTCCCCAAGAAAGCCGTCGAATACCAGCCCCATCTGGCTGAGCTTGTCCAGCGGCCCGTGGTTCAGCGGAATCGGAATCCAGTCATTGAGCTCTTTGAGGTCCAAACTGCTGCCAAAAGAGGCCGACATGCCAGAACAGATCTCCAGAGACGAGAAGAGATACCGCGACAGAGCCAGCGAATCAGAGCTCACCAGCGACCCGTCGGGCAGCTTGCTGAGAAACTGCTTGGCTCCACGAAGATGTAGCGTCCAGCGATCGTCTTTACTGGACGAAAGGTCTGAGGCTAGGATAAGGCTGGTCAGAAGCGCGCTCTCAACTTTCTCGGCTGACTCGTCCACGTGACCCAGGATTTCTCTCAGCGACTGGAAGCACCTTGAGAGGTAATGTACTCTGTACTGATCGTTGACCTCGATCTGGTTCTTGAGGGCGTCCAGATACGATCCGTTCTGCTTGTGGAAGGGCAGAGCCAGGTGCAAATCGCGGTCAATCCGGGCCTTCTCGGTGAGAAACCGGGCTCCCGAGGCCAGCATCACGTTCAAGAGGTACGAACTCCGGTGGGCCTCCTTGAGGAATGTAGCAGTAAACGGCGAGTCCAAGTACGACGTGGCGAACGGAAACAGGACCAGGTGGACGTTTTTGATGAACGATTGGAGGTGGACAACGTCCGGCGTTTCGAGTCCGAGCTCGCCGGCAATGTTTTGGAGCTTCTCCTCAGATATGGAGCGGCCCAGGTTGTAGAGGTAGTCGTACGAGAGCTCGGGGTTGGAGTCGGAGTCGGAGTTGGGGACAGGCAGCGAGGGAAGAAGAGGGTGTGGAGGGCTGGAAAATTTGGATGAGCTGCCCGGGTGGATTAGGTTCGTATTGCCATGCAGGGTGGGGTTATTAGGGTTGTTGGGTTGTGTATGACTGTAGAGCTTGGAATCCCCAGAGGCGTGCGTACGGTCCTCAGTCTTTGCAAGCCCAAAAGCAGGCAGTAGGAGAGGCAAGTTGTCCACATGATCATAGCTCTCGAAGCTTTCGGAAACGCCTGGGATCTTCCCAAACAAAAGCTCCTGATTGGCCAGCAGATTTGTGAACCCCTCAGTGAAGGTGGGAGGGGACTCAGCAGGGCCCTGGGCTTGTGCGACCGAAGCAGCGGGGCGTTCGAGCACCGTGAGATTGGCTGGGCCAGCCCGCAGCATCTCTGGGTCTCGGGCACCGGTGCTGATATCGCCATCGGCGGGCCGTGAGCATTGGAACTTGTACACGCGGTAATACAGACACTCGGCGTTCATTCTGGTGCAGCGACCGCACGCAGGAACGCCTTCATCGCACTTGACCTTGCGCTTCTTGCACGCGAGACACCCGTTTTTGCTGTACTTCTGTCTCTTTTGACGCGGTTTCGGCGGCGGCTCCGACTGGCTTTGCCGCACCCCTTCCATGTCCGGATCGCGGCGAGATTGGTCAGACTGCTTCAGAGGAGGGAAAGGAAAACAAAGGAGGGAAAAAAGTTGAGGTTGTGAAAAATAGGGTTTTAGGGTTAACAAAAATCAGGGTGCGAAAAAAACAAAAAGTTGCAACAACGAGCGAAACAGAGCTACAAAACGCTAAGCATGAAATGTTGAAGGATGAAACACTGCTCCGCTTGTCTGCTCGGTGTCTTGGGCGGAGTGGAACTCACTGGAGAAAACAAAATCGTGCTACTAACGCCGAATTGGGTGGAACGGCGAGCGAGCTACAGGTCGTAGTTAGGTGTCGCACAGCAGCGTGGTATGTTGAACCACGCATACTCAAGTATATCAGGTTAGGTCCGCCTACACTATTGTAGGAAACGCTTGGCACAAGCGAATGTAGCAGTGTGCGGAGCCAGTAGCCTCGCTCGTTCGCAATTGGGCCACGGTCTCGGCCGACCAGCTGAACCCGTCTGATCGCTGGTTCAGACTGAGTCCAGCAACTCCACTAATTGTCCCAAAAGACTGGCGAGAGATTGACCGATCTTCCGGCCACAACATCCGGTATAGCACCGCTTGTCATTATAGAACGCGCTCGAGAGATATCGACTGCTCCACCGGTCCGATCGCTCGACACTCACAGTTCTCTTGGTCTACCTGACTCCTCCCGTGACTCCAGTCACGTGAGAGCTTTTCAACTGGTCTGCTGCGCACTGCTGCGCACTGTAATGCGAGTCTCCCGTGCTGCTGGACAAGCAGTCGAAAACTTCGAAAGCAGCGAGGAAACTTGCTTCGATTGAGTCGTAGGGTGGTGCTCTCGCTTGAGTTATGAACCCGAAAAACCACCAATCAATCAATAAACCCCAGGAGTAGAACAATCCAAATCTAGCAGATTCAAAGCCGTTTCCAACAATCAGATCTTTGAGATAACTTGCCCCATACTCCGCATGAGCAATGTACCTCATATGTACACGAGATGCAACTCAATTCGCTCGTTTTGACGTATAATACAACGAGAGAGTATGAAACTAGACATAATTATGATCCACAAACAAGCGAGCGAGCAATCAGTATTGACTCTGTCAGTCGCTAGGGTTCGTGACACCCAGCACAATTCGCCTAGTAAATGCAACCCAGCATGTCTGGGCCCTCAAATAGAAACAGCGAAACCATGTCAATCAGTTCCGGATTTTAATTCAAGCCAGACTAACCTGTCTCAATTCAATTTCTCTAAGTACAACTCTCCCCAAATCCCTCCATCAAGGACTCCCAAACAAAAAGTCACATAACTTGTGATACCACCTTCTCGGTGGTTTATCAGGCAAACTGTCTAGATATGCCAAATGTCTCTCATGTGCCTCGATTTCCTCCAATCCAGACACCAAATCAGCCTCCTCCGGCTTCACAAATGGGGTCCTTTTATAAAGCTTCCAGAAAACGTAGAGCGCAATGTCGACGAAAATCATGAGGTACGCAAACAAAAAGTCTTCCACCGACCACCATCCTGGAAGGAAAACCGTGTAACCCTGCAACC
The DNA here is from genome assembly GCA_003706155.2 of Ogataea glucozyma. Classification (NCBI taxonomy): domain Eukaryota; kingdom Fungi; phylum Ascomycota; class Pichiomycetes; order Pichiales; family Pichiaceae; genus Ogataea; species Ogataea glucozyma. The sequence goes on from PPKO02000006.1 coordinate 296,807, forward strand.
ACACCATCACAAAGATGGCCACTATGGCCGAGATCGCAAGCCATGGCTGACCCCAGGACTTGAAAGTAAACGAGTCTCTGTCGATTCCCTGTGCTAGACACGCACGTCTGAAAAACAGATATGTCACACAGATGTTCATAAAGTTGATCATCTGTGACGCTGTCACGAGGTTCACAATCCAGTCCAGAACGGTTGCTGCGCTCTCACTAAGTTGCAAAAACGCCAGCAACCCCCAGCAAAGCGACAGAAGGACTGCAAATATTGGAACACCAGCTTTATTGCAGTAAGCAAAAATCCGCGGAGCTTTTCCTTCCAAAGCCATACCGTACAAGCTACGAGACGAGCAGAACGCGTACGAATTACCTGCGGAGAATGCCGAGGTCAGCAACACGGCGTTCACGATGTGGGGCAAAACGCCGATTTTCATGTTTGTCATGGCCACAATGTAGGCTGAGGCGCCTGCTCCGGCCTTTCCTTCCTCGATGGCAGCCACCAGGAGTGGGTCGTTCCAGGCACAACAGGTCCCCATGGCGAGGGCTCCGCCGACAAAGAAAATTGTGAGACGGTACGCCACTTGCTTGAAGGCCGAAGGAAGGATCTTGCGCGGGTTCATAGCTTCTCCCGCCGACATGGAAACATACTCCGGCCCGGAAATGAGGAAACAGTAAGTGACGATGGCTTTCAAGAGACCCTGGAAGCGTCCCAGATCGCCGGTGTGGATGTACTCAGCCATCGGCGTCGACCAATTGCGGAAGCCGTAAACGTCATGGAGCGGGTTTCCGCCCACCATGGTGACAAAAGTGAACAGTATGAGTCCGACAGAGAGCAGGACCTTACTGATAGAGAGCCAGAACTCAACTTCTCCGTAGTACTTGACGGCCGAGACGTTGATGAGGAAGTAGATGAACAGCTGGATGGCGATCGGGATTCCGGGAGAGTAGTCGTCGCGCCAGAAGTGGATCAGTGTGTTGAAAAGGGTTAGTTCGAAGGGGATCAGCGAGCACTCAAGCACCCAGAAGTTCCAGCCTGTCATGAATGAGAAAGCCTCGTCGACGCAGCGCTCTGAGAGACGGATAAAAGGCGACGGGATCGGCAGGTAGCACACCATTTCGGCACAGCAGGCTGTCACGCACAAGATGGGAATACACCAGAGTATGCATCCTAGCAGCAAGCTGAGAGGACCCACTCTATGGAGTGCCGTCGAGCAGGACACAAAGAGTCCCACTCCGATGGTACCACCGATTCCGATCAGCTGGATGTGCCGGTTATGCAATTTCCGGTGGGTGTGGCCGTGTGCGAATATCTCGGCGTTGTCTGAAGAGGTTTGAGTGGCAACTTCTTCGGAGAAGGCCGTCTGCTTCTCGATGCCAGGTCTCTTCTCACTGGACGGAACAGAGGTCTCAGTCTCGATCGTGGACCCGAGATGGCCTGTCATAGTCACCTGGGACCGACCCAGGGCCTTGACGGGCGCCACGGGCACAAAGACGTCCTTGAACAGCTGAAGTGGTCTGGACATGGTTGGTTGTTTGGAAGGAGAAATGTAGTGGGAAACAAAGAGGGCCATTTCCTTGAAAATCATGTGAAGTTTTGCTTCATTTATATATGCATACCCAGGGACGCTATTGTGCCGCGCACGTCCCGCGTGAACATGACGTATTGTTAGAAGCGATGGAGCGGGGGTGATAGCAGGAGATCGAGCTATTTAGCCAAGACAAAGTCCGAGATAACAAAATCGTGGTCTGCGTGTCCGGAAGATAGTGTTATCGTGTGATTGCTATCGTAGAGATAAGCCTGTGTGCCGTGCGCGCCACTGCATGGATTTGATCCACTGATCAGGAAAATGGCACCGTATAGAGACCTGGAAAAACGTCAAAAAGATAAGGGAGCCTATTCTCGCGACAGGCCGCAGAATTCTGTGGAGGCAGCCAGCACCATAACAATAGCGCTGGACAATAAGATTCCCGCCGTTGGGCTGTGCTCTTGCGGCTCGCAATTTCGCGACTGGCTCAGATTCCGAAATTCCGAGAGCTTCTTGCAGGCCAAGACCAGCAAGAGACGAGAGGGCGACGGGCAAACCGAGAACTTTGCCACCTTCACATACGCGAGATAGGATAAATGACCTTGTTTAGTTCGACCGGGGAATACACCAAAAAAGATGGGCTCAAAAGAGAAAACTGGGCAGATATATCCTGCTTTTGTCATCTTGAATCATGCCGAGTCGTTTAGATCAGAAACTAGCTTTCTGTGTGGCTTTTCACCTGGTTTAGCTCGTCTTTCGACGCGCCCGCTTCTCTGTCCGGAATTTTTCCTACTCGAAACGTTACAGTCTCTAATATGCGCTCTGCTTCGGAACTGATCTCGGAAATTTCCTTTTGGATCTGCCCCAGCCGTTCCATCACCCCAATATATAAGCCTGAGTTTTGTCTGCTTTTATGGTGGTCCAGGTGGTTATATTGTACAACAATCAACTACTCCAGATGTTAGCATCGCCCCCCACCACCTCCTCAGCTGCGGCCACGATCGCCGCAGTGCCACCCCCATCAGCCACTGCACCCCCACGCGCCACGTGCACCGCCGCAACGCCGCAGTTTACTGTTCCTTCCCTATGGTACACCAGTGACAAATTCGTCTCTCTGTCCCGAGACAAGATCTACAACAAAGGCTGGCACTTTGTCACCTCGATAAATGCGTTCTCCAGGGACCCAAAAAGCAACGATGGGCTCCAGGAGGCTCTACAAATGGACTTCATCGGAAACCCGTTTTTCGGTCTGCTCAATGTTGACGACCCTTACAAAGTCGAGACGCTGGACCTGTACAACGGAATCTACAAAGACGTCACGGCCGGACTGACGTCTGAAGAAGACAAACTTGCTGCTGTGCAAACTCTGCCAAAGGTGAATCACGTGGTCACCAAAGGGGGACTGGTTTTCATCACTCACGAAGAAAACCCATCTCAGTCTTTCGAGGAGTACTATGGCAAACAGCTCTCCCAGTTTATTGACAACAAGGACTTTAGAGCGAGACCTTTGCGCCGTAGGCTGGTCTATGAGTGCGACTACAACTACCTGACTTTCATTGACGGGTACCAGGAGTGTCTTCACTGCCAGTACACCCATCCTGGGTTCAGCAAGTTTTATCCTTTTGAGTTCTACAAAGTGGACACTTACACCAACTTCTGTCGTCACCATTGCAACCCTGTTGAAAACAGTGACGATGACGGTCTGTTTCTCTACTTCTTTCCTTCCTGTTCGTTGAACCTGTACGGAGGTGGAATGGGAACTTTCAGGTGCAACCCAGTGAACGGCAACAAATGCCGTATGGAGTTTGAGTACTTTTTTGATGGCAGTGACGAGGAATTCGAGGCGTACTTCAAGTTCGCTAGACAGGTTGCTCTCGAGGATATCTGGCTATGTGAGGCTGCGCAGCAGAATCTTGTTGCGGGGGTTTACCAGCGCGGAGTTCTGCACCCGGAGAGGGAGGTTGGGGTTGTGTACTATCAGAAGCTGGTTAGGGATAGGATAATGGCTTGAACGAACGGCGAGTGAAGCAGGAGTGAATGAACTCTCTCGAGCCATCCTCGCAATAGCCGCAAAGCTAGATTGACTGTGTTTGATTTGGTTTGATTTGAGATCCACTGACCTAGTTACCCTCTATGTATTTGATCAATGTAAGTGGAACATCCTGCTACCTTTTGCTTGTGTTTTCTGTGAACTACGTACAGACTTGCGGAAAAGCTGCCAAAGCTGCCCAGCGAAGTAGGACGTGAACGAGGCCAGCCGTTGTATCTTTATGACGAACGTCGTCTTTTTCCGATACAAACCCAACACAGCTCTGGCTTGCCACAGGATGAATCCCTCGAGTTTTCATTCTTCTCCCCGAAAGCCATAGATCAGCGATAATTTCCTATCATGGGCTCGCCAAATTTCCGAAAATGTACATGAAGTAAAAAAAATTAACTGTGTTTACTTTTCGTGATCTGATGTCACAATCAACAAATACATACGACGAGTTACCAAAACCAGTCGACCGCGCCATGTCCCTCGAAAACAACAGGGTGAGAGTCGGCTCGCGCGTTGCCATCCCCGGCGGCGGAGAGGCGTACGTGCGTTTCATTGGAGAGGTCCAAAACAAAGAAGGCGTCTTTGCAGGAGTGGAGCTGATTGGCGAGGCAGCCAGCAAGGGTAAGAACTCGGGGGACGTCAACGGAGTCAGCTACTTCTCGACCAAGATCCCGAGAACTGGTCTGTTTTTGCCGTATCACAAGCTTCTACACGCAAACGGAGTGTCCACTGTGCCATCGAGCGTGGGCAATAGGCTGACGACGCCATTGAGACCTCTTTCTCCGGTCAGTATCAGGGACAACTCGCCAGTCTCGGGGTCTTCCAAGAAGCAGAAAGTCAGCGAGGAACAAGTGGCGCAGTTGAACGCCCAAATTGCCGAGTTGACCCAGCAAAACCGCGATTACAGAGCCAAACTGGAGCGGTATCAGCAACAGCTGGCAGACAGAAGCCGTATCTTGGAGGATCTGCAATCGACGGTGGAAAGTTTCGACTCGGTTCTTGAAGAGTCGCAGAAGGAGCTACGAATGAAAGACGCCAGATTCGAGAAGTACAAGGAGAACACCGACCTCCAGATCAAGGAGCTTATCGACGCGGTGGAGACACTAGAGCAACAGGCCAACGAGAACGAGATGCTGTACCTGCAAAAACTGCAGCAATTGCAGCAACTCAAAGAGCAGAAACAGCCAGAGCCACAGCCAGAGCCACAGCCACAGCCAAATGCCCAGAATGAGGAATTGGACCGGCTGAAAGCCCAGCTGCAGGAACAGGAGCAGCAGATCAGCGACCTCAAGACGGCCAAGCGCAAGGAGACCGACCAGGCCCGGGCTTTGGAGACCGAGAACTACAAGCTGAGCATGAAGGTGGAGGAGTTGCAAGAGAAGCTCGAAGCCGGCCAGGGTCAAAGGGCACAAAGTGCCGAACACACCACCGAGCTGCAGGAGCTGAAGCTGCGTTGCACGAGCTTGGAAACGAGTCTATCCGACCAGGAACTGAGGCACAAGTCTTTGCTAGAGGAGAAGGAGAGAAATGCGCAGAATTTGAGGGAGAAGACACAAATTTTGGAGCACAAAATTGAGAGTTTGGAGAGCGAGATCGAGCGTTTGAAAAACGCTGAGAAAGAGCGCGAACCGGCCAAAGCTGACGAGCCCGATCTGCTGGAAAACGGGGAGCTCAAAGTGTACGAGCCCGCAGTCAAGACGGACCCGGCAGCGGGACGGTCCAAGTGGTGCGGGCTGTGCGAGAGACAGGGCCACGAGAGCGTGGACTGCCCGTACGAAAACATGATTTTCTAACGCTCACTTTGATTGATGATATATGTATGATTAAAAACCACTATGTACAGAAATAACCAGTTTTCTCCATCACGCCGAGTACTACCATTACACCTTGTATCTGTGTGCTGGGTCCACATGGAACGGAGACCAGATTCCTCTGATGGACTTGTTGAGCGAGTTGACGTATTGCTTTGGCTTGGAGAGTTGTTTTCCGCTCGAGCTCACCAGCAGCTTGAGCTTGTTTTCGACAACGTCCACGTTCCACTTGCGGGTGCAGATCTGTTTGGAGCCGTTGTTTGCGTACTCGGCCTTCATGACAGGGTGGAATCCGGGCTTTTCAAGTACCTGGAATTCGATCTGCGGGTACGTTTTGGCGAAGTTTGTGAGTCTCTGTCTGAGGAAGTCTCTCATTCCTTTGGAAGAGCCTCCGAAGTTGCAGTAGGTGATCACCACTTTTTTGCACGGGTACACGAATGCACCCACTCCGTTTCTGGCTCTCGAGACCTGCTGGATAAAGTTGATTCCGGCCATGTTTGGTGGGGGGGAAGAAGAGGAGCACGGTGGGTTTTGCAGAGGTTGAATGGGGTCGCATCGCAGGTGTTCTCAAGGCTGAACATTTCTATATACATTTTTCTTCATCAGTGAGTGAAAAATTTAAGCTGCACAGCCTGAAAGACGGGTAACAAAAAGACGACTTCAAGTTGGGGAGTTTTTGATTAGGGCCTGCAAGTGCTTATCGAAGACGGTGAGTGATCACAAAGATATCAACTGCTCCTTGGACAATTGTCACATGTACAGACGTCAGTTGAAACACCTGCGGTGTCACATTCAGGGCTTGGGGCCGCACAGGTTCATCGCGAGCACCGCTTCCGCCGCCAGACACTATCCAACGACGTTCAAACCCGCCAATGTCGGGAACAACCTGTCCAATTTTGACGTTTTGGCACTGTCGGAGACGCCGTCCAACAACGTCGAGATGATCTCCAAAGACTCGATCATCTTCTCCAACATGAAGGTGGTCAGATCGCCCAACAAAAACAACGAGCTTGTCGGGTGTGTGCTACTCGACAATCAGATCTTTGAGCTGAGCGTTGACAAGCTGGATCCGAAATCGTTTGTGGTTGATCTGGTGCAGACGCGGGTGTTTGACTTGCTGAAGCTGTTGTATCCGAAGCCGGAGATGCTGGTGATCGGGCTCGGGTCGAAGACACGCATGCTCTCCGAGTCGACAAGGGACCAGTTCAACAAGCTCGGAGTCATGTTGGAGGTGAGCGACACCAAGAACTCGGTGCTCAATTACGACTTGTTGGCTACGGAGCGGTCTCCTCAGCTTGTTGGTGCGTTGATATTGCCGCCAAACTTTTGATGGACGAATCAACGAGCGAAGCGAGTTGATTTGTGAGTTGTTCTAGCAAACGTTATGAGTTGTTCTAGCAAACGTTATGAGTTGTTCTAGCAAACGTTATGAGTTGTTCTAGCAAACGTTATGAGATTGCTTAGCTTGTTGATAACTTGCGAAGCGATGAAACAGCTCACCAGCTTCCCCTATTTATTACCCCATTTTATTTATTAAGCTGTCTGACTATCAACTAACAAGCGAAGCAAATTGATCTGGGAGCTTCGTGAATTGATTCCCAGAACAACTCACAAATCAAGCGAATCAAAGAGCGTAGCGAGCTGATGACCAAAGGCGAACGAGGGAAGCCAGAGGGGCAAATGCCAGACGAAGCGACTCGATTGGACACTGTAAAACTCCATCAACACTACATGCAAATCAGCGAGCGAAACGAGGTTTGTGAGTTGTGAGTCGGTTCGTTGGTTCAATTGACATTTCGTTGATTCAATGAACATTTTGTTGATTCAACAACTTCATGAGCGAAGTGAGTCGATTAGACACTGGATTAGGCACTGGATTAGACACTACTCGCAAATCAACTCGCTTCGCTCGTTGATTCGCTCTTTGATAAAAATCCGCTATAACAAACTACCTGATACGACTATAAACTTGCGGCAGCCTCGCAACGGCGCCACTGATTTGTGGGTTGTCCTAGCAATCAATGTAGGAGAGGGGAAGCGATCAGATCAATGGGCAAAGAGATCGAATCAACCTGCAAAGCGAGTGAGCCAAATCAACTCGCTCCGCTCGTTGATTTCACTTAGGAATACTCTTAATCGTAAACTGACTGCTGAGGACATATCCATACACAGCAATTGTCAGCACACTGGCGAGATTGAACAGCAAACTGAGGCCATGGTACTTTCCAAACTGCTTGTTGAGGCCCTTCATTTCAGAGGAGTTGTTGGCCTCTTCCTCGGAGGGGTAACTCTCGGTCAGGGCGAAGCGTTGCTCCTTGATTCTCTGGCACACTGGCAGCAGCCAGAAGTAGTTGACAAAGCCGGAGATGGACGAGATTCCGAGCAGAGACAGGCCCAGCGCGGGCACCGAGTACGGCGCAGTCAGACCCACGGCGACGGGGCCGAGCGACTGGGTCAGAAAGTGGATAGGGAACAGATGCGACTGCAGGATCCCAAACTCCTTTCTCGGAAGCACTTTGAACGCCCTGATCGAGGACACGAACGAGTGGAACGACGTGGCTCCAAACACGTAGGAGTATGCGAGGATGTGGACAGGCAGCAGAAGCGAGGACATGAAAATGGGCGGTGTTGAGTGGCAAAGGGTTAATTGGGTTGAGCTTGGCGAATTGAGCAAATTGCTTTATTTGAGAGGTTTTGAGAGGTTTTGAGAGGTTTTGAGAGGTTTTTTTGAGAAATCGAGAAATCGAGAAATCGAGAAATTTGGTGCGTTCGGTGAGTTCGGGAATTTACCGAGCTGCCAATTCGCTTCGCTAATCAACGAGCGAAGCGAGTTGATTTGGGAGTAGTGTCTAATCGACTCACTTTGCTCATTGATTCGATGCGTGGGGTAAATCAACGAGCGAAGCTTTGATCCAGTAAACCTGCTCACTCACCAAACGAATCAACTCGCTTCAAAGGTGGGGGCAGTGGGGGCAGTGGGGTAGTGTGGGTTAGTGTGGGTTGGTGTGGGTTAGGGTCGGTAAGGCAGCTCACAGCGAAGCGAGTTGACGATTCACTGTAAATCTCCATCAACACTACAAGCAAATCAACTCGCTCGCTCGTTGATGGTTTGCTTCGCTCGTTGATGGTTCGCTCGCATTCTATATACTTCTACCCAGACAGCTTGAGAATAATCTATTAGACACATAAAAGTCACTGTATATGAGGGAGTCTGATTAAATCAACGGGACTCAACGAGCGAACCGACTGAATCAAACGTTATCGACTCGCTTTACTCGTTGGAAACATTTGCTAGAACAACTCGAACAACTCGCAAATCAACTCGCTTCGCTCGTTGATTCGCTCGTTGATTTAAATGTACCCCAACTTCTCCATCCTAATCTTCACCGCATTCCTATGCCCGTCCAGCCCCTCGACGGCCGCCAGGTCCATCACGGCCTTGCCGATGCTCTTGAGCCCCTCCTTGGTGACCACCTGCGACGTGATGAACTTCTGGAACGTGGCGGTGTTGACTCCGCTGTACATTCTGGCGTAGCCGTACGTCGGCAGCGTGTGGTTGGTTCCCGACGAGTAGTCGCCGCACGACTCGGGCGAGTACGCGCCCACAAACACCGAGCCCGCGTGGTCCACCTTGTCAACCCACTTCTCCGCGTCCTCGATCTGCAAAATCAGGTGCTCCGGAGCGTATCTGTTGGACACCTCGAAAGCCGTCTCGTACGAGGCCACCTTGATCGTGGAGGAGTGCGCAATGCACTGGCGCACAATGTCGACTCTGGGCAGCTGCAGAGCCTGCGAGTGCACGGCCGCGTCGATCCGGTCCACCTCCTCGTCGGTCATGTCCACGGCGATCAGAATCACCTGCGAATCCACGCCGTGCTCGGCCTGCGACAGCAGGTCCGACGCAACAAAGTCCGGGTCTGCGTGTCTGTCCGCCACCACCAGCACCTCCGAGGGTCCCGCAGGCATGTCGATCGCACACATGGCGTTCGAGTCGTTGGAAACGAGCATCTTGGCCGCCGTCACAAACTGGTTACCCGGCCCCATGATCTTGTCGCACTTGGGCACAGACTCGGTTCCGTACGCCATGGCCGCCACGGCCTGGGCTCCGCCCGCGAGAACAATGCACTTGGCGCCCACCTTGTGGGCCACGTACACCACCTCGGGAGTCAGACGGCCGTCCTTACCCGGCGGCGACGCAAACACAATGTCCTTGCACCCGGCAACAAGAGCCGGCACAGACAGCATCAGCGCTGTCGACGGCAGCACCGCGGTTCCGCCAGGAACGTAGCAGCCGACGCGCTCGATGGGACGCGCAAAACGCGAGCACACCACTCCGGGACACGTCTCCACCGTCAGCGTCTCGGTCTGGTTCTGGGCCTCGTGGAACTTCCTGATGTTGGCGAACGAGATGTCGATCGCCTGCCTGATGTCGTCGGAAACGGCCATCATCTCGGGCGGGAACGGCGCACACAGCACCGGAGAGGCAAGCTGGACCCGGTCGAACTTGGCCGTCAGCTCCACGAGCGCCCGGTCTCCGTCGACCCGCACCCGCTCGACGATCGGCGTCACCAGGTTCATGATGTCCGCAGACTTCTGGATCGGGCGCACAAGCGACTCGGCGATCTCCGCAGGGCTGGCGGTGGTGAAGTCGAGGCGGTTCATGTGGATGGGCGCGTCCTTTGAAGAAGCAGCCGCCGAAGGCGGCTGCTCCTTCGAAGCAGACTGCTTCTTCGGAGCAGCCTCCGGCTCCATAAACTTCGGCTTCGCATCCCCCTTTCTCCTACTCACCTTCAACCCCTTCACGTCCAAGTTCCGCTCCACGTCTTCCAGCTTCACGCCGTACTTCACGCACCTCACGAGCGCAAAGTACAGCAGATCCGCGGCCTCCCACGCGATCTCGTCCCGGTCCACAGCCTCCGTCAGCTCCTCGGCCTCCTCCTTGATCTTGGCGTTCAGCAGCTTCTCGTCGTCAAACAGTCTCTTTGTGTACGAGCCTGCAGGCGCGTTCGCCCGGCGGTCCTCCAGAACCTCCTCCAGCGCCGCCAGACCCGACGACTTGCCGAAACACGACGCTCTGTCCAGGTGGCAGAACCCGGCGCCCGCCTGTTCCACCACAAACTTCAGACAGTCCCCGTCGCAGTCCACCTCCAGCCGCAACAGCCGCTGTGTCGCGCCCGACGTCGCGCCCTTGTACCACAGCCCGTGCTTTCTCGACTGGTACACCCCTGTGCCGGTCCTCAGCGCCTCGGCAATCGACTTTCTCGACGAGTACACCAGCCCCAGCGCCTGGTTGCGCGAGTCGGTCACAAGCGACGTGTACAGCCCGTCCGCGCGGTCCGTCACGAGGCCCGCCACCAGAATGTCCACAAGAGGCACCTTGCCGTCCGCAGTGGTGGACCCAGCGGTTTCGTCGTACTGCGTGGTCAGCAGACCGCTGCTAACAACAGGAGTCACGCCTGAAGAAACCCCGGCAATGATCTCCTTCACGCTCTCGGCGCCGTAATAAACGTAAACCTGCCTGCGACCGCCGTTGACGAGACTTTTGAGATCGCCCATCGCGGTCGTGGCCGAAAGAGCCACAGAAACCTCCTCGCCCAGACTGAGCCCACTCACCTCCTCGGCCGAGTCCAGCTTGTACACGATTCTGGCGTTCGGAATCCGCGCCAAAATCGCCTCCGCAGCACCACGGCCGGCAAAAATGCCCGCCACGCCGTTATTCAGCAACGCCAGAGCCATATCCAGAGCCTCGTCGTCCACCGAAGCCACCTTCCAGTCCACAAACACTCTGCTGGCACTGCTCTTGATAAAGCCCACCAGCTGTTCTTGTTCTTGCACCGTCGAAACGCCCACCAGGGCCTGGCCCACAGGACCCAGCTCGCTTGGAACACAGGTTCCTTCGATGTATGGCAGCAGCGGAAACACCATGTTGTACTTGGAATATGTGTGTGTGAAGTGAACAAGAGGGCAAACTCATTTAGAGTGATTTATTTTTCGATGTTTTTTGTGAGTCAATGAGTTGATGAAAAAAAAAAAGGGCGTGTAGGGATGTCTGAAAATGCGAATCAACTCGCTTCGCTCGTTGATTCGCATGCAGTGTTGGTGGAGATCTGAGAAGTGAGTTGGTGGAGATTTACAGTGTCCCATCAACGAGCAAAGCGAGCTGATGGTGTGGATACAATTACACCGCACACGACAGATATCCGTGGCCCATTTGAGTTGAGCTGGAGAGAGTGTGCGCCGTAAAGAAACCATCAACACCACTTGCAAGAAAATGTGACTTGCAGCACGTGACTGAAAAGTTTTTCTTGAAAAAACAAAAAAATCAGTCACATCACGTGCCCGCGCACATGTGACGCGCCCTTCTTATCCGATAAGAAACTGGGCAATGATGATTTCTCGGCGAGTCTCTAGCCAATTCGAAGGATGGACGGAGGTAGCTCCGGTATCGCTAGCCCATTGGTACAACTGTATGCCGCGACCCTTTTTTGGGCTTTGTGTATTCAAAAATGACTGATTTTTAGTAATCGTTGGACTCTTTGCTTACCAAGCCATTTACAACAAGTAGTACAATTATTGAGGTTATATACAAATAAAAATGTCACTTAATCAGCAACCAACACGGCTGTGAAAAGAGAATAAACAGTGTGAATGTCCCACTCAGTCCAATCAAGCGTCGTTGCTGTTCAGTTGTTGAACAAAAATTGCATGTCCTGCGCACTCAGCCTGTTCGCAGCACTCTGGTCCTGGTCCAACGTCGCCTTCACCATGTCCGCCTTCTTCTGCTGCAGCTCAATGATCCGCGACTCTATACTGTCCTCGATCACCAGCTTTATGATCCGGATTGGCCGATGCTGTCCGATACGATGGATTCTGTCGGCGGCTTGGCCCGTGTCCAGAGCCGGATTCCACCAACTGTCCAAGATAAACACCTGGCTGGCCTCCACCAGATTCAAAGCCACTCCTCCTGCTTTCAAACTCACCAAAAACACCTCGACCGAGGGATTGCTCATAAAGTGCTGGATCGTCGAGTTCCGCTGTTCCGGAGTCATCGATCCCTGCAACTTGACCGTCGAAAAGCCGGCTCTTTTCAATCTCCATTCCACCAGATCCAGCATCGACGTGAACTGAGAAAAGACAATCGACTTTGTTGTCTGACGGTCCGATCTAGACTTGTATAGCTCCTCCATAAGCGCCTCGATCTTCGTGGAAGACCTCCACTCTCCAGCTCCCAAGCTGATCCGATTGACAATCGAGCCTTTTTCCACCTGCTGTTGGTCCATTTCGATAGCCGCAGCCTCCAAATCAATACTGAGCCCGATATGGCACACAGGACACTCCAGATTGGACCCGGTGAAGCTCTCTACATACTCGGTGATGCAGATCCGGCAGAAACGGTGATGGCAGCGCGACTCAATCGGTTCTTCGGCCTCGTCATCGCAGAGCTGGCACACGATGGCCCCTTTTGACACCATCTCGCCGCCAGCGTTCTTGAAACGCTTCAAAACGAGGTCAGGATGATCAGCAAGCTGTCTCATCCGGGTGATCAGGGTGAAAATATTGGCATAGTTGTTGAGAACCACTCCTTGAGCCACGTAGTCGTTGAATTGCCGCTTGGAATCAGAGTAAAGAGACTGATAGAGGTCCTTCTCCTCAGGATTGAAAAAGTCTCTTCGGATCTCGACAATCTTTGGAGGAAGTCCCAAATCATCCGCCCGCTCCACTTTCGTTCTGCGGATCATTATGTGTTTCAAAAGGAGCTGAATTCGCTCAAAAGACTCCACTCCTTCGTCGGCCAGCCCAAACTTCTGAATGTTCTTCAGCATGAAATGGTTGAAAAAGTTCATGTGGAGCATTGGCGAGTGACCACATTGAGCACACGTCCGATAGTCCGGGAAAAGCCACTCTTTGGACCGGCAATCGCACTTTGTGCACAAATACTCGCAGAATGGACTGATGTCCAGAAACCGAATCAGCGAATACAGCTCACCAATACGGTTTTGCAGCGGCGTACCGGAAAGACACCACCGTTTCTCACACCAAAGGTTGTTGGCAGCCCGAGAAGTCGAGCTCTGTCTGTCCTTGATATTATGCGCCTCATCGAGAATCACTCGATAAAACTTCTTCGAGTGTAGCAAGCTCTTCTCCTTGACCATTCGTCCGTTTCTCTTGAACCCATACCTCTCCTTTCTGAAACATGACTCCAAGACAGCATACGTGGTCATCACCACATCATACCCGTCCAAATCCTCCACTTTCTTGGCTCTGTTGGCTCCATGGAAAAGAACAACTTTCAAAGCCCCTCCAGCATGCGCCTCAATCTCCGTCTTCCACTGAATCAAAGCCACAGTCGGCGCCACCACTAGATTCGGTCCTTTGGAACGGTCATTCATCATCAGCGAAATCATCTGGATCGTCTTTCCCATCCCCATCTCGTCGGCCAGAATGCCTCCATGATACTCGGACTCCTCCTCCTGTTTCAACATCCAGCTCAAACCCTCCAGCTGGAAAGGCAGCAGCCGGATCGTCATTCCTTCAGGATGCGGCGCCTTTTCGACCTTCCTGGCCGGCACCTCTAGCAGTTTCGTGAACGTATTGGCCAGATCAGGGTGCATTTCAAACACTTTGTTGGTGCGTCGTTGGTATGGAGTCACCTTTGGTCCCTTTGGCTGGGCTTTCTTTGCGCTTTTACGTTTTTTTGGAGCCGAAGAGCTTTTCGAAGACCCCTTTTTCCGTTTGGAGCCTCCTTCGGCCTCTTCAGACTGCTCCAGCTGCCCTAACGGAACATTGTCTCCGTCTTCATCGCTCAAACTGATCGGAGTCTGTGCCGACGTCCCTGATCTCGCAGCACCCGGGATGGTCACGACTTCCTCGTCAGACGGATCCGCAGAGTCGGGGATCTCCTCCACGTCGTCGGCGTCCTCGACATCCTCCTCCTCGTGATAGCTGTCGTCGTCATCGCTTTCGCTGTCCTCGATTTTTGCAACCTTTTTCGACTTTCTGGTCGAGCGAGTGCTCCTGGTAGCTTGTACGTCTCCGCTGGACTCCTCGCCCTCGTCTTCGCCATCAGTGTCCAAAGTGTAGCTCACCTGTCGCGTCCTGGCGGCTCTCACTGGTCTTCTAGCGGCTCTCGTAGAAGAGCCTCTCATAGCCCGTTTTTTTGGAGAAGTTGCACTGTCGTCTCTGACAAATCCGCCTTCCTGCTCTGCTTCCGAGCCCGTATCCGAGCCCAACGCCAGCTCTACTTTGGCCATCTTGAGGTTATGTGGCACGTGTCTATGGTAGTCAAATAGGTTGGAGTAGTGAAGCTATTTGCCCTCGCGAGATTAATTATTATTCACTTGATCTTATCTGAAATTTTTGGAAAAAGAAAGGATAAGAAATAGCGAGGGGGTTGAAAAATTATTGGGGCTGACTAGCAAAATTTGGTGTCAAAGAGCAGCGTAACAAACAACAAAAAGAACAGTGAGAGCCGGCCGATCATCTCGTCGGGTCTGCATACGTAAGCAGACAGGAACGAGGCTTGATTGGGTCGAGAGCAGGCGAGTAGAGCGCAGTGTGCAGAGCGCAGAGCGCAGTTCATGGAGATGGTGCATATGTATTACGTAAGCCCGACCCATTACATTTCGATCAGCTACGAAGTTCGAAAGAAGCGATCGTGAGCGTATGGAGACCTTGAACAAGTGCTGAGTTTAGCGATCAAGGTGGTTGAGGTCGCGATTGACAAGCAACTGAAAGTAACTTTAACTCGACAATATCCTCTGAGGTTCTGGAACAATAGAAGACGTTGTGCAGTTGCGTCACGCGTCAGAAGAAGAAACGATGCGCAAACGAGCAAAGAAAGGAGCAAAAGCTGCGTAGATTTGAGGGTAGCAAGAGGGGATAGAAAATAGCTGAGGAGGATGACTATGAATCAGGTCGTAGTGTACGAGAAATCTGTTTTGCCGAGTCAATAAACAGTTTAGTTTTATTTATCAGATGCTTCGCATTTAGCATACTCTGAGGACCTGCTCAAGTGGTCGTTATAAGATCTTACGTAGTTTTTCTATACAACTCGAAGCCTTCTATATGTAAACCTAAATCGGCAAACTGTAATCATCAGTCATAGGAATATGCAATATTGGGCGATTATGTAGTGTCATGTTGAGCCACGTTGAGTTGACCGGAGATCTCTTACTAAATCAAGGTTAGTGAGTAAGTCTCAAAGCAACTGAGAAATCATAAATCAACCCTTGCTTACGACTGTGGAGCGAGCTACGATTTGCCTAAACAGATCGCTCTGGGCCACCTAGCTTCGCCGTCTTTTAATGAAAACAGAACATCGATCAAATGCTGAACAAATGCTTTAGAATAAACAGAGAAGAGAAAATCAAATATGAACATCACCTAGCAAGCATGCTGAGATAACTCATGCTGGAATTGCTCAAGTGACGAAGAACAAATCGAATCAAGCCAATTTGACTCGATTGAAATAAACCAAAATCAAACAGACGGTACTCAGCCGAATCAATCTGGAAGAGTTTTACCGAATTCATTCGCCTCGATCGATTCAGACAGTTCGTTTGAGCAGATGACGTTGAATGAGCTTGCGGCTGGCTTTGCTTGTAAGCTACCACCCCTCAAACTCCCACATTCCATCCAACTCCCCCTCCTCCACCTTTATCTTCTTTCCTCCCCCGCCCTCCTCACTGGCCTTCCTCTTCATTCCCTTAGGACTTTCGTTTGGAGGAGTCGGATACATCAACACTCCCAGATCATCGAAAACACCATTGTTGATCCCAGATCCGCGAACTCCTTCTTTGTGATCTTCCGGGAGCAGCGGGATAATCGTCTTGAAAGCGTCACTAACCAAATTTGCGCGCACTTTACCCGTCCATTGCCCGCTCTTGTACCCTCCAGCTCCAGCACTGCCAGGCGTCATCAAATTGCTGTAAAAGCGGAACGAAGTTGGCGTCTTCACATTGAACGGTAGAGGCGTCGTTAGAATTGCAGACGGTGTCAAGACTTGCTTATTAGACACTCCTGGGGCAGAATTACTCGCCACTGAATGCTGTTTGCCTCGTCCGAACAATTTGGCTTGCTCCAAAACTTTGTTCTCTTCCTCGGGAAGGCTCAGAACATCAGCCAAAGTAGCCAACAGGTACTGAGCGGGATCCAAAGAAGCCAACTCTCGCCTCTTGTTGCGCTGTTGGTCAATAGCACGCATCTTGGAATCCTCTTTGGCGATTGAGTCCGCGTTCTCTCGCAGTAACATCTGCACTTCAGGCGAAGCAGCAGCCACGGGAGGCTGTTGAGCCTGCTGTTGTGGCTGGATGTTTTGTTGTTGCGGAGTAGCGGCCGGCGTTGGAGCGGCAGAGCCTGCTCCAGACTTGATCTTCTGCGCAGAAACACCGCCAGCGGCAGCCTTGGTAGTCTTGCGACGAGCAGGAGCCTTTTTGACGGCCGCAGCTGCAGCTGCAGAGTTGGGCGGCGCTGCCACTTGAGGAGCAGCCAACATCGCTCCAGAGGCCATCAACGGCGACCCAGAAGTAGGAGCTATATAGTGGGGCGGCACAGCCCCATTTGCTGCGGTGGCCCCATTGGCTCCTTGCAAGACCGGAATCTGCGGAGCGATTTGCCTTTGATCTGCGAGTTGTTGGAATTGTTGCGACACAGTAGAAGGATTGATTCCGCCCATCTGCTGGTGCAGGAATTGCTGCTGAGGCTGCTGCGACGCGGCCACGCGCTGCATCGAGGGCATCGCGCCCATCTGCTGTGGGCCTTGAGCCTGCTGTGAGTGCTGCGGAACGACAAACCGCCCTTGTGGAGGCACCTGACCAGGTTGTTGGCCAACTTGGCCCATTTGGCTAGGCTGCTGAGGCTGAATTCCCATAGGCTGTGATGTGGGACCGGAAGTGGCAGTGGCAGCTCCAGATGCCCCCGACTTGCCCATTTGCTGCTGAGCTTTCAACATCTTGGTATTATGCTCCTTAATGTAGCCCAAAAATCGCGTAATCTGGTTTTGAACCTTAGTCAAAAGGTCGAAATTTGCAAAGAATTTGCCTCCATTCTTCAGCCTTTCCAAAACCTGCTTGATCATCAACTGGCTGTACATCAGCTTCTTCGTACCCTCGTAGCTCTTTGTCATCATGAAGAAGTTCGGGATGATGATTGTCTCTGAGATAAGCACCAACTGTTGCGATTGCCTAATAGACTTGATGATCTGCTGTTTTTCTTGGTCAGAAAGCTCGTCAGTCAAATCCTTCAAGTTGATCGGAGTGGCTGCAACCTCGTGATAGATTGCTTTCAGCTTCTTCCAATCCTCTTCTGTGGCATGAACGCCAGTAAAGAGTCGAGGACCAGCCGCTGTAGCCTGAAACTGCTGAGGTTGGCCCGGAATCTGCTGTTGAACCATATTCCTTGTGCCGGCGAACTGTTGGCTGCTTTGCGGGAGCCGCTGCTGCTGGTTCTGGTTCGTGGGGAGTTGCTGTGGAGGCTGCAAGGGCTGCGCCATCGGCTGGATCGATGGGGGCACACTCATCGGCTGGCTGTATTGCTGAGGAATCACCCGCTGCTGGGGCTGTGCAGTTTGTGGTTGTTGGGGCTGTTGGGGTTGGGGTTGGGGTTGGGAATTTTGAGGCTGTTGAGGCTGTTGACCAGCAGTCTGAGGCTTTCCAGCCATCTGGTTTTGCTGCTGCAATTGAGCCTGGATCATTTTCAGCTGTGCATTCATCATGCTCGGAGACTGGTTAGGAAGCTGCTGCTGTTGATGGTGCTGCTGTTGTTGTTGGTGATGCTGTTGCTGCTGTTGCTGCTGTTGCAAATGAGCCAGCTGCTGTTTTGTTAGGTTCGGGATCTGCTGAGGCCGAGCGGCCTGCTGCTGAGAAGTTTGAGGCATAATCTGCTGTTGCGGAGGCTGTTGTTGTTGTTGCACCTTCTGCTGCTGCTGCTGTCTCGCATTGTTGAGCAAGTGGTACAAGTATCGCTTCACATATGTATTCTCCTGCTCAGGAGTCAAGTTCGAAGGCAGTTTGTTTGAGGCCTGTAAATTCTTGATGACCTGGAGAGCCTGATTCTTGTAGTTTTCGAATTCTTCGTTCGTGATCGGCCCTCTAATGTTTTGTGGAGCCTGTGGAGCCTGAGGAGCCTGAGGAGCCTGCTGGGGCTGCTGGGGCTGTTGAGGCTGTTGAGGCTGTTGAGATTGTTGGGACTGTTGGGGTTGTTGAGGCTGCTGGGGCTGATTCAATTGAGCAGATATCATTCCTGGAGTGCCCCTGAGAGACTGCTGTTGGAGATGCTGCATTTGCTGCTGCTGTTGTTGCTGGGGAACCTTCTGAGCCTGCATCTGCTGCTGCTGTTGCTGCTTCATCTGCTGCTGCCGTTGCAACATCAAGATCTGCTGTGGATTCGGAGCCTGGGCAGTCGGGGCCTGTTTTTGCTGCTGCTGCTGTTGCTGCCCATACACATTGGCTGCCTTACTGGCATTCAAATCGCGCTGCTGCTTTGCTCTCATCAGCTGCGAGTGCATCGTGTAGACCTCTTTGATGGTCTCCATATCCTGTGGAGTCATCTGCTTCTGCTTCAAGAATGGCATTATCATGGCCCATGTGTTGCAACCCTGCGGAAACAACTGTGGGAGCTTACTGAGCAGCGACGGTGGGATCGGCGAGTTTTGGAGGTCAGATTTCTGAAGCTGGGCAGTTCTCTGCATTTGTTGGGGCTGTGAGTTTTGAGGCTGTTGGGGCTGTTTGGTTTGGGGCTGTTGGGACTGTTGTGGGGGTTGTCTCATCTGCTGAGACTGGGGTCTCATTGCATGAGCTTGAGCCTGAGCCTGGGCCTGAGCTTGAGCATGGGCGTGAGCCTGAGCCTGGGCATGGGCTTGTTGGTTGAATTGTTGCTGCTGCTGTTGCTGCTGTTGCTGCTGCTGTTGTTGTTGCTGCTGTTGCTGTTGTTGTTGCCTCTGAAGGGCATTCTGGCGAGCTTGGTTGATACTAGCGATTTTGCTCTTGAGATAGTCGACATACTCCCGCTTCGTAGAAGAGTTGTTGAACGCAAACTTCTCGTACTCTTCCGCCACAGGCTTGGTCCGCTGGATCGAGAAGTTGGCGCCCTGGATCTTGGCGATCGAGGCAACGATGAAGTTGACGAACTGGACCCGATCTTGAGGGCTAATCTGGCTGGACTGTTGTTGGCCCAGCATTTGTTGTTGCGCGGGCCCGCCAGGGCCCGCAGGGCCATTGTTGGGACCCATGAACCCTTGTTGGTTCGTGTTGTTCATACTGAGGAATTGGGGATATGAAAACACTGGTTGAGGGCTAAAAAAGGGGAATGCTGAGTGTTGTGTTGCCCTCTTTTTTCGACTAATTTGTCGGTTTCTAATTTTTTTGGGCGAATTTGATGGGCGGATTTTCTTGAATTTTATCGGAGACGACGACAATCGAGCCAAAAGCGAAGCAAGTTGCGAGTGAACACTGAGCAAAGCGAGGGCGAGCAGGCGCAGGCGGCCAGAAGTACGTGAGGCGTAGTTGAGACAAGCAAGGAGTAGGCAGGTATAAACGACTCGTCTGGTCCAAAGTGGAGAGATTTGGTGAAAACTGGTATTTCTGTAAAGAACGATTGAAAAGTGGAGGGTGCCACAGCAGTACGTAATACGGATACGGGGTAATTGTAGTCAGTAGAGGAGTTGAGAAAAAGAGAAGAAGCCAAGACCGACTTTGGTAAGACACATGTTGCGGGCGGCGAAAGCTCACAGTTTCAAGAGCATTGATCAAGGGAGGGAACAACGAGTGATGTGTCAGAATTGAGCGTCAAATTCACCATAGATGATGAGATTGAGTGTTTTCGGGCACCAGGATTGATTCCAGAGTGGGTAATCTGTAGAGCGTGAGGCGGATCCCACAGAAAAGTGCCCCCTGAGTGCACTGATACTACACATACTGTGGTCAGTGACATATCAGACCGCGCCACCCCATGCCAGTCCAAGAGCTGAACCCTCCTTAGATGTGCTGATGTTTCTGGAACAGCCCAAAATGCACCAGAAGAGGCCTTGATGGTAGCCGGGGGAAGTTGAGGTACTTGGGGAGACCACACTGCAGGTTTTGAGTTCTCCAAAGGTCTGACCTCGGTTCAACTTCGCTTAATCTACCGAGCTCACCGGTACAAGTGCAGGCTAGTTTGATCTGTCCTGAGCTAGCTAGTTTTTACCAGCCAGATATGGTAATACCATGTCACAGTTGGACGGAGCCTTTCAACCGGCCCAAAGTGTTGAGCTCAGTCCATAGCACTGCGATCTCCACTCACGAAAACTGCCCAGGCCGTGCCTGATTACGCAGATCAATTTACTCAATTTGCGACTCTCTGTTGTCATAACACCTCGCTCTACTCACTCCTCATACAACACTCACAATTTCATATACAATGTACCAGGTAACAAACAACTGATCTTTTGCTGCTCTAATCGCTCGCCGTCATTCAATTGGCTCAGGGAACCAAGCTCGCTTGGACTATCAGATGCCATTGGAACCTCTAGGTTCGCTTGACCACAGGGTTCAAACGATTCAATAAAGACTCGATAAAGACTCAAAAAAGACTCACAAGAGACTCGCAAACAACTCGCTTTGCTAGTTGCTTGTCCGCTGCTCAATATCCTGCCGCCCCCGGAACACCTTCCTTCCCTTTCAAGGCCAACAAAAGATCCTTGAACTTCGTCTTGTCTCTGTGCATCTCTGGAATCGTCGAGTTAGAGTTCTTGTTCAGACTCAGCAGCTCAACAACACGGTCCCACACGGTCCCGTTCTCGAGGAACTGGTCTCTCTTCTGCAAAAACTTCTCCTCCTCGTCACGTGTGGCCTCGATGGCCTCCTCTTTCTTGTTGTTGTAGTTCTCATAGAAGTCATCGATAGCCTTCTCAGCCTCTTTCTTGAGCTCAGCAAGCTTGGCCTGAGCCACCTCGTCTCTTTTGGCAATTTCCAGGTCACGTGCCTTCTTCCACTCCTGGATGTGTGTGCTCTCGTTCAAGTTCAAGTCGGCAAACTTGTTTGCGGTGGCGGTTTCTTGGTTTTGTTCAGGCTCCGATTCGACTTCTGCCTCGGCTGCAACAGGAGCAGACGATTGATCGGCAGAAACGTCAGGGAATTGCGACTTGAAGTCGTCGAATTCGTCTTCCTCGTCATCTCCCGCAGCAACGTTGTCCTCGGCAGTGGCAAATTCGTCGCCCAAGAGCTCCTTTTCTCTCGAAAGGAAGTCGCCTTCGTCTTGTGCTGTTTCAGTCACGTCGTCTAATTCAGGGAACTTCTCGGCCATTGTGGGTTATTTTGAAGAATAATGATTTGAAGCGATTGCAATGACTCCCGAACTTTTGTCTTTATCAACTTCCAACTGCAACGGATATCAATTCTCTCCACTTGTATATCACTTGTTTTGCTTCATACTTGGTAATGTGCTGTTTGATTCCGCCGCGAGGCCCCGAATTGTCACTAAGAAAAATAGGCAGCCGCGGGCTTCGTAACCTCTCGTGAAAAATTACAAACTTCGATCCTGTGAATATCCTTTAAGTATGGAGACTTTGAGCAAACACTCGGAAAGAAGCCTCGGAAAACAGACAATTCACCAAGAGTCTCTCATTTCCTTTTCCGCATCTTCATTGAATTATCCGCACTTGGCAATGGCCTTTTCCCCCGAACGCGCGGCGCAAAAATTATCGCACCTCAACCAGACACAACAGTCCATCCAGTCCACCTCACAATGGATCCTGTTCCACTACAGAGACGCCGAGACAATTGTCCAGCTCTGGGACGACAGAATCACGCATCCAGAGGTGCTATCGCCACAGAAACTCACTCTGTTCTATTTGGCTAACGATCTGGTCCAGCTCAGCAAAAAAGACAGGAAATGTCAAGGGTTCATTGACGGCTTCGAGGCCAAACTACCCGCTGTTGTCGCCTCCATCCGCCCCGCGATTGACCCTCAGGACATGCCTCGGTTTCTCAAAGTGCTCCGTGTGTGGAAAGAGCGGCGAATTTTCGCCGATAGTTTCGTAGACCAACTGGTGACGTCATTGGGTACGTCTCCTCAAACATTGGCATCAGCAACGCTGCCAGTGAAGCCGGTGTTGAGTTCTTCGAAAACTCCCAAAAAACCCAACAAATCTCAAGAAAAGTACCAAAAGTGCCCTTCAGAACTCATAGAGCTTTCTCTGCAATACGATAATTTGCAACTGCTCTCCTCGTCAAACACCTCCAAGTTCACCAAATTCTCCGAGAACTACAACAACCTGTTCAAATCCGAGCACTTGCCCGAGCCAAACACCTTTATCAAGCAGTTGGATAACCTCTTGAACCTCAACCAAACGCTTTCGGGCGACATCCAGGAACTCAGCAAGCTGCGATCGGCTGTGATCAGCAATCTCGAAGGCCTCATCCAGGTCCAGAAGGACTGGCTCAAATTGGACGAAGTGAAGCTCACCAAGCTCAAGACAATGAGAAGCACAGTGGCGGACAAGAAGACAGAGCTGGAGAGCACCATGCAGGGAATGGAAGACGATGACGAGGAAATGGTGCCTACGTACGATAAGGATGACGATAACGAGGAAGTCTCTCCCATGTATGATGATGAAGAGGAGGAGGTTTCTCCGGCGTATGATAACGAGGAGGGAGAAGATGTTTCTCCGACATACGCAAAAGGAAGCGAAGATGAGGACGGAAACGCTCATAAGAAACGAAAAGTATCCTTTGAGGAGCCACCAAGCACATCAGAACCCACAAACTCTGAAAGTGGCAATTGTGACATAAACATGGACTTGGACGCAATATTGAGCAAGCTCAAGTGAAAAAAGAACCTTTTGGATAAACGTTGTCTGCGACAAAAAATTTTGTTGTTTTTTTTTCACTCCGATAGACGCGTCGTGCTGATCGACGCTAGTATTTAATCTGTACCTCGAAAAGAAAAGACATCGAAATTTATATAATCAGGTAATTCCATCAAGTCCGAAAGTCCACGAATCTCACCACAACTGAACACCATCTCTCAATCATGACAAAGCACCCAATCAAAGTGGCGTTCGTGTGCACTGGTAACATGTGAGTGTTATAAAATCTCAGCCTACTGATCTCGTATACTAACGTTTTCTAGCTGTCGCTCACCGATGGCAGAGGCTGTGTTTTCTCAAATGGTGCAGCAAAAAGGTCTTTCTTCGCAAGTTACTAAGATCGATTCTTTCGGAACTCACTCTTACCACGTGGGCGAGTCGCCTGACCACCGTACTGTGGCAACTTGTCGCTCCCACAACGTTCCAGTTAAACACCACGCACAGCAGATCAAACCCGCCCATTTCAATGAGTTTGATTACGTAATCTGCATGGATGATTACAATCTGCGTTCTTTGGAGCACAAAAGACCATCAGGTTCGAAAGCCAAGGTTTGCTTGTTTGGAGAATGGAAGGAGGATCCAACAATGGAGCGCATCGTCGATGACCCGTACTATGGAGGCTCGTCTGGGTTCGAGGAGTGCTATAAGCAGTGTGTTCATTTCAGTGAGGTCTTTTTGAAGAGAGAATTGTGAGCGGCGAGTGAAGCGAGTCACCAGTGAATGATCGCCACTTTTGGGACGGGAAGGTCTTCGTTGATGGCGCAAGTTTCGTTGTCGCTGAAAGGATAGATTATATAGAATCATGTTATAAAAGGTTGAATGTTTGGCTGAAGCGTTTATAGAATAGCGATAGTCAAAAGATGTGTTACTTGAGCAGAATCATTGCCTTAAGGCAAACTAGTTGGATGAAGCACGCGGGACGAAGGAATTTGATGAACCAGGTCTGGAGTCTGTAGAATGGTAAGTGAACCACCTCCGAATGGCGTGTCCTACTCCCACGTTGCTTGCTCAAGACATCTGGAACACTTCCGATACTTTAGTAAACTTCCAAGTATGCTCATAGAATTTCTCAGATTTTGAACATGGTCGTTTGACTATTGGATAGGAGTACAAAATGAACCGACTTTTGCATGATCAGCCGACCATCACGTGACCTTTTCATTCTCTAGACAAACTACCAGAGATTCCGGATCCATTCAGTCAAGTTATCCTGCTTCCACAAATACTTCGCTATGCCTCGCTTTAGCAAGAGATTTACCATGCTCATCTTTACCACGTCGCTCACTCGTCAGAATAGTTTTATGAAGTAGATAGAATTATAGTATAACACAAATCCGAGTGGAACCAGACAAGATCTTCACCTCACCCAGCCCCCTCTTCTCGCCGTTTTTTTGTCATTTTCGTTATCATCGGGACGGTCGTCTTCTTGGAACCGCCAAACCATCAAAAACATCTTCATAGCTCACACTCTCAAAATCCAGTCTCCTCTTGACTACCGTCAAACACAAAATCGCCCTTTCTCCGGACCATCCATGTGTCTCTGTAGTCGAACATCTTCCAACCTCCAGAACCATCCAAATCTTCATCGTCAGTATGGTACCACGTCTTGAGCTCCTTATGGTACTTCCACCCACGTCTCTGGAGCTCTTTGGCAGTAATGTACTGAAGATAGTCGCCATAACCGTCCTCCTGCTGTCCCAGATTATGTATGTTGGTGAAAGAGGATTCGTACTTTTGGTTGTGGTAGTAGAAACAGTAGGCCAGCGTGTCGATTTCGAGTTTTTGAAGCAGCTTGGTCGACCCAATGATTTCCACAGCAGGATCTTGAGGGAAACAGGCCTGAGTCACGAACTGGTTCGTGGGCTTGTAGTTTCTGGGCTTGTCAGAATCGTAAGAATCAGGACAGTTCAGCAATGACGACTCTAACTGGGCGAAGATTGACGACTGAGGCTCGGCAAACGATGGACTTTGTTTGGCCCTCTCTTGACGCTCCTTGGCAGTCTCCAGACACCGGATATAGTCGCGGAACCCATCCGGCAGGTTCGAGTAATTGGCCGAGTCCAAGAACGAGAAGTTGGCCGGCGATACCGTGCTTTCTCTGGTGGACGAGAGCGGGTCCTGTGACTTGGAGGAGCTGCTGAGTCCCGGAGGGGGCATCACAGGAGCCGTGGACGTGGAATTTGGGGCGTTTGGGGCTGCGGACGTGGATATTGGGGCGTTTGGGGCTGCCGACCTTGTTTTTGCTAACGTAGCATCCGCCACAGTTGGCGTCGTTGACGCGCTATTGGCCACCACGGAAGCGTATTTGAGCTTCGGGGTGCCGGCCAGAGCTGCTGCTGGGGACACCAGCGGTGTCAGAGTCGAGATCGAGGGCGTCAGAGTCGACGGGCGCAGTTTCGGAGAGTTTGTTTGCGAGATAGACAGCTGCGCTGCCAGGCCCGGGGGAGGCACGACGGCCGGAGAAGCTGCAGCAGCAGCAGCAACCACAGCGGCAGCTCCAGAAGCGCCAGGGGCCGCAGGCTTCGCGGCTGACACCTTTCTGGGCACAATGCCCGTTCCGGGAATCGGCTTCGAGTCCTTGGCCGGTTCACATTGGAGGTCCGGCTTCTCCTTGGCCTCCTTCTCCTCCTTGGCCGGACCCTCCTTGACTGGCTCTGAGGCAGCCGGCTCGTCGCCTGCGGCCACAGGCACCACCTTGAACGTCTCGTCGAGCTCGTCGAGCCCGAGTTCGTCGTAGAAGGTGTCGTCTTCCAGGAAGTTCTCGTCCTGGTTCGACTCGACGTAGTACTCGATGTCTTCTTTGATCTCATTGATCTGGTCCACGGCAAGGTTGTCGTTTTCCAGCAGCCTCAGCATCGTTTCGAGCTTGTCGATGTGCCACTTGTGGCGCTCCATCAGCTGTGCGAGCGAGTCTATCTGCACCTGTTTGGCGGCGTCCGACTTCTTCTTCTTGAGCGAGCCCGTCAGCATGTCGATCTGGGCCTCCACCGCCTCGTCCTGGCGCTCGAGCTCCTCGAGCATCGACTGGATGAACTCTGTGCACTCGGCCTTCTCTCTCTGTCTTGGGTCGAGCTTGATGTCGTTGGACGCCAGGGCCTCGTTCGAGAACGCCTTAGTCTTCATGATCTTCTCCACCTCCTTAAATCGTTCCATCTCGTGCTCAATGAGCCGTCTGTGCTCCATCAGCTGCTTCTTGTCCTTGACCTCATTGCCACTCATCCAGTTCTTGATCTGTTCCCTGCTTCTCTGCAGCTTCTTGATCTCCTTCTTGAGGTCGTTTTCCAGCTTCTCCTTCTGCGACTGGTTGTCGCAGCTCTGGAGCTTGTCGTAGATGTAGTCGAACTCCTCGAGGCCCTCCTTCACCTTCTTGAAGACCCTCTCGATTTCCCTAGTCGGTGGTGTTGGTTAGTACGGCTGCGTGCTGCCGAGACGGATGCCCACACTTACTGTTGCAATTTTCTCTGCGACATCGTGGCTTTGTGCTGTACGGGTCTGCGTTCCGCTGTCGCTGCCTGGCCGTGTGATCTCGAGTGTGCTGGCCCAGGAGGAAGCTCCACAAATCCTGTCTTGTTTGGCTTGTTTTTCTCAGCCGAGAAAACGTCAGCGCTGCTGGCCCGACCTGAAAATGGCAGCTCGTCGCCGGCAAACAAAGAAAAAAAAAAGTTGGCCAGGATCGCGATCGCCACCGCCTGCTTTAATTACTCATCCTTCTTGACATACTTCGCACAGGCTCTTCTTCCGCCGTTTCCCCCCGCCACACAGTCTCCAGCAGCTGAATCCACCCCGACAGCACCCCAGTTTTGCCCACGATGACTGCGGACAACCTCCAGTACTGGACGTCCGTCCTGGACAACCCGACGCTCAACGTGCTCCCCCTCGACTACAACAGACCCCCCAACGCCAGAGTCGTGGAGTCCAACTACAAGGCCGCTCTGGCCGTCAAGGACGCCGACTTCGCCACCCTGCTCACGACCTTCGTTGTGCTCGTGCACAGACTCACCGGTGACGAGGACGTGACCCTGGCGACCGACAGCCCCGCGAACGAGGGCTTTGTGCTGCGTGTCGCTGTGGACCCCAAGCTCCGCTTCGACCAGCTCCGGGCCACCGTCAAGCAGACCTACGACGACATGGCCGCCCGCATCGTGCCCGTCAGCACCATCTCCGAGCACCTGCGCGCCGCCAAGAAGCTGGACGCTGCGCCGCCGCTGTTCAGGCTGTCCTTCCAGCACGAGCGGAGCGACTCCAGCGAGCAGCTCTCGACCCCGGTGCCGGGCACCACCAGGGACCTGGCCGTGTTCTACCACCGCGGCGAGGGCGCTCTCAGCATCTTCTACAACTCGCTGCTGTACTCGCAGAAGCGGGTCAAGCTGCTGGCCGAGCAGTTCGGACAGTTTCTGTCGTGCGTGTCCCGCGACTCGAGCGTGTGCATCTCCCACGTGAGCCTCATCACCGACTCCCAGCAGGAGATCCTGCCGGACCCAACGGCCGACCTCGATTGGAGCAACTTCCGGGGCGCCATCCAGGACATCTTCAGCGACAACGCCGACAAGTTCCCCGAGAGGACGTGTGTGGTCGAGACGGCCTCGTTCATGAACCCGGACGCCAAGGACAGAGTGTTCACCTACAGACAGATCGACCAGGCCTCCAACGTCGTCGGCAACTACCTTGTCCGCACGGGCATCAAGCGCGGCGACGTTGTGATGATCTACGCCTACAGAGGCGTCGACCTGATGGTGGCCGTGATGGGTGTGCTGAAGGCCGGGGCCACGTTCTCGGTCATCGACCCAGCCTACCCTCCGGCAAGACAGACCATCTACCTGCAGGTGGCCAACCCGCAGGGAATCATCGGCATCAAGAAGGCCGGCGAGATCTCCGACTTTGTCGAGGAGTACATCGAGAAGGAGCTGAGCGTCGTGACGAGAATCCCCTCTTTGGAGCTGCTCGACGACGGAACCGTCGTCGGCGGAGCCGCCCCAGGCTCCGGGCCGCAGGACGTTCTTGCCGACTTCCAGCAGTACAAGGCCCAGAGAACCGGCGTCGTTGTCGGCCCGGACTCGAACCCGACTCTGTCGTTCACCTCCGGAAGTGAGGGAATCCCCAAGGGTGTTCTTGGAAGACACTTTTCCCTGGCTTACTACTTCCCGTGGATGGCCAAGACGTTCGGCCTGAGCGAGCAGGACAGGTTCACCATGCTGTCTGGAATCGCCCACGATCCGATCCAGAGAGACATGTTCACGCCCCTCTTTTTGGGAGCCACTTTGCTGGTGCCAACGGCCGACGACATTGGAACTCCGGGCAAACTGGCCGAGTGGATGGGCAAGCACGGCGCCACCGTGACGCACCTGACTCCTGCCATGGGCCAGCTGCTGTCTGCCCAGGCCACGGCCGAATTCCCGTCCTTGCACCACGCCTTCTTTGTCGGAGACATCCTGACCAAGAGAGACTGTCTGAGACTGCAGACGCTGGCCAAGAACTGTTCGATTGTCAACATGTACGGAACCACCGAGACCCAGAGAGCGGTCTCGTACTTTGAGGTGGCGTCGCGGGCCCAGAATCCAAGCTTCTTGGAGGGTCAGAAGGACGTGATGCCTGCCGGAAAGGGTATGCTCAATGTTCAGCTTTTGGTGGTGAACAGAAATGACACGACGCAGACGTGCGGTGTTGGCGAGGTGGGTGAGATCTACGTGAGAGCCGCCGGTCTTGCCGAGGGCTACAGAAAGAACGACGAGCTCAACAAGGCCAAGTTTGTTACCAACTGGTACACGAGCCCCGAGAAGTTCCTTGCCAAGGACAAGGAGCTTGACCAGGGCGAGCCGTGGCGTGAGGTGTGGTTTGGCCCGAGAGACAGGTTGTACAGAACTGGAGATCTTGGCCGCTACCTTCCCGACGGAAACTGCGAGTGCTGCGGAAGAGCCGACGATCAGGTCAAGATTAGAGGGTTCAGAATTGAGCTCGGCGAGATCGACACGCACATTTCGCAACACCCGCTTGTCAGGGAGAACGTGACGCTTGTGAGAAGAGACAAGAACGAGGAGCCGACTTTGGTGTCGTACATCGTCCCGAAGGCGACGCCGGATCTCGAGAAGTACAAGAGTTCGTCCGAGGACTTGGACGACCTGGAGGACCCGATCGTCAAGGGTCTTTTGATCTACAGAGAGCTGATTAAGGACCTGAAAAGCCACCTCAAGACCAGGCTCGCTACGTATGCCATTCCTTCGATCGTGGTGCCTATGAGTAAGCTGCCGCTGAACCCGAACGGGAAGATCGACAAGCCCAAGCTCCCGTTCCCAGACACTGCCCAGCTGGCTGCTGTCTCGCAGCTGTCTGCAAAGGAGGCCGCTGACGTGGAGTTCACCGAGACTCAGGCCAAGATCAGAGACATCTGGCTGTCTGTTTTGCCGAACAAGCCGGCCACAATCCAGCCGGAGGACTCGTTCTTCGACCTGGGAGGCCACTCGATCCTCGCGACGAGAATGATCTTTGAGCTGAGAAGAAAGCTTGCGGTGGACATCCCTATGGGCACGATCTTCAAGTTCCCGACCATTGCCGGTTTTGCTGCCGAGGTCGAGAAGGTGCTGAAAGACGATGACTTTGAGCTAGCCGACGGCAAGAACGTGGCTGTCGAGGAGAAGGAGGCGGAGAGCGTCGACTACTACAAGGACGCCCAGGAGTTGTTGGGACTGTTGAAGCCGAAGTATGCGACCAAGGGCGCTTTGAGCCAGGAGGACCAGATCAACGTGTTTGTCACCGGATGTACTGGTTTCCTCGGTTCTTTCATCCTCAGAGACCTGCTCACCAGATCGAAGTTGAACGTCAAGGTTTACGCCCATGTGAGAGCCAAGGACAAGAAGGCCGGTCTCGAGAGATTGGTCAAGGCCGGAAAGACCTACGGAATCTGGGACGATAGCTGGCTGAGCAGAATCGAGATTGTTCTGGGAGACCTTTCCAAGGAGCATTTTGGCATGTCTGACGCTGAATGGACTGCTCTGGCTGAGAACGTTGATGTAATTGTGCACAATGGTGCCCTTGTCCACTGGGTGTACCCGTACAACAAGCTGAGGGACGCCAACGTGGTTGCCTCGATCAACGTGCTGAACCTCGCTGCCGAGGGCAGGGCCAAGAACTACGCCTTTGTGTCCTCGACCTCGACGATCGACACCCAGCACTACTTCTCGTTGTCCGACGAGCTTGTGGACGCTGGCAAGGCCGGAATTCTCGAGGCTGACGACCTGATGGGCTCGGCCAGCGGCCTCGGAACCGGCTACGGCCAGTCCAAATGGGCTGCCGAATACATCATCAGAAAGGCCGGCGAACTCGGACTCAGAGGAGCCGTCGTGAGACCGGGTTACGTCCAAGGCTACTCTGAGACCGGATCCGCCAACACTGACGACTTTTTGCTGAGAATGCTGAAGGGATGTGCCGAGATTGGCGAGTTCCCAGACATCTCGAACAGCGTCAACACTGTTCCTGTGGACCACGTTGCCAGGGTGGTTGTTTCTTCTGCGTTGCATCCTCCTAGCTCGACAAACCTTCCTGTTGTTCACGTGACCGGCCACCCAAGAATCCGGTTCAACGAGATGCTCGCTTCTTTGGCTTCCTATGGCTATGACGTCAAGAGAGCCGATTATCCTCACTGGACAAGGGCTCTGGAGCGGTACGTGATTGACGAAGGCAAGGACAACGCTCTGTACCCGTTGCTGCACTTTGTCCTGGACAACCTTCCGCAGGACACCAAGGCTCCAGAGCTGGACGACTCGAACGCCAGAGAGGTTTTGAAGGCGGACGCCAGCTGGAATGCTGATGGCGAGGACTATTCTGCTGGTTCCGGTGTCACTCCAGAGATCATGGGAAGATACATCAGCTACTTGGTGAAAATTGGTTTCCTGGAGGCTCCGAAGGGCCAGGGAGTTTTGGCCCTGCCGGACGTGAAGCTGAGTGCCGAGACCCTGGAGCTGATCAAGTCGGGTTCGGGAGCCAGAACGAGCGCCAACTAAGCGGTCACGTGCGAAGGAGTGGTTATTTTCTGGATGATCAGCGTCGTCATTGGCAGAGCAGGTGGAAGATGCCTGGGTTGCTCTTGGCTGGCTGATCACAAAGTAGACATTTTGAGTGAAGTGCGAGAAGACTCGGAGAGTACCGGGTTTGCTTGCGTTTAATGTTGTTCATAGTCATTGTTATTGATATCTAGACCAAAAGTGAGGCCAGTAAGACCCGAGAGACCACGGGTGGATGCGTAGAGGCCACTGAAGGCGAGCTGAGTGGGGTAGTGATTTACTGTATACGAACTGACTTGGTCGTTTAGCTTGATTCCTAGTTCGGAGTGGCTGCTTTTGCCGAGTGGGCGTCGTGGCACAAATCCGAGCCCGAGACCGGGGCATTAGATTCCAGCCAGGAAGAGCAAGCAACTTCCACCGATTTCCTGGTCTTGGGCTCGGATTTTCTGCCTTGAGCAATCAACTTGCACTCTAGTCTTTTTTCTGGGCAACCCCAATGCAAAAGAGCGTTTTTGGCGCACTACAGCATCCTACAAACACACCACTGTCTCATAAATAAACATTCTAAAGTACATATCTGCGTATAACTGCTGAAACAATCTCGGCTTTGCTGGATTTCAGCTACGTCTGGCGTCTGGAGCTCGCAGATTAGAACGACTTCTCCTCCTCCACTATACACTCCAAGCCCGTAAACGCGTCATTGAGCGACCGCTCGAAATACCTCTCGAGCTTGTACCCTCCGGCCTTGAACTGCACGTCATCAACAAGCTTGAGGAAGTACGGGTCTTTATAACTGGACGCGGCGAAGTTGAACGGCAGTGTGAGCATCCTGTCTCCGTTGAATGGCGTGAACGGGGCCCGGATCTCCTCCTCTTGCTCCTTTTTGTGCGGATCGATGTTCTTGAGAATGTTGTGTTTCTGCGTGTGGTACTTCTGCTCGAGTTCCTCGAGTTGCTGGCGGTACTTGTTGGTCTTCGTGAGCATGGATTGTCGCACGTTTTCGATGATCTTGTCGGCGTCTTTGTCGTCTGCTGCGGACTGGAGCTGGTTGATAGCCTCCATTTTGCTGAGATTCTTGATATTCTGCTCTTCCTTCGCGATTTCCCTGTTGATCTTGATCCTCTCAGACTTGTACCGTTTCTCCAAGTTCTGCATCTTGATGAACTTCTCGTACTCCTGGTCCCTCTTGGAGTTGTTGAGCTCGATGTCCTGCTTGTTGGCGATCGAGTACTCCTTGAGCCGCTCTTCGGTCTTCTCGACGTCGATCTTGTACAGCAGTTTGTAAACAACGTCCTCGATCTCCTCCAGATAGGCATTGTACTCGTCGGTGTTATCGAAATCGGTCTCTTTCTTGTTGTAGACGCTCATCACTTTTTTCCGTATATCACACTCTCGCTCAACCTCCACGTCGTCGAAAATCTGCGTCTTGAACTTGTTCTTTCTGAGGATCTTGCCACAGTTCGGGTAGGGACAGGGCGACGGTCCGAGCGAAAAGATTCGGTCCACGCACGAGTCGCAGATCTTATGATAGCATTCTGGGTTGATTTTGAACTTGAGCGACGGGGATAGATACTTGTCCGTTTTGCAGACAGGACAGAGGTCTTTGGGGATGTTTGTCCAGTCTAGCTCGACCATTTTGGGGGGATGGCAAAGGGATTGGCAGGTTTGTGTTGTTCAGTGATTAATAATGGCTACCTTAGTTAAAGCTGATAGTTTTCAAATCAGGAGCACTGGAACCGGATTTTTTCTGTTTTTTTCAATCGTCAGATTCGACGCGTCGATTTGGGCCTGGACGATTCCAGTGGCAGTCGCGCGTTTTTCCACACGCATCAGTACGCGTGAAAGTGATTCAAATCTACACTAAGCGAGCTGCTGTTCTTCAATTGACAGCACGTTTGCCGACATACGCCACTGGCGACTCCCATCATGCCTGAGAAAACATTTGACGTCATCACCAATCAGCTGTATGTGGAGAAGAAGCCGCTCACGTACAAATGGCTGTCCCGAAAGCTGCAAATATCGAACGTGAGCGCAAAACAGCAGCTGCAGGACTATTTCGATCAGTTCAAATCCGAGAAAAAAGACCTTGCGGGGAGGCATGTGATCACTGGCCAATGCAAGGATGCGATTCTGGTGAAAGTGGCACCGTCTGACCAGGTGGACTCGAGCAAACAGGACTTTGACTCGGTTTTCAGCTGCTCCATCTACAGTCTGAACATCGACCAAGGTCTCAGTATGGATAACATTGTTGCCGTCAACAAGACCATGGACATGGAATACACTGCTGAGAAATGCGATAAGTGGGGGGTTATCACGACGCCGACCTCAATCCGGCTCAGCGAGGAGCCCAAACATGAGAAAGGTGTATCAGAGGCACCTTCAGCAAGGCCTGCTCAGAGAAATGCTGTGAGTGAGCCAATCTCCAGAAAGAAGGAAACCAAGGCAGAGCCTGTCACTAGGTCTCTATACGTCTCTAGAAAGCATCAGCAGCCTCCAAAGGAAGAGTCAACGAAGTACCAACCTAGAAAGGCAGAGCCAAAGAAGCCAGAGCCGAAGAACACAGAGTTGCAGAAGGCAGAGCCGAAGAAACCACAATACACTTCTCGTAAGAACGAAGTCAAGAACAAGGTAGTTTACGATAAGGTGGAAGAGGGAAATGAAGACGAAGGAGAAGAAGAAGAGCCCGTTGGACCTGCTAAGAAGAAGAGCAAGATCGAGACGGAAGTCGAGAGGGAGCAACGAAAGCGTCGGCAGGAGGAGCTGGCCAAGATGTTCGAAGACGACGAGGACGATTTCAAGTTCAGCGACGAGGAAGCGCCAGCAAGAAGTACCAGCATCGATGTAGACGAGCCAGAAAAGGAGGAACAGAAAGAGAAACCGCGGAATGAGAAGCCTGAATCTGCGAAGAGTATGGATCTTGATGCGGCTGATGAAGTGGCTGAGAACGCGGCTGCGGTGGCTGAGGTGGCCGATGAGTCCAAAGTGGAGTCCTATTATGACAAAGACGGCTATCTGGTGACGAAGGTGGCTGAGAAGCCGGAGTCGGCCAGACCAGCCAGGCGAAACAACACGCATCCATTGACCAAGAAGCGCACCATTGAGGTCAACAACAAGAGCACGGGCGACAAGACGGGCAAGTCCGGCAAGAAGCAGGCGTCCCTGATGTCGTTCTTTGGCAAGAAGAAGTAACGAAGGAGGAGGGGGAGGAAGAGAGGTATTTCGGGCACGAGGACGACGGGACCGCTCGTCCTTGAAATTCATACCAGATTACGGGAGTTTTATGACTTACAACGAGGCTCGATTGAATGGATCAGTTCTGTTTTTGTTCACAGAAATACCCTACAAGAATAATGTATAGTAGTACCTATAATGTTGAAGTGAAAAATCGCGGTTAGCTGAAAAAAAAAATCACTTGAGCTAGCTAGTCTATAAATTTTTTATCACTTTGTTATCAGATTCCTGCGCTCTTGACTATTTTTTGCCCTCCTCAAGCTCCCCAAATGCCCAAAGTTGCCATAGAAGGCTGCTGCCATGGTGAACTTGTCCAAATATACGCGTCCTTACCGAAGGATGTGGATCTTTTGCTGATTTGTGGCGATTTCCAGAGCCTGAGAAACGAGGCTGATCTTGAATGTCTCAACGTGCCTCCCAAGTACCGCAGGCTTGGCGATTTTGCAGCGTACTACTCTGGCGTAAAGAAAGCGCCGGTGTTCACAATCTTCATAGGTGGAAACCATGAGGCATCGAACTACTTAACAGAGCTGAAGTACGGAGGATTTGTCGCTCCCAACATCTACTATCTGGGGAAATCTGGAGTTGTTTGGTACAAAGGATTGAGAATCGGAGGAATCTCGGGAATTTACAACCGGCATAATTTTATGAAACCAAACACAGAGCGTATTCCTTACAACACATCTTCAATCAGGTCGGTTTACCATTATCGAAAGGATGATTATCTCAAGCTGAGACTTCTTAAGGAGTGTAACAAAAGCATATTCATCTCACACGACTGGCCCGAGGGAATCTATAACTACGGCTCCGTCAAGCAATTGCTCAAACGTAAACCATTCTTCAAAGAGGACATCAGAAAGAGGGAACTCGGATCTCCACCAGCCATGAATCTACTTCAACACTTGAAGCCGCGCTATTGGTTCAGTGCACATCTACACGTCAAATTCACAGCCGAAGTGCCCTGGTCACAGAAGAGAATCCTGGATTGTATGAGTACAGAGCCCAAAAAAGTGAAAACAGAGGCAGATCAAACAAATAAAGACGAGATTGAGCTTGACTTAGACGGTTTAGGTGACACAGAGGAGGAAAGTTTGCTCAGTAACAACGAGAACGGCATAGACTCGCTCAACAGAAACGAGATCGAGCTTGATCTTGACATTGATGAGGAGCCTGCAAGAGAAACTGAGTCACCGTCGAAAGGGCCCTTGCAGCCTACGTTCTTCTTAGCTTTGGACAAGTGTCTTCCAAGAAGAAGCTTTCTAGAGGTGATGGACATCCACGAAACAAGCGAGGGCCACGCGTTTTCTCGAGATGCATTATACCATGATCCAGAGTTCATTAGCGTTCTCAAAGTCGTTGAGGCCAATAAGCAGAAGCTCGATCGTCTCCATTACAAAGATATTCTTGACCCAGCTCCCAAACTAGCCGAGGAGTTTAGGCAAGAAATCGAGGCGGAATTGAGCAGGTATAACCAAATGAGTCATGACGAGTTACGTAGTGTGTTCCAAATCGAAATGGACTCGTTCGTGTCGACTGCTTCGCCCTCAGAAACCGCTCTCAAGAGTTACGAAAATCCACAAACATCGGACTTTATCAATAAGTTCAAGATCAGATCTTGAATTACCCGGAGGCGAGCATGGAAAATCTTGATCTGATTACATAATTATGCACGACAAAAAAAAATTTCAAAAAAAAAAAAAATATTTTTTGATATTTTTCATATAAAATTTTCACCCTTTAATATACGAACAGATAACAGAAGGAAAGTCTCTGTTAGGCAATCAGGAAGTACCAAACACGCACAAAAATGGGAGCCAAAGTGAGAGGAACAAAGAGAAGTGCAGAGAAGGTGGTCTCCGAGACCAATGGGGTCAAATCTGCTAAGAAGGCCAAGCCTTCCAAGAAGCAGGAAATTGAAGAATCTGAGTCTGAGAAGTCTGAAGAGTCCGAGGACTCTGAGGAGTCTGACAACACCCCAGATTCGGCTGAGGAGTCTGAGGACGAGTTGGATCAGCTGGATCAAGTGGATCAAGTGGAGGATGATGAAGAATCAGGAGGAGACAAGGAAAACGATGAGCAATCTTCCAAAGCCAAGCACGAGGAGCAAAAGAAGCTTTTGGCCGAAAGAAAGCTTAAGAGAAAGTCTGGAGCAGAAGTTGAGAATATCAAGAAGCTTTGGGAGAAGTTGAGAGTCAAAAATCCTCCTATGCCAAAAGATTTGAGGGACAAGCTGTGTGACCAGATCTGGGAGCTTGCCAAGGATGTGATTGGTGATCTTGTGCTGAAGCATGATGCTTCGAGAGTTGTTCAAACTTTGGTCAAGTACTGCTCAAAGCAGAGAAGGGAGGTGATCACGCGAGCTTTGAAGGGTAACTTCTACGCCTTGGCCACTTCCTCCTATGGAAAATACTTACTAGTGAAGCTTCTTCACTACGGCTCGAAGGATTCCAGAGAGCTCATTTTGTCTGAGTTGCACGGAAAGCTCAGAAAATTGATGCGTCACAGAGAAGGTGCTTATGTCGTTGAAGATCTATATGTGCTTTATGCGACTTCCAAGCAAAAGCAGCAGATGATCAAGGAGTTTTGGGGATCTGAGTATGCTGTTTTCAGAGACAGTGCTGCCGACAAGGACATCAAACAAACTTGTGCCGAATCAACTGAAAAGAGAAAGATGATTGCTCACAACCTTCTCACCACAATCAAGGCTTCTGTCGAGAAAGGTTCGACTGGGTTCCAGATTTTGCATGCTGCCATGAGAGAGTACGTGCAAATCTTCGAGGGTGACGAGGTGAGAGAGTTCATTGAGCTTTTGCAAGACCAAATCGCTGAGCTCGTTCACACCCCGGAGGGTTGCGAAGTTGCTTGTACTTTGGTGGCTAAAGCCACTGCTAAAGAGAGAAAGGCCATCTTGAAGAGTCTGAAAAACCACGCTGAAGCTTTGGCTACCAACGAGCATGGTCAGTTTGTCCTCCAGATCATCTTCATGACCGTCGACGATACCGTGTTGCTGGGAAGAACATTCAATACCACGCTTGGCGAGAAGCTCAACAAGATCATTGTTGGTAAGTTCTCTCGTAGACCCTTCATTTATCTTTTGAATGGACTAGACAAGTCTTTCTTTTCTCCTATTGTCTTGAAGGACATCCAAAAGTACTTGGCTCTGGCTGCCGAGACTTCCAAGAAGCCACAAGAACAAAGAAGACAGGAAATCCTCAAAAGTTTCCTCCCTGTCTTTTACGAGACCGTCCTTTCCAACACAACCGAGATTCTCAAGGAGAACTTGGGCTCGCAGTTTGTGCAGGAGTTGATTCTCAACAACGAATTTGCTGACGTTGTTGCAGAGTCGAGATCGCAAGTGCTGGAGAGCATCACTGAGCTCGTTTCCGGCGACATCAACGACGAGGGCCACTTGATGGCACATCCGTTCACTTCCAGACTGCTCAAGACGCTCATACAGGGTGGAAAGTGGAACAACGCTGAGAAAACCGTGGTTAAGACCCCAGACGTGGGCATTGGATATGAATATGCTTCTGTTTTCGCCGAGAAACTGTTCAACTTTGGCGAGAACGAAGACACTTTGAAAAACTGGATCGGACACAAACAAGGTTCCTTTGTGGTTGTGGCTGTTTTGGAGTCTGTCAAAGAAAAGTCCGCCGACAAGGACGTTAAGAAGTTTGTGAAGCAGGTGAAGAAGTTGGAAAAATTCATAAAGAGCCAGGATGCTGATAACAAGGGAGCACAGCTCTTACTGAAGGTTTTGAACTGATAGAAGTGTTTAGTTGTGTATCAAGGCGTTTTGAAACGGGCTTGGTAGCCGATTGTATAGTTAATGAGAATCATCGAAATTGTTAGAAGACTGAGCACAACGACAGTAACAATTTGTTGCGAGAGATATTACGAGTGAGAAGACAAGAGAAATCAAGTAAGCAGTCAGTGGTAAAGCTTTTCTTTGATGCTGAAACCGGCATCACGCTTGGCCACAATGATTAGTCAATCACATTAATGGCTGTTGCTACCATTCCACGCTCGCTCCGTGCAAAATATAAATTCAGAAAACTACCGGTGTACGGATTTAAAAGGTCGTGTGCGACCAACTTTGATCTTCACTCGATGGCAAAAAGTAAATTCAGAGGCGACTTGATGTTGAAGCTTACCTAGTAATCATAAAGTACACATATAATAACCCAAGTTTGACGCTAGTGTTTACTCGTGTCAATCGATCAGTCACATTCACATCATGCCGCCTAACGAGAATTGGGAGAAGTTCAAGAAGCCCACCGATGATATAGACGAAGACAAGAAAGAAGAGAAAATAACACCACTGAGTGAGGGCGACATCCAAGTGCTCAAAACTTACGGTGCTGCGCCATACAACCAGTCAATCAGAGAGATCGAGAAAGATCTCAAGGATCTCGAAGGACGGATCAAGGAGAAAATTGGGATTGAGGAGAGCGACACCGGATTGTCCAGCCCAAACTTGTGGGATGTTGCTGCCGATAGAAAGAGAATGAGCGAAGAGCAGCCATTGCAAGTGGCTAGATGTACCCTAATGATCCAACCGTCAGCAGACTCAGAAGCCGAAGAAAAAGCGAAGTATGTGATCAATATCAAGCAAATCGCCAAATTTGTTGTTGGTCTTGGAGAAAGAGTCTCGCCAACAGATATCGAAGAAGGAATGAGAGTGGGAGTGGACAGAACCAAATACGAGATTCAACTGCCTCTTCCTCCCAGAATAGATCCGAGTGTGACAATGATGACTGTGGAAGAAAAGCCAGATGTGACGTACAGCGACGTTGGTGGCTGTAAAGAACAGATAGAAAAGCTCAGGGAAGTGGTTGAGTTACCTCTCTTATCGCCAGAAAGGTTTGTCAAGCTCGGAATTGACCCTCCTAAAGGTATCCTGTTGTACGGACCACCAGGTACCGGTAAGACTTTGTGTGCTAGAGCCGTTGCCAACAGAACGGACGCTACTTTTATTAGAGTGATCGGCTCGGAGCTTGTTCAAAAATACGTCGGAGAAGGTGCCAGAATGGTGAGAGAGTTGTTTGAAATGGCCAGAACAAAGAAGGCATGCATTATATTTTTTGACGAAGTGGATGCCATTGGAGGAGCGAGATTTGACGATGGAGCGGGCGGAGATAACGAGGTGCAAAGAACAATGTTGGAGCTGATTACGCAATTGGACGGTTTCGACCCAAGAGGTAACATCAAGGTCATGTTTGCAACAAACAGACCCAACACGTTAGATCCTGCTCTTTTGAGACCAGGACGTATCGACAGAAAAGTGGAATTTTCGCTTCCCGATCTTGAAGGACGTGCCAACATTTTCAGAATCCACTCCAAATCCATGTCCTGCGAGCGTGATATCAGATGGGAGTTGATCTCGAGACTTTGTCCGAACGCAACGGGAGCCGAGTTGAGATCGGTGTGCACGGAAGCCGGAATGTTTGCGATCAGATCGAGAAGAAAAGTGGCTACTGAGAAGGACTTCTTGCAGGCTGTCGAGAAGGTGATCAAGGGCAACATGAAGTTCAGCTCCACCAGTAGATACATGCAATACAACTGAGCGACAAAACCTAAAGGTTGTTTCATATTAATAGTTTATCTTTGTATTCATACATAATCTACTCCTAAGACACAGCTACTCCCACCAGCTAACACAGCCCATTCCGTCAGTCTGGCAACTGGCAATCAGAGCGTACGGTGGCGTGCTTTTCTCTTTGGCTGCTTCCGAGTCCCCATTGGCCTGATCATCCACGGTGAAGGAGTTGATGGAGTTGTTTGGGCCTTTCGGTCTCACGTCTGTGAAGATTTCTTTTTCGATTCTGAAGTTTATCTTCTCGTTCACATCCAGGTAGAGTTTCGTCTCTTCGTCCATTTCCCAGATCCAAGCGTTGTCATCTATCGAAAAGCGCGAATTCTCAAACATGTAGTTCTTTGGTATAAATATATCGTTGAAGAAATTCATATTGACCTTGATGCCATCAGCAGTGCAGCTTTCGATCCAGCCCGTGAGAACTTCTCCGACGAAAGGCTTGAACACGACAGCGCGAAACTTGACATTGATAAAGACGGCACCATCCCCTGGTTTTAACAGCCCATCGTCCACTTCGAGCAGATCCCAGATGGTGATCACAAGTCCTAACTTGTGTATCACCTTGTTTGCATACTTTATGTTGAGTTCGCTCTTGACTGCTTCGTCTGTTGGAAGATGGAGGAGATGTGGCGAGATTCGGAGAAGATCCGTTATTATCGAGAGCTGAAACATGGGGGTCGCAAGGCAGGAGGTGAAACCTGGTCGAAGGAGGTCAGGATAAAATGGATCTTCTGATTAAAGATTTCACTGCTACGAAATTTTCAGCATGAATTATTTTTTTTTTCTCCAATTTTTTTTTCACTTACTTTCAATCATCTATCAACAGGAATAAAATAAGTCAATATTGAAGGGATTGTACCTAAATAAAGATGAAGTATGGGTAACATAACATCTCATATATAAATATCAAACAAGAGATGGCATGCTATGACGACAGCGACGTATAAAGCAGTCACAATCACATTTAGTAAACTCTGGCAGTTGGTGGCACAGCCTTACATTCGTTCTCATCCAGGGTGTGGCTGATAACGTTTCTGTAGTCGAGCTTGACGTCCTCACCGGAAGCGGTTTGCCACGACAAGGAGTGTTTTTGCCAGTTCTCGTCATCTCTCTCTGGGTAGTCGTCTCTGGAGTGGGCACCTCTAGACTCCTTTCTTGCAGCAGCAGAAGTAGCAGTCTGTCTAGCACAGGTCAACAAGTTTTGCAACTCCAAAGTTTCAACCAAATCGGAGTTCCAGATCATAGATCTGTCGGTGGTCTTGATTCTAGCAAACTTGGCGTCGATTTCACCCATTTGCTTGACACCCTCGTCAAGAGTCTTTTGCTCTCTGAAGACAGCAACGTGACCTTGCATGCTCTTTTGCATCTCGAGTCTCAAGTCAGCAGTAGAAATGTCTCCTTCAGCGGTTCTCAACTTGTCCAAGTTGGCAATGGATTCGAAACCAATGTCAGCTGGCAACTCCTTGTGAGGAGTGTTTGGCTTGAAGTTGTCTCTGATGGTGTGCGAAACAGCTCTACCAAAGACAACCAAATCGAGCAAAGAGTTGGCACCCAGTCTGTTAGCACCGTGGACAGAGGCACAAGCAGCCTCACCACAAGCAAACAAACCTGGAACAACAACGTCCTCACCCTTCTCATTAATTGTGAGCACTTCACCAGTGTACTTGGTTGGAATACCACCCATGTTGTAGTGGACGGTTGGGAGAATTGGAATTGGCTCTTTGGTGACATCGACACCAGCGAAAATGTGGGCAGTCTCAGAGATACCTGGCAGTCTCTCGTGCAGCACAGATGGAGGCAAGTGAGACAGTTGCAAGTACATGTGGTCTTTGTTTGGACCAACACCTCTTCCGGCGTTGATCTCCATCGTGATGGCTCTAGAAACAACGTCTCTACAAGCCAAGTCCTTGGCAGTTGGAGCATATCTCTCCATGAATCTCTCACCCTCAGAGTTCACCAAGAATCCACCTTCACCTCTGGCACCTTCAGTGATCAGACATCCGGATCCGTAGATACCAGATGGGTGGAATTGAACAAATTCCAAGTCCTCAAGAGGCAAGCCAGCTCTCGAAACCATAGCGTATCCGTCACCGGTACAAGTGTGGGCAGAAGTACACGAGAAGTAGGCTCTTCCGTAACCACCAGTGGCAATGACAGTGTGGTGGGCCTTGAATCTGTGCAAGGTTCCGTCTTCCTGGTTGTAGGCGATGGCACCGACACAGGCACCGTCTTGCATCAAGAGGTCCATGGCAAAGAACTCGATGAAGTAGTGAGTGTTGTATCTGAGCGATTGACCGTAAAGAGTGTGCAAGAGAGCATGTCCGGTTCTGTCGGCGACGGCACAGGTTCTGTAGGCCTGGCCGCCCTTACCGTACTCCTTAGTCTGTCCACCGAAAGCTCTTTGGTAGATCTTACCCTCCTTGGTTCTGGAGAATGGAAGACCATAGTGTTCCAACTCGATAATAGAGTCAGGAGCCTCTCTGGTCATGTAGTGAATGGCATCTTGGTCAC
Source organism: Ogataea glucozyma (assembly GCA_003706155.2). Classification (NCBI taxonomy): domain Eukaryota; kingdom Fungi; phylum Ascomycota; class Pichiomycetes; order Pichiales; family Pichiaceae; genus Ogataea; species Ogataea glucozyma. Next base: position 339,352 of record PPKO02000006.1, read on the forward strand.
CCAACCAATCAGAACCCTTGACGGTATCGTACATGTGCCATTTCCACTCATCGTCGTGCATGTTACCGAGAGCGGCATTAATACCACCTTGAGCAGCAACAGTGTGCGATCTGGTTGGGAACAGCTTAGAAATACAAGCGGTCTTGAAACCGTCCTGGGCAAGACCGAAAGCAGCTCTCAAACCAGCACCACCGGCACCAATGACCAGACAGTCGTACTCGTGGTCGATGATGTGGTAGTCCTTGGCCATGGAAGACGAGGCAGTCTTACCGTTCAAGTCATTGTTTCTAGTGATCACTTGGAGACTCGTTCTAGAGCTCGAAAATAACCTTCTGCCTAGCGCCTTAGCAGATCTGTTCACCGTAAGCATTTTGCGGGGTGGTAATTAACAAAATTGGCTTGTTTGAGGGGTTAAAGATCCTTGTGGTGAAATAAAACAAATACAACGAACTTGATTATTCAGAAGTTGAACTTTGTCCCACTCAATTGGAGACATATTCCATGCTTACCTAATACGGGATTTTTTTATAACCCCCGGAGACACCACGGAGTTGCACCCTCAGCCAATAACAGCACGCGAATTTGTAAATTTCGCACCTCAAACGCTCTCGGATGCCATGCTGCTGTTACCCGACGTCCGTGCCCCCGCAGTCTTTCAAATTTTCGCACCGTTCCAGCCAGTTCGCGACCCGGGGTCGCTGTAAATAGGGTTGTCACTGGTGGAAAGCCCCATCGGATCCGTTGGCAGCCGGATGTCAGCTTGTGATATCCGACGAAACTGACTAATATTACGCGACTTCAACAGGCATAGCGAGTCGGGGAGGTGGATTCTACCAGATCACGTGATCACCAGATCATGCTTTCCTAGCTTACTCAGAGTACATGGCTAGGGATTGGCCTTGATATTCAAAGCACTTCGATGCTCGCGTGATCTTATTGCGCTCGGGGTATATGCTGGACTCATCATTTAGGCGATGATTATATGGGTAGTGAAAATTAGGAAAAATCTCGAGATTCACATCCTTGCACCACTACTATGTCATGATTTGAGTGACCCAACGATCCCTGTACGTAAAAATATAGACAAAGTGACGATATATGAAAGCCGGAAGCACGATTTGAAGCTTCAATAACTAAGCCGCAAACTCAAAGAATACTCGAGTGTCACTTACATTCTTGCACGTCAAAGCTGCTGATCATACCATAATGCATCTACATATAGTAGTAATTTTGACCGCCTCACGTGACCGCTGTCACCATTTCAATTCTCACCAAAAACCTCCATATCGCTTTTCCTGATCATCTCGTCTTCACTCGCTCTCATCTTGTGCCTCTGAATAAACCTTTCCAACCTCGTCAAACTCAAACTTTGGCGGCTTGTAGAACCTCAGCAACAAACTGCTGAACAGAACGCTCACAGACGAACATGCCATGGCAAGACTCGACCAAATCGGATTCAATCTGGAATTGTCGTGCGGGTAAATCACGCCTGCTGCGATCGGAATACCGATCATATTGTAAATCAAGGCCCATCCGAAATTGAAACGGACCCGATTAATCACCTTGCGGGACAGCTCGATCAACGTCAGCAACTGCAACAACGGCTGTGTCTGCGATAGAAGCACAAAATCACATGAACTCAGGGCCAAGTCCGATCCTGAACCCATGGCAATGCCAACGTCCGCCACCGACAACGCGGGAGCATCGTTGATTCCATCGCCAACCATCGCTACAATTGCAGACCGCGTGGGCTTGTTGGCATGCGAGTGGTACGTAGACTGTAACCACTTGATCTTGCTGGCTTTTCCTTCAGGGAGCACGTTCGCGATCACGTGATCGCGCTCGATTCCAATCTCTGCCGCAATTGTCTCTGCAGTCGTCTGGTTGTCTCCGCTGATCATGTAGCAAGCGACTCCCTTTTTGGCCAATTGACGCACTATCTCTTGCGATTCAGGACGAATCTCGTCTCTGGCTGCCAGCAGGAGAATTGCCTCGTAAGAGGGATCCCCTTCAGATCTGGCTGCCACAATGACAATCGACTTTCCTTCGCTTTTCCATGTCTCCAACAGAGCAAGCTCTCTGGCTGCCAACCGGACCCCATTATCCTCCATGAAACCCTCGCTGCCCAAAATAGCCTCTGTAAGCCCCAGACTTTTGAGAACGTCCTTGTCACAGCTCTCAAATTCGTACTTTCCTCTCAGTCCCTTACCATTGATCTCCTCCACTCTTGGGATCTTGGTTGTCGACAGCTCAAGCCCGACTTTCTCTGCCGTGCTGGCAACAAAGCTTTTCACTGCCACCGATAGCGGGTGTTTGGAACCAAGCTCAAGGTCTCTGGCCGTTTGCAAGCCAACTTGAAGATACAGCGACTTGTCCTCTTTGGTAGGGGAGACGACGCAGAAGTTGGTGATTTCGTTCTTGCCTCGTGTCAGCGTTCCCGTCTTATCGAAACACACCACCTCGATCGACGAGGCCTGCTGGAACGAAGAGCCTCCTCCTCTGACTAGAAGTCCGTTCTTCGCAGCCAGCCCAGACCCAACAAACAGCGCAGTCGGCGCAGCGAGCCCCAAGCCACAGGGACATGCAACAACAAAGACACTGATAGAGAACTCCAGAGACCAGATGACCCATCCTCCGATATCGATATCAAGGTACGAGCTCGGAAGTGAGCCAGTCAAGCCCAACGCCATCCAAATGACCCAGGTCAACACCGATAGAAGGCAGATGATGGGAACGAAGTAGCTCGTCAACGTATCTGCCAATCTCTCGATGGGCGACTTGTTCAGCTGGCCATTTCTCACAATGTTGACGATCTGATCCAGCAGGGAATTGCCTTGCAATGCAGAGATCTGGGCCTTCAGTGAGCCAGGTCCTTTGCTTACGGAGCCAGCAAAGATTTGGTCGCCGCGGTAGTGCTTTATCGGCCGGGATTCGCCTGTCAGCATACTCTCGTCGAACTCGGCCTCTCCCTCCATGATGATGCAATCGGAGGGCGGAGAGTCACCGGGGTTGATGGCAATGGTGTCTCCAGTTTCCAGATAATCCACTCCTGTCTCCACTTGCTCGCCATTAGGCTCAATCAAGGTGGCAGTGGTCACTTTGAAATTGCTCAGCTGACTAATTGCGCTGGCGGTCTTCATTTTGGACCAGCTCTCCAGCAGCTTTCCTATACTCAGGAAAAACGTGAGAAACACCACAGAGTCGAAGTAGGTAGTTGTGTAGCCCTCGCTTTCTCTGTCTGCCCTGGCAGCAAGCCCCAGCAGAACGATGCTGGCCACGTAAGAGACCGTCGTACCCAGACTGACCAATAAGCTCATGGATCCGAACCGCAACAGCCGTCTGCTCCATGGCACAGTTCCTTTCCAGAGCGCTCTGACTTCTTTCAGTGCCTTGGTGTGGTACATGTCTGCTGCGAAAAAGTAGACTGGCGTGGACAAAAACAGCAGAATCCACACCACTCTTGAAGCGTTCCCGCTCCACATGGGTTCCATCAGCCACATCCGGAAACCGTTCGTTTTGGAGAGCAGCGACATCCCCACGACTCCAAAGATGAACGTTGGAACGGCAATCACGGTGGAAAGGATCAGCTTTTGCAGGATCTTTCTGAGCTCCAGCTTCGCCAGAGTGTTGAGATGCTCTTCGATCGACGTCAACTTGACGATCTCCACCCGGAATTTCGGGTTCAGCTCGTTGATCTCGTCGAGAATCTTGCGAATGGTCAGCGAGGGCGGGTCCGGGACGTACGTGAACTTGACGTAAGGGTGTTTGAGCGAGATCGGGTTGTTGACCACAACGACATCCCCGTACTCTTCCAGCATGGCATTGATGGACTCAGGACAGTGTTCGCAGAACATTCCCTCGACCTTCAAACTCACTGTTCTCGACTTGTTTTGCGTGGCTGCGTGGTTGATCTCGCGGACTTGCACAATCTCGCACTCGTAGCCAATGTCGGTGATGCACTCTTTCAAGGCGTCCAGCTTCTTCGGCGAGTCTTCGTCCACGATGAAGAAGCCCTGCTTGTTGATGATGTTGATGTTCGACTCCAGAACAAACGGACAATCCTCCTTTATGGTCTGCAGAATCGTCTGGGAGCAGGCGGCGCACGTCATTCCTCCAATGAGGCACAGAACCTCGTATCTCTGCGACCTCTCGATCGGCAGCATCTCCAACAACGTACAGTCGTAGCCGCCCTCTCTGATCGCGTGGATCACCTGGTTCACGAACTGACGTTGAGGGAGAATCACCGTGCAAAGCCCCTCCATCAGCGAGACTTTGTAGACCGGATTCCCTGACCGGTCTTTGCTGGCAACGTCGAGCTTCTCCAACGTCTGCTCCAGCACACTCTCCACGGCACTGACGCAAGAGGCACACGTCATGCCGCTCACGCTGAGCAAAGCACGGTACTCGCGTGGATTCTCAGCAACAACCTCGAGGTCGACAACGGTGTTATCGTCCGATGCGGGCCCAGCATCCGCCTCAAACTTGCTCTTCAGCTTCCTCAGTATATGACTTTTGGGACTGTTGAGTGTCTCCTCTTTTTCCTGCTCTTCTTTCTTCTGGAACTCCTCCCTGCAGGCTTTGCAGTGTTCAATGTGTTTGCGCTGTCTCTTGGAAGTCTGCAGCTTTCTCCTGCTCCTGCTGAAAATGGTCATCAGTGGGTCTAGGATCGTTCCATCTTTCAGCTGCTCGTTGCTGATCTCGGAGGAAGTGATGTCGAATCCAGCCACCTCGAGCCGCTTCAACACGCTCGACTCGCTCGACGCAAGCACCTCGGCTGGGCCGACAATGACAAGCTCGTTGTCGGTGAGCCGGATCGAGACCCTCGGCATTCCGCTGGCCCTCGATATGGGTGCTGGAACATGGGGAATATTGCTCTGTTCGATCACAAAGATCTCCTGGAGCGACTTGTAGATGGTCCGGGCGCATTCGTCACAGTGGACGTTGTCCAGCAGCACCGTGAGCTTCTCCATTTTGCGTGGTGGGCGGGTATCTTTTTGACTTTGCAAGAACAAGATAACCGGGGCACAATGTACTTTTTATAGCCCCTACATGCATGGATTTTTTTTTTTTTTTCACGGCAAAAACATCGCAGATAAAAAAGATAATCTTTTCTCGCTCTCGTGCGGCTCGAGGGACAATCAAGTAGCAATAATGCCGCTATCTACGTGGGTCATGGGTAGCAAATACTCGGAGAAGGCATGATTAACAGAGTCGTATACTAACCAACAACAAGCAGAGCGAATCGTCTGCAGGAATTCCAAGCTAGACTCGTTTGCTTTGCCCGCTCGTTCATTCATTCGTTCAATCATTCGTTCACGCAGTCACCTGCGCACCCGTTCATTCGAATCGCTCGCGGCTCCGTTCAAAGCTTCGCTCAATCAGATTGGCCGACCGGCAATCACACTTGGAATACCGTCTGTCCATGGTGGCAGGCACTTCAATAGCAGTCAGTGAGCCAGCATTGGGCTAGGCCAGTGCGAAATAGATCTGGTTATCTCTGGCAAGTGATGCTTCTTTGACCAGCTAAACCCTTCTCGAACACATCCGACCTGGAACAACCCACTCAAACAAACTGGTTCTGCTCGTAATTGTCGCTTGTTGTTGGTCCTCAACTCCTAAAATCAAAGACCCTCGTGTCAAACCTTACAACCATCGCCGTCACATTATCAGTCGTCATCTTCTTCATCGCATAGTCACACAGAACTGAGCTGGCTTTCTTGGGATCGGGCACGTCCCGCACCAGATCAACGGCTCCCTGGTCGGAACACACGTCCCACAGGCCGTCACAAGCAATGATCATAAACTCGTCCTCGCCGTTCAGCTCTGTGGCGGTCGTGAAAGGCGCGCCAATCACCAGGCTCTTCATGTACGCGTCTCCCAGCGACCTCGTAACTGCCAAAACTCCGTTGACCCGGTTCTTGAGTATAATGCCACCATTGTTGATAATCCGTTGCTGTTCCAGCTTGTCGCTCGATTTGTGGTCGTAAGAAAGCCGCACAGCCTTGCCACGGCGACATAGAACGACTCGTGCGTCTCCAACGTTTGCTGTATAGAGCATCCGTTTATGTTTTTTTGTGGGTATGAAATCAAACGGTGTGTCCCCGTGGTCCACTGACTTGGAGTCAGCTCCTTTCTCTTCAGAATCTGTTTCTTCTTCAGGCTCATCCTTCGACTGAGGTTCTCCATCAATCTCTTCCTCCCATCGGAGAACGGCAACTGCAGCAGTACAGCCACTGGAGCCCTGTATTTCCTCGCCGATCTTCTGATCAGCCTCCAAGAAGGACCTGTTCAGGTTTACCCTCAAGTCAAGATTGTCATCGTACATGATCTTATCAACCAGAATGTTGTGCATGTTCGATCCACACCATCTGGCCGCGTGCTTCCCGGCATGGCCGTCGAATATGGCGAAATAGCCCCAGTCCAATCTCTCAGCAAAATTGGACACATACGTGTGAACGTCCTCCATTGTAGGTCTGTATCGCGAGTTCCGGTTTTCCGAAACTCCCACATCAAACGAAAGACGCTCACAAGGAGCCAAAACCTCCTCAGGCTGCTCTGATGGCGCAATTTCCGCTTGCTTTGCTGCTCCGTCCATACCCGTTCGATCTGTACTGGAGTTCAAGAGATCTGTAGAACGCTTTCTAAGGAATTTCATAACCTCTTTCGACAACGGCGACAGTCTTCGGGTCTGACTGAACTAGTTCGCTGGGTCTGAGGTGTTCGATGGTCGATAATTGGCACCCAAAACACGCTTCGATGGACACAAGTTCGTTGTATGTGTTGGTATTTTCTAGGGATTTGGCAGCAATTTGAAGCTTCAAAGCCATATACTAGCCTTGTTTAGTCTACTGGTGTTCAATGATCTTTGTCAAGATTCCGGTATTCCCCACTTTTGTTCGCCAGATCAATATATATAAGTGAACCGATAAAGAATAAAGATTCACCTAATTTTGACACTACAATTTTCCTTCACGAAAAAAAAATATCATGGCGTGGTACATTTCGTGCTAGATAATAACGATTTTTGCGATTATGTAATCAGAAATCGCCCAGCCATTGTCAAGACCCACAAAGCAGCCTTGAGGCAGTAAAGGTCAATCTGACGTGGCACTCAATACTAGATTCACTCATTTTTCTGACTTTAATCATGATTCCCTCTCACAAGTTCATATCTATGTATTATACTACAAGTACAAACCCTCGAGATTCTCTTCAATCTTGTTCTTTAGAACCCGCTCCTTTGCCTGCTTGAAATCCTCTGCGATCACTTGCATTCTTCTCTCCCGCAAGGCCAGCAATCCTGCTTCCGTACAGATGGCCTTGATGTCTGCTCCAGAGAGGTCGTCTTTGGAATTAATCAAATTATCCAAATTCACGTCAGGAGCAATGTTCATTTTTGAAGTGTGAATCGTCAAAATTTTCTTTTTTGTTGTTGGATCTGGGTTCTCAAACAGAATCTTACGGTCGATTCTTCCAGGTCTGATCAGCGCAGGATCCAAACTCTCAATCTTGTTAGTGGCCATAATCACCTTCACGTCTCCTCTGTCATCGAAACCGTCCAGCTGGTTCAACAGCTCCAACATCGTTCTTTGCACTTCTCTTTCTCCTCCCGAAGAGGATTCGTATCTCTTAGTTCCAATGGCATCGATCTCGTCAATAAACACGATGGATGGAGCGTTCTCAGAGGCAACCTTGAACAGCTGTCTGCACATTCTTGGACCGTCACCAAGATACTTTTGGATCAGCTCAGAACCAACTATTCTCAAGAAAGATGCACTAGTCTGATTTGCCACCGCTTTAGCGAGCAACGTCTTACCAGTACCTGGAGCTCCATATAATATGACACCTTTTGGAGGCTTTATTCCCATCTCCTCGTAAAGCTCGGGATGTGTTAGAGGCAGCTCGACTGCCTCCTTGATCTCTTGAATCTGTTGCTCTAAACCACCAATGTCTGCGTACGACTCGGTAGGCGACTTATCCATCTTCATGACGCTCACCATCGGATCAGCTTCGTCTTGTAAAACACCCACAATCGAAACTGTCTTATGGTGCAGCAAAACCTGGCACCCCGGCTCCAAAAGACCTTTGTCCACGAATGACAAAATTGAAACGTAGTACTCTGGGCCACTAGAAGACGACACAATGGCATGGTCATCGTCAATGATCTCTTCCAGCGTTCCGATAGACATCGGAGTGCCTCTTATATCATCGATTTTCTCTCTTTCTTCGGCCTGCTTTTGCTCTGTAGGCTGCAAAATTTCCTGGTTGGTCACAAACTCCTCTTCTAAAAGCAAATGATCCTTGATACGTTCCAACTTGAGTAGCTTCAACTTGCACCTCGTGTTGGGCAGGACTGATGGCAATTTTGCGTTATCATCGGCCCCTTTTCTCTTCTTTCTGCCGAACGTCTTTGATTGCACAGGTGGTTCGTACTTTGGCCTTTCTTTCTTCTTATCTTGATCCTTCTTTTTGTTGCCGCTAGGCATGGAAGCGTCTTGACCCTATTGAACAAAAAGTCGAATGTTAGTAAGCTTGATTCGGATGAAGTATGCTGAACTAGCAGATTGAACGTACCATTTTGGAGAATGTGAATTTATATGCGCACGATCCCCTTTCCAGTCGCAATTGACTATGACTAACGATAATTCGTGAAGAATGATAAACTTTGTTTCCTCAATGCGATTCCATATTAGTTAACAGTCTTTTGCCACCCTCAAAAAAACATATTTTCAGACCTCCGACAGAATTTTGCGACATGCACGACTCGCGTCGATCGATCTATACTTCTCAAAATTACTGTCAACCACTTTTAGTTTACGCGACGCCATAATCAAAATTACTTCCTTTCAGATTTCTCAGCAATTCGCAACTATCTTTCATTGAGCTACTACTCTGAGATATAGTCGTACTCCAGCAAAATATTCTTCACCAGTCCTTTGGACTTGATGCCAAACGAAACAAAAGTTTTGGTGGCGAATTCGATTCTCTTCATGGCAGTCGCGTTTTTTCCCAGAGAGCTATAATAAGCATCTTTGGCACTAATAAACGAAAGCTCAGGACCAGCCTCCTCTGCCGTGTACACCGACTTCAAAGCTGGAATGTCAATTCCTTCGGGAACTGGGTTGTTCAAAATCTTGTGCAATGTGACAACCGGAACCGTCATTTCATCGATACCACTGAGACCCAAAATGCTGTTCTGGCCAATCATGGCCGCGATGCAGATCAAAGTCTTGATTCCGTAAGCTTTGTAGTACTTGTGGATGTCTACTGTGAGCTTGTAGCCATAATTGTCCTCCAACGGGGTCTTGACGTAGCTCGAAGGGTCCAAATTGACTTCTAATTCGTCCACATATGGAGAGATCGTGACGCAGTCAGCTTCGGCCGCCAACACTGCCTGTTCCAGAGAGTGCACCACTGTTCCCAAACACTTGATCTTGTCCTCATTGTACAGTTTCTTGGCGGCTTGCATGGCCTCCCAGGTGGTGGCGATCTTGATGACCACCTTGGACCTGTCCACTCCGATGTCTTCGTAGGCATCTATAATGTTTTTGGCCTGTTCGTAGGTAGCCTGTGTGTCTTTGGAGTAGACTGGGTCCACTTGTGAAAGCACACGACCTTGAATACCTGTAAGTTGGTTTCTTCCCGTGATGGCAGTTGAATAGAAAATGATTTTATCAACGTAATTGGAGAATTCTGGGTCAGAAGAGCTAGTTGGAACCAAGGAACCGAGCTTCTTGTTGACAATCTCAATCGCCTCCAGCACATTTTGCGGGTGCATCATCCAGTTAGCAAAGCAAATGGCTTGATTGGAAGTAGCATTCAAGAACTTGATGCCGTGACGACTTGCAAAGTAATCTCTATCCTCCTCAGACATTGTGTCCAACGACATGGCAGTTTGCTTTGCCACCTCATCGTAGATGGAATTTTTGACGTTTCCGTAGGTCATTTTGTCAGGGATGTCTAGTTTAGTACATCCTTTCTGAGTGTTTTTATCTCGAGAATCCCACTCCTATTTATACCCCACAATTCGTTATTGATCCCCCGCACAATAAAATAATCCGAAAGTGGGACACCGCGCACAAGCGTCTCTCTCCAGGAAACTCAAGGCCCGTATTCCCCCAGAAAACCCAGCCGTTTCGCCCGGTCTCATTTCTAAAGCTCGCAGGTACGGAATTCCTGGAGGTTTGAAGTACTGTCCACTAAGGATTATCGCCAAAAGAGGAAACTACCCGCTCAGACCAGTTCCCGCTTTTTTGCCCATTATAGGAAATTGGACTCGGGGGAGTGTCCACACCGGCTAATTGGAAGAGTTCGGAAAGAACAGAGGGCGTTTTGAACAGTTGTTGGGATTGACTTGTAATACCTACTGTTACGTGGGATTGACTCTTTGCGTCGACGCGACTACTTGGAGGTCAAATACATCTGTACACCGGTGCCGTTTTTTTTTTTTTTTTTCATCTCGAAATTTTTGTTGTTATTTCTTCCTTTCAAGCTAGACGTACAAATGAGACATGTGCCTGTACTGGGGGACCATTGTTTCATCAGACTGCCACTACTCATCGCTTTCTACTCTCCATAACCATTCCACACATGTCAGCCTCGCCCGAAGGTCAGCCATCACCTTCGAACGCGGGCGCTTCAAGCAACAGCAACTTTACAAACGTGATCCAGCTCTCCAAGCCTATTGTGAGCAAGAAGGAGATCTCAGTTTTATTTCGAAATAGCCTGCTGGACGATAATCAAGTTCGATCATACAAGCTCAAAAAGAAAGAGGCATTTCATTTTCTAATCCAGTTGATTCGAGTGCTCAAGTTCCCCACGAAAATCCTCCAAAATTGTTGCTACTACTACCAACGATTCTTCCTGTTCAACGCTTTTGGCAAATACGTTAACTCCCACATAGACATAGCAATAACGTCACTTTTCATTTCTCTCAAGCTCAACGACTACATTAAGAAACTCACGTTGGTTCTCAGCGAGGCAAACAAACTTAGAGGAGCTCCTTCAAGTTCTTTTGAACTTGAGGAGCAACGCAAAAGAATCCTCAGTTTTGAGCGCAAGTTCCTCGAATTTGAGTCGTTTGATTTCAGAAACTTCTCGATAGAAGAGCTGGTGATAAAATTCGCCAAATACTTCAAGTTCCCGCGACAGCTGGCCTATCTCGCGTGGTCTCTGCTCAACGACCTTTACTTGACGGAGCTGACTTTGCAAGGACCACCGAACTTCAACGCGATCGTGGTGCTCAAATGCGCTCTTTTGGTTTGGAACGAGCTGCACAAGAACACAGAAGATGTTTTGAACTTGAAAATCGATGGACGAGTGGCTGGTCTTCTGAACAAGGAAAATGAAGTCACATCTTTCATCAATGAATTGTTGGAATATCATTTGGAAAACTACGACAACTCTTTTTTCAAACAGGCATTAGTGCAATTGGAACTTCCCTCAGACTCAAAACACATCATAAATGTCATAATCCTTAACATCAAGATTGATCTCAACCACACAAAGGGTGACAGGAACACAACGGAGGCCGACCTTTTCGTCAACAAACAGAATTACGACCAAGACCTGTACTTCAAACTGAGGGACTATGACATCGGGAAGACGGGTTCAATCCGGTTCATGTATAACAAGAAGTTCTACATGGACGAACTCCGGCATTTCATTCCAAAAGAGCCTCAAAATTACAGCAATAACAGCAACAACAGCAATAACAGCAATAATAAGCGCAAATTCGACAACGAGCCTTTCCCAAAAAGTGGACCAAACAGAAGGTTCAATCCGAACGCAAGAAACGCCAGCAGGGGAGGTCGGAACCCACATCGTGGGGGCAAAAGAGGGAGGCCTTATCAGGGATTCAATCAAGACATGAACTCCCTGTAGCGCCTAGTTCTCATCGGGTCCTGTTCAATCAGCTTTTCCAGCATTTCGTCGAGCTTCTGTTTGATAGAAGTTTTGTTCTCGAAGTCATTCTCTAGATTGTATAATCTTTTCAACAGATAAACGCACGTTTTCAAACACCACTGGTTGTCCACGCCATTGTCCTCCACTTCCAGTTCATTGAGTTCCTCTATATCATGCAAAGTCATTTTTAGCAGCTCCAGAGATTTTTGACGCGAGATATCTTGCAGAAAGTAATCGCTGAAGAGCCATTTCATGTAGATCCAAATCGAGGAATCATCAGGATCAGTATAAAAAGCGGTTTTGATCATGGTCAATTCGTTTTGAAGATAAAGGCTCTTATCTTTCTCAGTGAAAATTCGCAATTCTGGATCGTCTCCACCGATATCTGGGGCAGACTCGAATAGCATTTTGACCAGTCGTGATCTGTTGTGAAGAGCAGAGTAATTGGAGATATCTCGTCTTATCATTTTATTAGTAAAGGTGAACTCATCGTAGTCAATCACCAGCTTCTCTTGCTCACTCTGTTTCGACTCTTTTAGGCAATCGATGATGAACCTTCGGTACTGCCAAACGTGGAAGTTTCGGGAATCTGCTTTGAGAAAGTTGTCAATTATTGTGAGCTCAGCATCCCAATTGCTGTGTTTGTCGAGTTTCAAAGCCCACTTTCTGTGATTCCATATCCAATAGCACTTGGGATACCTATGTAGGTACGAGAATGTGACTTGTAGTTCTTTTTGTAGAGCATTATGGATCGCGTCTTCAGAAAGATCAGCCTTTCTGAATTTGTCAAGTAGTATGTCCCTTCGGTAATTCCAGACGGTATATAGCTCCGGATTGAGATCAAGCAACTTGGTGACACTCTCTAAAGCATCATCAGTGTATACTTGACTGTCTCTATTGGCCAGAACGCTGTCGTTCAATGCCCGATAGGTCGCTATCCTGGGTTCATCTCTTTTCAGTTTTTGCAATCTGGCATCTTTGGACAATTTGGTTCTTTTCACTCCGTGCTAGGGGACGCTGTTAGTTTGACGAAGTCTGGGAATTTCTGTACAAAGCCACATACCATTGTTTTATGAAGAACGAGGTATCTCAGTTAAATTAGTTACACGTCTAAGTGATCGAAAAGTTACGAATTGGCACCAAACTCAAATCAGGCTGGCAAGGTGATGAAAAAATTGTGGAGCTAACATTACGTAAGCAAGATTCTTGATTACCGCGAAGAAAATGCTTAGTTAGAGATCGTAGTTCGTCCACTCAGTAAAAGTTTACTCAGGGTTTAGGCAGTGCTCAATTTGAGAAATATACCGAAGTCGTTGACCACCTGCGATCAAAAAACTCTAGTGATGACTCTTCGAAAACATGAAGAACTGTGATGATCCCACGTATTCAAGTAACACGATTAGCGACTCAAGAAGCCCAGAGGGTATCGTTAACGTCTGACAAGAGACGATGAACCACTTTAACAATCATACTTTATACTTCTCAATGCAGACGTCACAATAGCTGTTTTCGCATGCAGGGTAAATAAAAAGTTTATTTTTTAGCTTGGCGAGCCCGTAAAACATTGATCGTTGGCCAACAATCAAAATTGCCAAGCCACCATTTTACCTGCACCATGACATTAGCTGTGAGATTTCGATAAGGTCAGTCGCGTTGATGGATTATAATATTCTATTAGTAAATCGTTACCACTGCGGTGTATTGCGCCTCGTACTGCTAAAATTCGTGACAACTCAAAGTATCTAAAGTAACAGACTATCAAAAAATTATACCTGGGGTACCTTTGTGTTAAAACCTTGAAAACAACAGTGAGCCGTAACTCTGTTTACTGTCTATGTCACTCCGAAGTAATAAAGATACGCCATGACTAGAAAAATGAGAGAAGTTGGTTTCTTGTTGAAGGAGCTTCCAGAACCAGCGGTGCTTTCATGATAATATTCGCTGGTCGAGCTGCTGGCCGAGTAAACCGTTTGAGTAGTGGGTGATTGGCTTTGGCTTGTAGTCAATTTCGAGCTTGTAAAGGTGAAAAAACCAGTAACTGAAGTGCTCGTGGATGCTTTCGTGTAGCTGTTAGAGCTTTGCCTCCCGTCGCCGTTGCCGTTGCCTGATCCTTGGTAGCCACCACCATGGTGAATGTGATGATGAGCATGAAGAAGTCCATGGACGCTGTCCTGATGGCGCATGATATGATGGTGCGTGATACAGTGACTTCTCCGATTTTGGTGTTGACACAGGTTAGATTGTTCACCAAAAACGGGAAAAAAGAGTATGTTGAGATTCAAGCCATGCTCACCAAAGGCCCGAATCTCAAAAGAGGAAAAACTCTGAGGGATTTTCACAAATATTCCCCAAGAAACAAGGAGTCAGGTATCTGGTAGGTAGTACGGCTAACGAGGTGTATGATAGAGAAGCTGGGTGTGGCATCAGATATGCCATTGCGTTGATTCAACTGATTCAAAAACATCTGCTTTTTGAATTGAAAAATTAATTCCTTACAAAATTTGATTTAATTGAATGAATCATGTATAATAATTATGAAACTCAGCCAGACACACCCATGTCAGTAATAAAAGCCTCAATCGCATTGGTTTTGCTCGACCCGAGCCAGAAGAATTGACATTGTTACCACCACCATGATAGTGGTGATAGTGGTGATGATGGGATGAATGGTATAAGTGTACCCTGTCTTCGACATTCTGCAAGCCGAGATGTGCAGAGGCTTGGCCGACCGTGCCGTTGCACTGACTGTGATGGGATTCAGTAAGAGGGAAACAGGATTTGTTCATGAAACTCCAAACGTAGACTTATGAAAAGTTCAACCTATAGTCCTACGCCAGTGCATATGATCGAACCGAGCTGTCGAGTGCCCAAAAATTTATATTGCGAAACGACTCAGGGCGCCTGAAATACAGCATCATGTGAAACAATGAACACAAAACTAAGAGCGCCACTAGACGTACTCAGCAATGTGACCATAGGTCATTACTTTGTGATCGCGTTGCATGAAAAGATATAAAAATCTTCAGTGATCATAGCGGAGAAAGAGAAATGTCGAGGCTGAGCGAGCATCACACATTTGTCAATGTGTAAGCTGGGAAGTGTCTCTGCGATTTTGGAGATACTTGTCCGAGCGTTTGGAAAACGACTTCAAGATTGTCGAACTAAGCCCATCATTTCTGATGCCGTGGGACTAGTCTGATCTGTGTGAACACTGCCCAGTGGCTACGCTCTATTCCTACATCTGTCAAAATAAAATCCGGTCCAACAAAAATCTTACTCTACATTTCTTTCGGATCGTTTGTTTACCTGAGATGATTCAAAACCAGGCATGAAAGCACTTTGTACTGACTGGAAAGACTGATTAGAAGAATATACCAGCAATGTCTAGCGAGGCTATGAATGCCCCTACAAGGTCGAAGTTGGCTCTCAAAGGGTCAGCAAGAATTGTGTGTGATTTCTTTGAATTCAGCATTCACAGTATCCTTTATCAAAGAGGAATATACCCATCTGAAGACTTCCAGGTGGTGAGACGGTACGGCCTGAACATGCTTGTTTCCATGGATGACGAGCTGCAAGCTTACATCAAAAGGATCATGAAACAGTTACATAAATGGGTGTATTCGGGAAGTATCTCGAAGTTGATTTTGGCTATCACGTCTAAAGAGACGTTAGAGGTTATTGAAAGATGGCAGTTTGACTTGGACGTGAAGGCTCCACGTCCCAGTGAAACTGAGGGACTCCCGCCAACTGAAGACGACTCAACCCACAAGTCAAATGAACAGATACAGAAGGAAATCCAGTCCATCATCAGGCAGATCACGGCCTCTGTGACATTTCTACCTGAACTAGAAGGCGAGAATACCATCAATGTTCTTGTCTATGCCAACCCCAAATGCAAAGTTCCTGAGGAGTGGGGAGATTCTGCCAACAAGGAAGTTGTTGGAGACAAGGTGGAGAACGTGAAGTTTAGAAGTTTCAGCACTGCAAATCACACTGTTGGCACGTTAGTTACTTACAGACTATCTGACTAAAGAGGGCGATCGAAAGATGGGAGGTGATGTTTACTGTCAGGTACAATCCTCTCTCAAGCTTCTGGTTCATCGTCCTGAAGGCCGACGCGACGAGGATTTGTAAGGCGTAACCAGCTTCCAAATTGGGAAAGCGGATCCGCGCCCCTAATTTTTCTTTCCTGGTAAGATCGAAAAATCGCATGACGAAAAAGATCATAATGGGCTACTTGATCTTTTCAAAGCAACCTTTTCGTCTTTCTCTTTTCAACTTGGTTCTTCAACACAAGGAAAGTACACCAACATGAGTTTTTTGGCGGACTCATCTTCTTGCTCGGGAAACAACGCTTTGAACAAGTTCGCGGCACACGCCAACTTGGATGAGTCGCTGAATCACCAGCTTAGGCAAAGCGGGCCGCAAACAAACACTGGAAACGCCTTCAGCAGCTTCAACAAGTTGTCATCCAAAGACCACAACCTAGAGAAGGAGTACCAACAGTTTGGAGGACAGCGATTCTCCAACTCAACAGCAGAACAGGCGCATTTGCAAGCGCAGTATCAGCCACAACACCAGCCGCAGCAGCAGCAACAATGGGTCAACGACTTTCAACGCATGAATATCAATGGAGCCGAGTTGCAGTATAATAACAATGTTACCTCAAACACTCAGCAAAATACGTGGGCTAACGGCTGGGTTTCAGAGTTCTCGCAAACGAATCAAATGCAGTATAACGTGGAGACGCAGGACTCTTTCCAAAATCAAATGAGAACCAACCCACAGCCCCAGCTTGGATTTGGATACCACACCGCACAGCAAAACAACGTGATGGCACAGATGTCACAAACTGAATTGAAAGAAGAACCAGATTTTGATGCCGCTTTCAACGAGATCGAAGAGCAAATTTCTTCTTCTAACATGACAGTGGAGCCGATTGAGGAACAGCAAACGGAGAAAAACATGCAAGATGAGGAAGACAAAATCAAATTCGCCAAACTGGCTCAATCTGTTTTCATGACAATGTCCAACACGCCTCAGGACGTTTCTGAAAGAACGTCTTCGAAGTTCAAGAATTCGAATTTTCTCAAACTAATGAACAAAATCTCCAACAGAGAGGTTGAGATGGACTCGAAACAGAACAAGTTCATCGACTCCAACGGAAATGACATCCGGGACATGTTACCCGACCCGCTTCGGGATATCAAGGATGGGGAATTGAGCGGATTGAGCGCTTTCGAGTCCGCCAAAGTTGTCCACGAAAGGGTTGATGGACACTTGAGGTCGAGTAACTGGGAGATCGAGCTGTAATTAGAAGCTAATAAAAATTCACGAGATAGCTATAATCACGTATAGAGGGAAAAAGCTGTTAGTATCAGTTGAGACCGAGTTTATCAAGCACTTCTCTTTCTGTTGCAGGCAGCTCTGCACCTTCTGGAGGCGTGTTCTTGTTCCTAAATTCTTTGTTGACCTGGTCCATTGTGACCCACTCAACGCCGTCGTGCTTGTTGATGTGCTCAATCAACCGTTCGTGCATCATCAAAGCGTGAGGACGACCAGAAACATCAGGATGGCAGGTGATGGGAAACACAAACTCATCGTATTCCCTATAGAAGTAGTCAAAGTGGTCTCTCCAGATATCCTCGATGTCTCTTGGGTTGGCCCAGCCGTAGCCATCGGAGCTGTTTTTGATGAACATCATTGGAGGAAGATCGTCAATGTACCAGTTTCCCGGGATTTCAACTAGACCTGTTTCCTTTCCACGAATCAGTGGTTTCATCCACTCTTCAGCCTTCTTTGTATAGTCAATTTTAGTCCAACTGTCACCAGATCTAAACCAGTAGCACTGACAATCATGATGAGACATCGAATGGTCGTATTCGATTCCATAATCCATCAGCATCTTGACTCCCTCTGCAGAAGTCTCCCACCAAGGAGCGACAGAGCCTTTTGGTGGTTTACCAGCAAACTCAGTAATCAGTCTGAAAGTTTTATCTAGGACATCTCTTTGTTGTTCCAACGTCATATCTGTTGGATTTTCGTGCGAGTAGCCATGCAAACCAATCTCGTGTCCTTGGTCTCTGATCATCGCACACTCTTCAGGAAAAGTTTCCAAAGAATGTCCCGGAATGAACCAGGTACCCTTGATGTTGTATTTGGCCAGCATCTTCAGCATTCTGGGTATCCCCACGTGACCCGCAAAAAGGCCTCTGGAAATATCACTGGCAGAGTCCTGGCCACCGTAAGACCCCAGCCAGCCGCTGACCGCATCAATGTCAATTCCGTAGCAGCAAAGAACTCCTTTAGAAACTGTTAGACCCTACTGAAAGATGCCAGAAGCTGTAACGGACTTACTTTTTTTTCCCATTATGTTGTAAGTGGCGTTCTCAAATGATATTGCAGAGTGCAACTTACTGATGTTCTTTGCTGCTTTTGTAGGCCAGCAGGCTTTATTAACAACTCTCGGCAGGCTGGAGGATCCGCAGCCAAAATTGATAAGACCAAGCGCGCCACTTGACAAATTAGGAAATCCTGATAAGAGCGGATTTCTGCCTCATTTGGAAAGTTCGAAATCCGCACGGGGTTGAAAAGCCAAAGAGTTTTCATCTCAGGCCATGTGTGACCTCAACTGTTCACCTGAGTGTTGACAAGATGTCTTACAGTAAGGTATGTGTTGCCGCAATATCACTTGAGATTCAGCTAACACTGGTCAGTTTGACATTCACGGCAGGACCGCACTCGTGACTGGCGGTGCAAGAGGAATTGGCTTTGAGTGTGCTAAGGGCCTCATGGAAGCAGGATGTGATGTAGCACTCTTGGACATAATAGAGTGCGTTGAAAACATCGATGCCTTAGCGCAACAGTTTGGCGTCAAAATCCGGTACTACAAGTGAGTACGGTTGGAAAATGTCAATCGGAAGTATTTACTAACAATTGACTTAGGGCTGACGTAAGCAAATTAGAACAATTGCAGCACGCGTTTGCTACTTTTGTGGAAGATTTCGATGGAAAGCTGGATATCTGTGTTCCTTGTGCAGGGATCAATGACAACATCGGGTTTCTGGACACTACACCGGAGCGGTTTGACAGATTGAATTCTGTTAATCTCAGAGGTTCCTACTTCACGGCCCAATTCGCTGCCAAACAGATGCTCAAGAATGGGACAACCAAAGGTACTATTATCTTCATTTGTAGCATGGCCAGCTATATCGCGATCCGGTCACAGCAAAGCACCGCCTACTGTAGTACCAAAGGAGGTGTTCGTGCTATGGTGGCTCCAATTGCAGCCGAGCTCAGTCCCAAAGGAATTAGAGTGAACTCACTGAGTCCCGGATATGTTCGCACAGCCATGACCGAGCCCTTTCCCGACCTGAGAATCGCCTGGAGTACAGAAGCAATGAATCAGCGTGTTGCAAAGCCCAGCGACATGAGCGGAACTTGTGTCTTTTTAGCGAGTGACGCCAGTACCTACATAGTAGGTGAGGACATCATTGTTGATGGCGGAGTCACAAAATGGTGAAAAATTATGAGGCTTTTGTTGTATCCCTTTTTTTTGGGAAATTTTGATCCCATTTTTTTTTCCTTCTTTATAAGTTTCCCAAAATCCTTTTTTTCGTGTTCCTCTTTTTACTTTGTATTGCAACTTCCCTTCTTCCAAGACAACGACTCAAAATACCATATTTGTCTTCATATCAATGGCTCATAAGACGTCCGAGCAGGCTTTCAGTTGTGAAACATGTGGGAAATTGTTCAAGAGAAAAGATCACCTCAAACGTCACATGGCAAATCACAGCGATCAAACACTTCCATGTCCACGTTGTGAATCCACATTCACGAGATCAGATCTGTTAGGTAAGGAATCACTTGTCAGACTAAACAAAGCATTCCACTAACGCATACCCAGTCCGCCATCTGCGAAGACACGAAAGAAAAGACATGGAGGCAGGAGGAGAGGGTTTGGGGGAACTTTCAAGTAGGAAAAAAAAGTGGGACCCCTCAAAAGGATACATCACAAAGAAGACACTCGTCGACATCAGTGTCAAACCCACGAAAGACTCTACTTTGAACGAAGAAAATAAGAAAAAGGTCGAGCCTTGGGAAGATCCAACTCCGAACGAATTGGAGATGGACACAGATTGCCACATAGCATCGGAGAATTCAATAGCACATTCTGATAACTTTTCTTCAATGACAAGCTTTGAGAATACCTATCTGGAGCAGCAGCCGACCACAGAACTATATCCCGAACGCAACAAGGTAGCTGCACGCTTGAGTGAGTTAAGTCCTTCTTGTATGAAGCTTTACAATACGGAAATTGGGAATGATCAACAACAGCGTCACAACACCACACACTCCATACTAGATATTGATTCAATGCAATCCATGGAACTAAAAATACCGCAAATCGATGCAAATTCGCACAGAAAGCTGCTCAAGTTCTTCGGTTCCATCTCCAATTCAGAGCTCTTGGAGTCACTCAAATCGAGCGGGTTTCTGGAATTGGAGTCTTTGCAAGAGTTTATGGAGCTTTTTGTCCTGAAGTTCAACGAACCGTATCCGCTGATTCACATTCCCTCTTTTGAGCCTTCCCAAACTCACGTCGTCTTGCTAAGCACAGTCCTAGTTTTTGGAGCCAGTTACAAAACTAAAGAAATGTACGACGTTGCAATCAAGCTAAACGATATTCTTACAGTGGTGGTTTTCAATCCGAACTGTCTCTCAGAAGATCTTTGGCTACTACAATCAATGTTGTTAGTTCAGACATTCAGTTTGTTTCGGTCGGGATCGAAGCAGCAAGAAACCTCGGAATTATTGAACGGTGTTCTGGTTCAACTACTGAAAAGATCAGGATGTCTGAATATCACAACAGACTTGAGCTCTCAGTGCTCAAAACAAGGATGGATAGACTGGATAGAAATGGAGTCCAAGAAAAGGGTTGCGTTTTTTGCACTATTGTGGGATGCTCAGCAAGGCACACTCTTGCGACAAGCAACGTCTATTTCAGTGTATGAGTGCAATATGGACTGCCCTTGCAGTTCAACGTTATGGTACGCAAAGAACGTACAAACCTGGGAAGATTTGAGAAGGTGTGAAGCTGCCCCAATATCCTTCCCCAATATTCTCAAGTTTTACTTGGGTCGCTCGAACAGAGAGTCTCTACAGATGAATTCTCTCACGAGAGTTATGGCGCTTCATGGGCTCTTGTGTTTGTTTTGCGATATGAGTCACAAAAACTCGGCACGTTTGGAGCCACAATGTGCCAAAATTGATTGGACAACTCGGGTGGAAGAATCTCTTGACATGTGGAAAAAAGAGTTCGACGAGTTCTACCAAAGGTGTAAGATGAGTGTTCAAGATTTATCAATTCGCAAACCACTGTCTCTTTATTTCAGTGCGCATACTGCTTTATATCATTGTGCACACATGTTTTTGTGCGTCGAAACTTCAAGCTTTGAGCCACAATCAGGGGTGCAACGCCTTTTGAGCAAGAGTCCCGTGTCTCATACAAGTGGGTTTGCCAAAAGGCTTCTTACCAATTGGTCTCTGAGTGGTGGCATGTCAGAAAAGGCTGTTTGGCATGCATCCCAAGTACTCACAGAAGGTTTCGTTGGTTTGGATAATTGGGAAGGCGATGGAAGCTTTCATTACAACTGGTGTCTGTACCTGGCAACTTTGATATTTTGGTGTTTTTTCAGAATTGTGAATGTTTCCACGAATAGACACACTCCTGAAGGAGCCATCGAAAGGTCTCTCAAACAACGACACGTGATACAGATCTCGCGGACGGAGTCAGACGCTTTCGCATTTGCAAAGTTGATGCTTATAATTTCCAGAGAGTCACCTTCCTCAATGAATTCACTGGCAATCGATCCAAAGCCCCTTCTCAAGGAGATGATATTGCTTTTCCAAAAGACCAGAGCAGATAACTGCCGTGATGCACAGCACGTCCTCGAGGACTTGTTCCAAATCGCCTGATTTGCAGAAGAACAAGTGACCAAGCAAACCCCTCGTAAATGAGGTAAAAAAATGTCAAGATTTCTTTTAATTAGCACATCGTCTTTGCTAAGTCACACGAAAGGTCAACCCGACTTGAATCGATTGTATACAAACCGCCAACGGTAGATGTGGTCACCCAATACGCGTTTTCGAAAATGCAGAACAGTTCAAGTGATAAATCCGCTTTGAGTGAAGTCTTTGAAGCGTCGAGCTGGTCGAAGAATTAAAATGCTAAAGTTGGATACAAGTGAGTTTCTCACATAACTCAGTTCAGGGCACGGTAGTGATTACTCACGCAAATGATCGGTATCATAAAGAAATCAACGAAAGCTCGTCAAAGACACGGGGAATCTTCTTTGTAACGGTCGTCTGACAAACTAGAGAAACTTCAAAATGATTGTGCTACATGCCTTTCTATAAAGTCTACTTGCATCACTCAAATGGCAATAACTTTTAGATTGTAGAGACTATTGATTGATCTTCTTTTGATCGAGCTGGTGCCATCTTTCATGGTCTCTTCCATACAATTTGACGATTCTCGGTTCGTCGCCTTCCACCTCATTGAGGTCCTTCTTACCAAAGAGTCTTCCCTTCTCTTGATTCCATTGCGAAAAACATATTTTTTCCCATTCTTCTGGCTTCGTGTAGCCCAAACGGTTGAGTTTTGGTGAATCCAGCGCGTCAGGGTCCATGACTGTGGTGAGATTTGGCTCGTTGAAATAGATGAGGACCAATCTTTTGAATGCTCTTTGGTCTTCTGGAGGAGCAATGACTCGGTGGATGGATGACTTGAAGTAGCCTCCGGTGATGAACTCCATAGCGTCCCCAACGTTCACGATCAGGGAAGCAGGTTTATGTCCGACATATTTCCAATTTCCAGTGTAGTAGTCACGAATTTGAAGCGATAAAATAGGTTGCGATGTGATGAACGTGAAGGCAGTACCATCCGAGTGGCCTCTGAGCCAAGTCTTGTTAGTAAGCTGCTCTTCCTCTGGTTTCATTCCGAGATAATGCATCATCCTGCCAAAGCCATGACCTGAGTGCAACAAATCATTTTTGTACACCTTGAAAAAGTTGTCCCACAGATAACCTTCTGGTAGCTCCAAAACGATATCCACGAGTGTACACAGCTTGCGAAGGACATTATAGTGGAGATATCTGTAATATTCCGCAATTTCAGGCAAGAAAGCTCTTGCAACTTCTGGATACTTTCTTTTGGAGTCGAAGAAGTAGTCGTCCTGAAGCATTTCTCTGAAGTTGTAGAACTCAATAGAGTCTCTGACTCCGTTTTGCATGGACCAGTACCCTTTTGGCTTGAAACCAAAACCCCGTTCGGCTCCAAGAGACTTAGACCTGTCCTCCTGATCAGACTGCTTGGCACCTGAGCGATAGGCCATCTTATCCTCATCCGGGAGTTCCAGAATGGCTTGTGCAATTGACTTGAGGTACTCAAGCTGCTCCGTTGTGTAGCCCCAGTTCACAATATTGATGAAACCATAAGTAGACATTGACTTTTCTAGCTTGTCGGCCAAAGCTTTGCGGGACTCCAGGCCTTCAGCACCTTCGACATAGGTCGAAAAATCAAGAGAGTCCAGCTCAATGACTTCATGGTCGGTGGTTGTAGTCGGATGGGCTTCATTGAAGCGTCTGAAGTTGTATTTCTTCTTGATCGCATCGAGATCAATATCAGGGCTATAGGCTTCTCTGAGAGACTTTGCGTCAAAAAGACCATTCTTCTCTGTTATCTCCTCACCAAAACCAGTGGTTCTTTCTGGTTTGGGAGTTAACTGAATGGCATCGACGTCTTCTTCCTTGAGAAATAGATGAGTCCTGGACTTTGCCACCTGCGAAGTCATGTTCGTGATTGGTTGCTACAGCTTGGAGTTTGGAGAGAAACCAGTTTGCCATACAGTTTTCAAGGGAGAATGGCTACACTTATAGTACATAAATCACGCAAACGGAGTCATCGGAATCACAGGCATCAACCAACGTATCCTCAGTATGTTGCCACAATATTATCGATTCCTCAGCCTCTTTACCCTCACTGTACAAGTGACCCGCCATTGATAATTTTGAAGCCACACATGAAGCAAATTCCACAGTCCTATTGTACGATATGGAGTCTACAAAAACAGGTGACCGATGCTACCATAAGCAACGCTGCAATACATACCTGTGGATCCATAGTTTTTTACTTGGCTTCACCGGAAAATCTCCCACGTCAAGTCACGTTTTTTTACGGTGCTTCGAGCTAAAAAGTTGCATGCATACGAACCTGGAAAAATACGTAGAGAGAAAAAAAGTCCGCCTCAACTGCACAGCCTGGAACCGTTCAGGTACACAATCACCTCTTTGCGTCTAAACCGACACCACCTTGGAATTGCCAACAGTATCTTCCTGTATCAACGAGCCCACCGACTCACGACCAAAAAAGCTTATATTCTTTTTGCGGTTTGCGCTTGTCTTATTGAAAAACTGGCCTTTTGCCTCGTCCCATTGGCCCACAGTCACCCTAGGCAAGTTAGGATCTCTTTCAATGCCTAGACGGCTCAGCTTTGGCGAATTCAATTCTTCAGGATCAATAAACGTGGACAGTTTAGGGTAGCAGAAGTAAATCGCAGTGTTTCGTTTATACGTTCTTTGATCCTGAGGTGGAGTCACAACCCGATGAATGGACGACTTGAAGTATCCACCAGAAAGGTGTTGAAAGGTGTCGCCAATGTTGACAACCAAAGCATCTGGAGTATGACTCACGTACTTCCAGAGATTTGTGTCGTGTTCTCTGATCTGCAGAGAAAGAATTGGCTGTGACAAGATAAAGGTCAGACCGCTTGCATCGCTGTGTCCTCTGAGCCAAGTCCCGCTTGTTTTCTCGTTGTAATCGTCGTCAACCTCGTGGTAGAGTAGGAATCGGCCATAGCCCGTCCCTGACTCAAAAATGTCGTTTTGAATTATGCGGAAGTGGTCTTTGTAAAGGGTTCCTTCTGGAAGCTCCAAGATCAAGTCCATCAGACCAAGCACTTTTTTCAGAACCTCATGGTGCAAGAATCGAAAGTATTTGGCGATATCATCCAAGCTGTATTTCACGAACTCCGGATACTCTGTTTTGTTGTAGTAAATGTCGTCGTGATTGAAGTGACGAATGTTGAAAAACTCCACTTTGTCTTGCGTATTGTTCGTGTAAGTCCAGTATCCTTTAGGTTTGTACCCACTCCCTCTGACGACTCCCAACTCGCGATCTTCTTCCTGGGGGATTCGTTTTTGGCCAGCCAAGAACATGCGCTTGGTCTCATCGGACTCCTCAAATGTTGACTGGGACAAAGACTTGACTGTCTCTAGAAACTCGTGCGTCATTCCATGGTTGACTAGCTTGAAAAAGCCGTACTTTGTGAGCGATCTTTCGAGCTGATCGGCGAGTTCCTGTCTTTTCGGCAGACCTTCAAGACCTTCCTGGTACAAACTCAAGTCAATGGCATCCAGGTCAATGATATTTTCCTGCGGCTCTCTCGAGACAGGAGCTTCCGCAAAGGGACGGAAGTGGTACTTCTTCCTCACTTCAGCTTTTTTGACCGGGTCGATATAGGACATTTTTTATCGGGGCTTGCAACGACATTAACGAAGTGTTGTTCAGCATTCTGGCTGATTGCTTTACGAATATATTTAAACCCAAATAAGCTCTCTGAAGCTATCACATCATCGAAGACCCAATTTAGCGTGGGCACATGAACTTGCTTTCTTCGACTCCACAGTTTCGAGAGCTTTAGCGATAGGCGTCGAAAAACTTCCTTTTTGGGAAAGCCACAGTGCGGCTTCCCCATACATTATTTTTTTTGGCACTGACGATTAATGTGGGGAAGCCACAGCTAGTTTTTAACTGGCATCTTGCAAATTATATCACTCCAAAGTGTCCACGACTTGGACCACGCAATTGCTGCCTTTGTCAACACTGCGGTCGTCCTTTTTTGGTGCATCCTCGAATCCACCTTCTTTGACAATTTCAGGCACTTCACCTTTCTTGCTGTTGTAGAGAAAAATGCCGTTTTCGAGTGCCCCTTTACGCTCATCTCTCTTGTACAGTACGTACTCTAGGGATAGCAGTAGGTTAAACCCCATACTAAATGCAGCACACGTAGCAAAGCCTTTGCGGTATCGGGGACTATCGACGGTGGGCCAGATCAGACGGCTGATCCACGCACTTGACTGCAGACCACTGATGTAACAAATCATCCAGGAAATGGCTCTCACATTGTTGTCATGACGGAAGAAGTCGCTGATCATAGGATTGAAAACAGAAGACTGCGACCAAGACCAGTAACCAGAACAGAACGCAAACCACTTGGCGGCATTGGGCACGTCCCAAACTGCCAGAATGACGTTTCCGATGAAGTTCATGATGTAGGAAAAGATTATAAAAGCAAAGCGTTTGCGAGTAACGTCTGCACCAACACAAATCACAATGACGTAAAGAATTCCCAGAGCAGGAGGAATGGTAGCCAGATTATTCAGCTTACCAATCGAGTATTTGTGCAGAGACTTCAGCCAAAGGGTGAAGCTTCCTGATGACGTGTTGTTGGTGTTGAAACCAAGCATTTGTATAACGCTGAGAAGATAGACATGGGGGTTTTTGAGCGTAGTTTTCCAAGCCTCCTTGTCAAAGAATGCTTTGGATTCTTGCGAGCTATCTGATCCGTTATCGATCATTCTCTTTCTTGCCAGACGAATCTCATCATCTGTCAAAAACACAGAGTAGCATGCAAAAGGCGTACCTGGGATGAAGTATACAGCCAAGAGCGCCACTGCCATAGACAGACAGCCATCAATGATGTACATCCATCTCCAGCCCGCAAGACCGTGAACTCCATCGAGATTTTCATAAGCTGCACTTTGTAACAATCCTGAGGTTAGCACCCCCAGAAACTGGCCAATATAAAAGATCGCTCCCCGACGACTGATCTCGCTTGGTTTGTACCAACTGGCCATGATGTAGTGAATGCACGGAAAATAGGCTGCTTCGAAAGAACCAACAAAAAAGCGCATAGCCTGCAAAGCCGAAACCGTTTGTACTCTGTATGTGGCCAATGTAAAAACAGACCATGCAATCTCACTGATCAAGAGAGCGTAGTTGATGGGAACTCGCGGTAAAAGATACAGCCAGGGCAGTTCAAAAATGATGTTTCCCACAGTGAAAATGACCTGGGTGTTGATCAGATCATTTCCAGCCATTCCCAAATCTTCCTTCATATTGGAGACATATGCATTGTTCAGGTTGGCACTGTCGATATACTTGACCCAGTAGCCCACAAACGAGTAAAACGCAATGAGGATGTCTAACTTGAACAACAGCTTTTTTTCTGGACCGCTGGTTCCTTTGGGGAACCACTCAAACCAAGTATAACGAGCAGACTCCTCAGTTGTTTCTCTGTACTCAAACTCGTCAAAGAATTTCCACCACGGCCGATCTGCCTCGTCACGAAACTCCTTGACTTTGATTGACTTTCCAGAGTCAAGTTGGATGACATCGGAACTGGACTCCTTGACGGTTTTCAGAAGTGGTGAACTCTGACCGTGCTGCTCATGAGTGTCCTCAGCGAGATATCTACGAGACGGGATGTACCACGGAACCCCCATTACTGATTTTATTAAGTGATACAGCCTTGTTGAGCTGCCCCAAAAGCGACCGAAGGAGACTCATATATGAAGAGCTGGACGAAATTTTGCTGCCTGCCTTCGATTCTGTCACTGGACCTTCTGATTGAAGCATTATGTCTACGAATCATGCTAAATTAGCCATGTTGCAGAAGCCATAAAGCCACAATATGGCGGTGCAAAAAGAGGAAATAACTGCAGTTACATAAGCAACTGAAAACGGTTGTGCACATTCCGGGTAACCTTTGACAACTACAAAGAGATCTCCGATCAGTGTGGTAAAAAATATTACAATTTCGCGATGTAAATAAACATCACTGAAAACTCCGAACATGCAACTTTGGTAGAAAATAAAGCTCCTGTGGGAGATCTTGCATTATATGAGCAGGAGATATCGTAAAGGTGCCATTTGGGATTGTCAATGACTCAATCAAAAAAACCTGCTGAGCTGATCTCCTTATTTTATCCTTGGGATATACTATGGGTCAGGGTTGAGTGAAACTTGCGCCTCGCATTTTGATTCAGGAACCGACAACAAGAATGAGTCTGGTGCAGTTGTCAATCATCTGAGCCACCCTCACCATTTCCCTTCCCCTTAGGGAGCTAACTTCTAAGCCACCCATCATTTTGGACCGAATAAACAGTGATCCTTCCTTATGTAGGGTGTTGAGCTACGTAATCGCGACTGTACATCCAACGACCTCGGTCCGAACAATACATCGCCCAAAACATTTTTTCACCGTATTCTGTGTTACTGCGGAATTCCCAAAACGGAGCCTCAGCCTCGATTGAAAACTTAACAGTACTGGTCCAATAACATCAGAACTGGCATGTCTCAGAACTGCCACGATTTGCGAAAACCTGAATGTAGTGAGTCGCAGTCTAGAGCGCCAATCCCCAGTAAAAACGCGTTTGAGCTTGGGCTGCTCAAATTTCTTTCCACTCCCAATATTCTGCCAGGGCAGTGGCGATGATCCTTTTGCTTGGCAGGGCCACAAGAAGAAACGTGCTCTCTTTGAATTTTTTCCTCAAGTGGAGCCCACAAGCCGCTTGCCGATTAAGGACACGTCTCCAGGAATCATCCTTGAACCTAGCGTTGGATAGTGTGGTTGTGGATTGAAAGGCTGGAAGAAATGCTTTTTTATGGGCACGCGGGCATGCGGGTACGTAGGTATGTGGGCATGTGGGCATGTAGGACTTGGGCATGTGGAATAGCCTACAAATAAACTCTTGCGGTGTGGCGAACGGAAACCGACAATGAACGGAAACACCGACTGCACAAGATCTTCGATACATACATCCCAATGGGGGAATGCGCGAAATGAACGGCGATGAGCTGCGCTTACATTCGTCACGCGACCTTCTTTCGTATATTCAATTCGGTTACGAAGCTCCACCGTGTAGCTCCAAAGAGCTATGACTGGATGAACTGTTCAGGAGACTGTCTCACAGAAGTGTTCCAGCCGTGACGCACTCGATTGCCCGTTATTACTTACCCGAGACGTTGCCACAGTAAAACACATGGCCCCAGCATAGATTACAAGAACTTGCATGCGTCAGCTCAGGCACTGATGCATGGAGTTTCCGACAAATTGTGTTGCGGTGCAAAATTAGATTCCAAAAGATCTGAGTTCCCACCCCGAAGAAATCACAGCAGTCCCATATTAACTAGAACATAAATGTGTTCATAAAGAACCTCGATATTGGTTGACTGTCCATGCTGGCAAGAGTCTTTTTCCTTCACACAATTTCGCTCATTCACTATGTCACAGCCCAGCAATCATCCAAGCCCCCTCATTAAGCCAAAAGTGCTGGTTTCGGTGGGTGTGCTCCTGATTTTGACGGCTTGGGTGAGCTCTGCTCTCACCAAGCTTCAATTCACTCAAACTGCAAAAATGGAGCTCAATCCAAGCTTCTTGCACTACCACAAATACATCGACTCCAACTTCTACAAAAAGAACCCTCAAGCTGCAGGATCCAATCCATTTGATATAGAGGTCACTTACAAGAGAATCACAGAAGCTTTCCCATACTCTCCTACTCCAGGTGGTATTCCAAAGAACATTTTTCAAATGTGGATCAACGACGAAAAGATCTTGAGCGAGAAAAACATCCCATATCCAGAATTTCGTAAGACTTGGACTGATCAGAATCCAGATTACAATTACGAAGTCTTATCCTGGGCTCAAGTGAAGGACGCCGCTAAAAGCGCTTTCAAGGATGCTGTTCCTGAAGTTTGGGAAGTCTTGGATACGATGCCATTGGTTATTCTGGAGAGCGATTTTTCGAGATACTTGATGATTTTCCTTAAAGGAGGTATTTGGGCCGATCTGGACACAGGCTGTGACAGACCAGTCTCTGAGTGGTTCCACAACGTTGTGGATGCCGACACAGACATTCGGTTCATTGGATCTGTGGAGCAGGACGTGAACGACGGAACTTGGCCAAGATTGACATCCAGACGGCTGCAGTTTGAAAATTGGTCTTTCACTTCTGATAAGGGTCATCCTGTTTTGGCCTATGTGATCTCATACATTGTCAAAATGCACTTCACCGTTATGATGGAGGGCCACCTCGACATGTATAGCGGTGTGAAGGACCAAGACAGATGCCACATTCTTTCTGTGATTGACTGGACCGGGCCTGGTATCTTCAGTGATGCTATCTACCACTGGATGAACCAGCTCGACGAGCCTGAACTTGTGGACTTTGAGTATGAGAGACACAACCAGCACGAGCCACTTAACGGACCTCATCCCAACACCAAGATCAACTGGCATCACTTTTCGGGATTGGTCGCTCCGGTAGTGATCAATAACGATGTGGCCATCTTGCCTCGTTCCGGTTTCCGGTGTGCCAATGACTACGATATCGAAGTTACGGAGTATTGTTATTTGACGCACTATTTCGCACATTCGTGGTTCTCCCAGATTGGCTGATGTTATTTGTATGATGTTCATGCTACGAACACTTTTTTAGAGCAGCTCTATAGACCTGCTAGACAGACCCAACTGTTTTGCAATTGATTGTTCTTTTCATTATGGTCAGTTTGGCAATAGTGTAGGCAGCTTCTAGTAAGAATACCGTAATGAGTGTCGTTTACTTCTGCACGAAACTGGCGAGAAAATCTGAACTCTTACTGATGTCAACCAGAATATATAAATCACAAAAACCTAGTAATTAGTCGGTTATAACGTCCCTCTTGACCAGCGAGGGTCCATAAAATTGGTGGAGAATGACAATTCCCCAGATTCAGTCGGAAGAACTAGCTGAAGGCGTACTTGCAGGAGTTTCGGTTGAAGTAGCAGTGGCCTTCTTCTTCTCCTCCTCCTCCTTCTTCTTCTTTTCTTCCTCTTTCTTCTTCTCCTCCTCTTCCTTCTTCTTCTCCTCTTCTTCCTTCTTCTTTTTCTCTTCAGCCTCCTTTTGCTCTAGCTCTTTGCGGATCTTTTCCTCTTCTTCTTTGCGGATTCTCTCTTCCTCAGCTTTTCTGGCTTCTTCTTCCCGTTGTTTTCTCTGGTCCAGAATGTGCTGGTTCTTATCTTCTTTGACCTTTTTCTCGATGTACTTGTGCAGCTTGTCTTCTTCCAGAAGTTTGACGTTTTGCTTTTCTTCGCTTGGCAAAGGTTCTTTGGACTCCCCTGTGAGGTATTTCTTCACGTCCACTGCGTTAGGATTGTACTTGTACCCAAGTCCACTAGCAGACTTGATACGGTCCTTGGCAGACACGAGCGTTTCCAGGTGACTTGATGCGACTGGCAAAGTGACAGAGGACCGAACCACTAAAGCAATTATGAGCATTAGCAGTGCGAGACCGGTCACAATCACGTAAACTGGCTTGATTGTAGGTTTGTTTTGATACCTCATTCTGATTGCTGAGACAGAGTGATTGAGTCGGAAGTTCATGGCAACGGAAGAAAGATTGGTCAATTGTTTGTATACTTGTATGCTTGCTTGTCCTCTTTTCCGTAGCAAACTTAACCACAAATCTTGAAATGGGTAATCCTCAATAAAATACTATCAGAGTTTATCTTTGGTGTGCCTCGAACTTACTCTCACCTACATACGTGGTTTCTGCCTCTCACTCAGATCGGAAAATCCACGTGCCCCAAAAAAACGCACTACACTGAGGCCAACAGGTAACACGCAGTCTCACACTTTTAGCTTTTGTTTATGAAGCCTGACGATCTGGCCCTCTTGATTCGTTCGACAGATCTGTTCTAATAGCGTATTGGACTGATTTTGCCTAATTTGGTCGTCCTATTGTGGTCGTGTACTGCATGTTATGCAGGATCTCCTGCAGCTTGCGTGACCGGAAACCTTTTTTTTTTACGATGTCGTTGTGGTTTCCGGTTCGTAATTGAAGATCGGATTACAGTGGCCAAACTAGTTTAGCTGGCACAGCACTTGATAAAGCTGAGCTGATGTCCAGTTTCTATACTTTTGGTCAACGGAGACACTTTTTTTTTTGCCTCAAGTCAACCATGTACAACCCCTTGAAGAAACTTTCTGGGACCACAGAGAAAATCAAAAACGCTGCTGCTGGTCATGAGTTTGTGGCTGTGCTAGCACTGGCAGTGGTGGCGGTGTTGGGGCTCATGTCCGCTAACCTTAGCTTCGAAGCTGTCTCAACGGCCAGCAATGCCTACCAGACAATCGCAGCTAAAACTTTCGCTTCGTCCAATCAAGTATTGCCTCAACCTTTGGCCCAGAACGTGAAAAATCCAACCACTATTGAGTCGCGTTTACTTAATTACTACCCTTACGCTGACCACAACATTGAGAATAAGATTTGGCAGATTTGGGATGTTCCACGTGCTCACAAAATGTTTCCAAAAGCATGTGAGTACTTTGTGGAGCGCATGGAACACGACAACAAAGATGTTTACGAGTACCAGTTCCTTGATCTTGAAAAGGCCGAGAAAATGATCGAGGAGCATTTCCGTCACAAAGTCCCTGAAGTTGCAGAAGCTCTCAAGGCTTTACCAGACAGAAGACTTCGTTATGAATTTCTCAAGTACCTTGTGGTGTACGCTTTTGGAGGGGTTTACGCAGATATTGACATGGAGACCAAGAAACCGCTCAAAGAGTGGGTCAAGGCAAGAATGATCCCTGCACAGCTTATTGTTGGAATTCAGTCAGATCTCAACAGTGAAGCTTATGAGAAAGTCTTGAACAGGAGACTCACCTTTTCCACTGCTATGTTCAAGGCGCGCTCCAACCATCCATTTCTTGCCAAATTGATATCAAGAATCACTCACATCGCTCTCACGAAGACCAAAGAAATTGAGAGAATCGACTGGGATGATGCTCTCAAATCTGTTGATGGCAACGGAGAACCAACAGTGAGTTTCACAGGACCTTCAATGTTCACCGATACTCTTTTTGACTATCTCAACACGCTGCCAAAAGCTGTTCATCTCAGAACGTCGAAAACGTTGACGAGTGCTGTGGACAACCAGGCTTTGATTGTTGGACCCGAAGTCCCTGAAGGACAAAGATTCTCATACAAGGACTTTACAGGTATTTTGGCTCCGTCACAGGTGGATGATGTGCTGATTTTGCCTCAGATCAGTTTCAATGCTCCACTGATTGACGAAGCCAAGAAGCCAGAAAACGAGAGAAAATATAAGTTTTACGACTCGTTGTGGTATGCCGAGCAACGTGGTAAGATGCCATGGGGATTCAGGACTAATATGGGGGTTATTAGGTAATCGTGTTTAGAGTTGGCACAAGCTGCTTGAATTATTGTTTTTCAAGCTCCTACGAATATAAGATATATAAATCAAGACATTTGATAAAAAGCGAGAAACGAAACTCTACTGTTTGGGGTCATATGATGTTCTGAATACTGCTTTTTTTTGAGGCTGAGCCCCTGATAGCTCCATGCTTTCGGAGACAGCAAACACTGTTCTTGGTGGATATTCAAACGCAAACTTGTCGTATGGATCATGCGTCAAAATCCATGGCCCAAGAGTATGACTATTTGGGAACTTCAACAAACATTGGTCATTGAAGTGCGAGTTTTCTATCTTACGTGACAAGTTGGACCATGAATGATGTTCTATTGTTGGGTACGGGAATTAGACAGCAATTGACCTTTTGACTGTGTTTGTTACTCCGCGAAACTTACCAAATCTTTATATTTCTTATCGGTCCTTATCGGTCCTTATCAAGGAAAAATCATTTTGTGGCACCGTCCTGTACTCCTATTTCCATCCATCTTTGATAGTCGCACGGGTAACAAGAAAATTTGTTGTTTTTATTTTGATCTGGCATTCCTCTGTTCTTTCTGAGAGGCTTCCCCTTTGTGTATTTGTTCAATCTGATCATAATCATCGTTCTCCGTTAGTCATCTATTTACAAATTCTGACTTCATGAGCCTTAACTCGTAATGGATCACAATGCTCCATTTCTGAGCGCCTTGCACAGACCGATTGAATCACTCCAGCGACACAAACCTGACAATCTAGCTAGATCTTGATAGTTCTTGAGCGAAGAAGAAAAGAAAGAAGTAACTTTGCGCATTCTTGATGGCCCTTTACACTTACAAAGGGACTCTCTGACGACGAGTTTTATCTGAAGCACTTA
Source organism: Ogataea glucozyma (assembly GCA_003706155.2). Lineage (NCBI taxonomy): Eukaryota > Fungi > Ascomycota > Pichiomycetes > Pichiales > Pichiaceae > Ogataea > Ogataea glucozyma. The sequence continues at coordinate 373,489 of PPKO02000006.1, forward strand.
ACATTTCAGGTTACAATTCTTGGAGAGGATGTAGCCTTCAGGGTGAACGCTGAGAGAGGGGTGTAACTCCGGTTCTGGGTTTCGGGTTTCCAATGAAGCCGAAAAGCCCTCACGTTCCCAAATTCGGAATCCAAAGGGTGTTTCAATCTCAACTTTTTGGAACATTTTGTGGACATCGTCATCTGGATTGTACTTCCGCTTCTGCAGTTGACTTGCTCCAACCCACGGAATGTCATCCCGTTCTGGATGTCTGGCTTGTGCTGATTCACAAAAGCTTCGCATGTCATCAACTTACATAGAGCCTTTGCCAGCGATCTCATGGAAATGTGGTTATTTTTAAAGAACGTCATGAACGTGGAGTTCCCCACACTCTCGGAGATCACTTATAAGGCAGCATCCAAAACTTCGGCTGTACGAGTCTTGTTATGTAGTGATGAAAGTTGGAGTAAGTTTAGCTTTGCGAGTCAATCAGTCAATCTCTGTCTACTCTCTTACTAGGACATTTACCTTCAGCGGCTATTGTTGACTAGAAAATTGCTTTTGAATTGATTGTGAGGCACACATCAACTGCATGCTGTCAAAATGCCGTTTGGAATCACTTCTTATTGTTTGTAAGTAGCTTGATGTAATTTAACTGAGTAATATTGAATGAACTCATCTGTTGTTGTTGTTTGTTCGCAGGCGCTGGCATATTAGACAACTAAAACTTTGGTTAAAAGAACTGCAAGACGTGAAATTTTAGCACGAAAACGATCATGCAATAGCGAGGGAGTAAAAAGTTGGACTGAAGGACCCCGATTACACTCGATATACACGGTGCTAGTAAATGATGAAATGTAGCTTGCTACATAAGTGGAGTATTGTTGTTTGAACTTATCGCAGATCATGCGACACGCAATGAACTTCAGTGCGAATATCCTTTCGATGTTGTTATTTCGAGAAGTTCGAGTGGTTCGAAGCTAATTTAACCGCCGAGAAACGTCATGTAATTTGCATGCATCTGTTTATCAATAGTATGCATCTTATGAACCGTCTCATTTGCCGCTCTCTCAAAGTCTGCTTAATATGGCTGGCATTTGAGTTTTTTTTGTTTACCTCAACACAAAGCGTTCTTTCCTTTTAATGAGTTCATCACCATAGGTGCTTTCAAATTTCCGAACTATACGCCATCCAAACAATCTTCGGAATACAACGTTCAAACATGAGACTCTCAATTCCTCTTATGATTTCCCTTATAGGCTCAGCCGCTGCTCGTTATGTTCCTGGTGAATCGTGGCAGAGCCTCAAGCCAACGGCCACTTCCAAAGGAGACGAGGAAATGCAAAATAAGCCTTTTGGGATCGTGATTGAAACTAGTCTACCGTATGAAAAGAGACAGCGCGCACCGGAAGTGTTTCGCTCGAACCAGGTGACCTTGGTCAATTTGGTCACTCAGATCAAGGATGGACAAGTTCAAGATACAAACATTCCCCAGGCTTGTGGAATTGACTATGTCACTTGTCCACAGCACGAGGGCACGCTCAGCATGACCCTCCACGGAGACATCTTGCGCGATAAAACGGGCAGAATCGGATCGATTGTATCAAACCATCAATTCCAATTTGACGGTCCGGTTCCTCAGGCAGGCGCAATCTATGCGGCTGGATGGGTAATCACCAAGGATGGCTATCTTGGTTTGGGTGACCAAACGACGTTCTACGAATGTTACTCTGGTGAATTTTACAACTTGTATGACAAGAAAGTCGCCGACTACTGCCTTCCAGTCATGATGAAGGTGGTTGAATTCCAATGCTAATGCATTTGGAATATGAAGTTTATACTACTTTTTTTACAGTTCGTGCGGACATTGGATTGAAATGACCCTTTTTGAAACGTTCTTTGGCTTCGATACTTGGGCGTAAAACACTGCTATTTTGTAGCGGCAAAAAAATTAGTAAACAAAAGGTTTTGTGCCTTGTGCGTCGCTGCAATCGAAGTGCAAGGTTCCAAGCCATCCGTGAAAAACAACTCAGAAGGATCATATGACCCGTAGTGATTGTCGACAGATCAACTCCGCCCCAAGCTCAGAAATCAGGGCTCTTTTTAGTCAGGTGGCTTTGCAGATCGAGTGGGCTGTGCAACATAGCTTGGCATGCAGATGACCTCGGAAAAATCTGCGCCTTGAATTACTCGGCAAGAAAAATGACTCCTGCAGTGCTGGACTCGGCTAAATAAGTCCCCAATTAGTAAAAATGAACTGTGCCTCTCACGCGGGTAATGTTTCTGTAACGTATTTAAGATGCAAAAAGCCACTTCTCATTGCGTATGCTTAGCTCTGTTTATTTGAGTTATTCATTCGAGATCATGGTTCATTATACTGCAACAATCGAGAATAAAGAGTTTAATTATTCTCCTGCAAACCCTGATGTTCTAACAACACTTTGTATCACTTTTGTTAAGGATACAGACAAGGTGAAGCAAATTGCAGTGGAATTTTCGGGAGAGTACACATTGACCTGTACCACGAATGATAGCAAGAATAACAAACATTACCATAGGCAAACGCACAAGCTCTTTTCCCAAAATGTGATACTACGAGACTTGAGTTCCTTGTCTGGAGACCTTGCAACAATTGCTCAGGGTGAAAAATTGACTTTTCCACTTGACTTTCGGTTTCCAGTGTCTGCGTGTCTTCTACCATCGTCTTGTCGAAGTTTCGGAGGCATGTCAGCAAACGAAGGGTTTATTGACGTCGTTTACGGGCTGAATGTCAGTGTTGTCAGGGATAAAATGTTCCACAACAATATTCGACAATTCATCCCCTTACAATACCAGTGTGGCTTTACAGCACCCGATCCCGGTGGGCAAATAATCAGCCGTGTCGATCACACGTTCAAAAGAAAGCTCAAAAGCAGATTCTTTGACGAGGAAACAGGCAAGATGACTGAAACTCCGCTTCATGCCCCACACAGACATACTCGAGCAGTACGGTCTCTGTGGAACAGCGACTACAAGAGCGAACAATACAACAATTATGCGTGTGATCTCAAGCTCGAGATAGCACTGAACGCGGTTCCCTTGGTGAGACTAGACCAATGCGCGTCCAAAATTGGAATCTTCCGGTTGGTGGCACCTGCATTAGGAGACTTGGAGCCTCACTTTCGCTTCAAAAATCAGTCCACTGAACTAGGAGCCTTTCGGCTCAGAAGTCTCGGGGTCTATCTGCTTTCTCGTGTGGACGTGCAAGTGCGTTTGCACAAATCCGAGAGCCGTGCTCCCACTAGAACCTTGTACTACCGAGAATTTGAACCGGATGAAAGGCTAGTGTTGGATATTGCCGAATTCTCTCGCAGAGGTGATGCTTACGTGTTTGATTTACCTATGGACCGGCTGATCAAGAAACCAGTCTCCATATTTGACGATCTTTTGAGCCCCATCATGCCTGATATTGAGCTATCCAACTTCAAGAACACCACAACAACAAAACTAGTGCTGGAGGTGGAGAGTGCGTCGGAAGTTGATCCAAAACCTAAGAAGTATACCTTTCTCTGCAAAGTGCCTGTTTCCTACAACAAAGCGCCAGAGGTGTCACAAGGATTCTCGAGCCTGACGCTAAAGACTGTCGAAGTCGGTGATGAGCTGCCTCCTCCGTATACCGAAATATGAAGGATATACCTCTTTTGTTGATCAGAGAACTCCCATCTGAACTACATCAAGGAATTGTACCAATAACCAAGCTCGTATACATGTGGGCTGTGTATATTATGTTTTACTCATATGTTACAGTATCGAAAAACTCTTTATAGATCTTGAGAAAAATCGTAGATAGAGACAGTCTTTTTCTCTCGACTCAAACACACATACTCGAACAATTCACTTTGCTTGCAGTCTCCTCACTGACTAGTATTTGCGGCACTCACCAGATTACCCAGAGTACCTCCCGCAAGGGGAACGTGCGAGAACCGCTGCTGGTCTTTCTCATTCTCTCTTTCCCCGGACTCGGGCTCTGGAACACCGTAGCCACCAGATCCTGGGGTCTTGACGTTGATCAAGTCCCCAGCTTGCACGGTGAGCTGAGTAAAACCAGCAAGATGGATCCATTGCACAGAGCCGTCTTTCTTTCTTCTGCCGTACAAAGTCTCCCCGCGGGCGCCTTCTTCTCCACCACAACATCCATACGGGGAGTTCACCCGGCGGAAAGCCGAGCACGAGACCTCCACGGGAGTGGTGAACTCGGTGATTCTCTGCAAGCCGTCTCCGCCTCGGTACTTTCCACTGCCTCCAGTCCCCTTTCTTATTGACCAGTCGCGCAAAATGGCAGGGTATCTGCTCTCGAGAATCTCAGGATCCGTGATCTTGGTGTTGGTCATGTGAGACTGGACTCCGCTGTAGCCGGGGCCCAAGTAACTGGCGCAGCTTCCTCCCGCGATGGTGTCCAAGTGAGCAAATCCGTCCACGAGTCTGCCGTCCGCCAACTGCATCTTGGATCGCCCGAAAGTCAGAACGTTCATGCTTCCCGAAGCAGCGCTGGACAACTGGTAGCACTTCATGACGACGTCGTTGATCCTCTGCGAGGTGTTTCCGTTTCCAGCATTGACGGCAGCGTCTTCTGTAGGGTTCAGAATGGTTCCCTCTGGAATGACTATCTCGATTGGAATCAGACAACCCTCGTTCAACGGGATGTCTGCATCGATCAGCACTCTCAGACCGTACAAGACGCAGGCGTACGTGACCGCAGGCGGCGCATTGTAGCAGTTGTAAGCCTGCTCGGAGGTTCCGGTGAAGTCGAAAACTGCATCGCCGGTGTCTTCGTTGATCGAAATCGAGCAGCACAGTTTTGATCCATCATCAAGATACTCTTCCGCCGTGAGAGGAAGGTTCCCACGATGAGTGACTGCGAGCTTCTTGAAAAACTGTCTCACGGCCATCTCTGCAGAGATTCTCACGTTCGACATGTAGAACAGCACCGTTTCGGTTCCATACTCGTTGAACAGGTCGTGCAGCAGGTTGACGCCCCTTTGGTTCGAGGCCACTTGCGCCTTGAGATCAGAGACGTTGTCCTTCAGCTTTCTGGTACCTGAGGAGCCGGGGTACTTGGCTGGCTCTTCAACAAAGTACTTGTTCAATCCGTCATAGTCGAACTTTCCCTCGGAGATGATTTTCCAAGTATGGATGATGGCACCTTCTTCTTCGAGAAACTTGGCGTGGGGTGGACACGAGCCAGGAGTGATACCGCCGATCTCGGCATGGTGTGCTCTTGAGGCCGTGAAGAACCTGATGCGGTCATCGATGAACACGGGCGAAATCAAAGTGATATCTGGCAGATGGGTTCCTCCGCATTGAGGAGAATTGGTTGCCAGAACGTCGCCTGGTTTGATGTTGGATCCCCAGAAATTCTTCGCATACTTGACCGAGAACGACATCGAGCCCAAGTGGACAGGAACGTGCGGAGCGTTGGCAGTCAGATTGCCTTCCTCGTCGAACAGAGCGCACGAAAAGTCCATACGTTCTTTGATGTTGGCCGAGACCGAGATTTTGGCCAGAGTCCGACCCATATCCTCGGCAATGAACATAAACCGGTTGCTGAAAACAGCCAGTTGAATCGGGTCGACATAGTCTGTCGAGACTTTGGCCTTCACCTCTGTATCGAGATCGATGATAACGTGCTTGGGCAAAACGGTCGCCTTTGCATTGGGAGTCACCAGAATCGTCTGCGTGTCATCCAGCAAGAGCGCTGGTCCAGCAATCACCATTCCGTCTTTCAGATTCTTTAGCAGATATATCTTGGCCTCCGCCGAGCCACTTTCAAACTCCATCGTTCGGACCGTCTCCTCCAAGCCGTCGGGCACGCGACTGGTGGTCACGTGTTCCAGATCCTTGTATGGAGTTCTTTCGGAGATCTTGGAAGACGTTCCCGAAGCACGGACTCTCAAATCGTGCACAATCACGTTTCTGGTGTCGTCAACAAACGAGAATTCCCGCTCGTGGATCTTGACAAACTCTCTCAGAAAGTCTCCGTCCTCGGGCTCCAGGACCATGATCTTGGTGTCGGAACCACTGAAACCCATGTTGAAAAAGACACTGTAGGAGATGTTATCCCTCTGAATCCCTTGTTTGACCAGACTCTCTGTCACTTTGTCCTTCAGTCTCTCGCAACGCCTCATCAGTTGCGGCACAACGTCTGCAGTGTAAGGATCGCTGGCAGGCTCCTGGGTTTCCTGAACAACATCTGCTAGTGCAATCCCGTATGCAGACAAAATCGAGGAGTACTTGTGAACTATGATTCTGCTGATTTTGAGGATCGTGGCAAGGTCACACGCATTTTGGGAGCCTGCACCTCCGAAAGAAACAAGATCGTGGCTCGAAACGGCCAGACCTTTGGTCTCCGTCAGCTGTCTGATGGGCTTGGCCATGGTCTCGTTGGCCACCTTGAGAAATCCAAGAGCAACCTCGTAAGGCGTCTTGATGCTATCTGGGTTCTCCAAGTTGATCTGCTTTGTAAGTTCCTCAAACTTTTGCTTGGTAATATCGAAATCCAGTGGAAGATCCTCGTTGGGGCCAAAAATTCTCGGGAAGAACTCAGGCAAAATCCTTCCCGTGAATAGGTTGGCATCTGTCACCGTGAGAGGACCACCTTTTCTGTAGCAAGCAGGGCCTGGATGAGAAGACGCAGATTCGGGCCCGACTCTCAGAGTCCCGTTTTCGTAGAACAAGATCGATCCTCCACCTGCAGCCACCGTATTGATGTCCAACTGTGGAGCGGCAACGTTGATACCCGCGGTCAGAGTCTCGAAAACGTGCTCGTACTGGCCGTCGAACCGAGAGACGTCGGTGGAAGTTCCACCCATATCGAAGCCAACAATAGGGCGACCAACGTCAGCATCGTAGCAAGTCGACGCAGCTCCAACCACCCCTCCTGCTGGACCTGAAAGCAAAGATCTGAGTCCCGTGAAGTGGTCGTGTGAGCACAGGCCCCCATCAGATTGCATGAATTCGATACGAGTGTTCTTTTCGAATCCTTTTTTGAACCCGCTGAGGAAATTGTCGATGTATATCTTGATGATTGGCGTCAAATAAGCATCAATGACCGTAGATTGACCCCTAGGTGTGGCTTTGATAGTGGGCATGGTCTCGTGCGAGGTGACGACAAACCGGAAACCCATATCCAGGGCAAGCTCTTTGAGCTGACGCTCATGCTCCTGGTAGTTGTAGCCATGAATCAGACAGATGGCGAGAACTTCAAAACCGTCATGTCTCAGTTTCTCCAGCTCTAGCTTAGCTGCATCCAAGTCAATTGGTTTCAATATCTGAATAACATCCTTGGTCTGGCCCTCGACATAGTTGACTCCGTCCAGCATCTCACGGAAGTCTCTCTCCTCCGGATCCTCGGAGAAGGCCGCCAGCGTCACTCTCTCGTCGATTTCAACCACACGCTCGTATAAGACACCAGGTTTCTGCACGAGTAATTTGAAGAGTTCTGGTCTGGACTGATCTCCAACGTGGAGGTAGTCTTTGAAACCTTTGGTAGTCAGAAATGCCACCTTCTCGCCCTTTCTCTCCAGGAGAGCATTTGTGGCAACGGTGGTTCCCAATCTGATTGATTCGATGGGCGAAATATCCAATGGCTCACCTCTTGCAATTTTTTCTCCAGACAAATACTCCAAAACACGCCTAATCCCTTCGATATTGGCGTCTGCAAAAAGAAGAATAATGTGTGAGTGGTTGATCCAGTAAAAAAGATGTTTAGTTGTACTAACCTTTGTAGTTGTTCGGGTCAACAGAGAGAAGTTTGAAAATGTAATCTGGCTGACCCGGAATCACAGCAATGACGTCGGTGAATGTTCCACCTCGATCAATGGCAATGTTCACTCGTTTCTCTTCAATGGTCATCTTACAGTGGTAAAACGGCAGTGGCGTTACTCAAAAGCGGTAGAAAACATAGTGCAGTCTTGAAGCAGTCAGAGCGAGCACCCAATAAATACAACTCATACTGCTGGGATCAAAGCTTGAACCTATACATTCGAGAGCGCATATTTTTCCTCTGTGAATCTTAATCTATTGTTCTTGGCTAATCTTTGATAAAAGCGGCTTTTCCGCTTTAGGAAAAAAAAGAAGTTGTTATCTTTTCCTTATCAGTAAGCGGAGATGCTGAACCTCAAGGGCCGGGCGGATTGTTTATAATCGAAAATGTTTCAGGGGCATGGCATATAGAGCTTGGCTTCCAAACCGCCCAGATCACTGATCGCAAGATACTGATAAGCCTCGATTCACTGTCCGTCGTTGACATCAGAATATTGGCATCTCTTCCCGCTTGTTTCCTGAAAGCTCGGCGTGTCTGGTGTTCACCCGGCGCAATTAATGGCAGAACAAACTTAGTCAAACACAAAATCTAGTCGTCATTTTCGAGTACTTTCTGTCTTTCGTTTCGAACAAAGCCCAACTTATCGCACAATGACCCGCAGCCAATTGACTCGGCCTAAGAAAAACGCTCCAAACTCACAACGTATCAAACCCCTGGCACATCCGAACTTGAGGGGCAAAAAGAAGTCGAGAACTGGCTGTCTGACTTGCAAAAAGAGAAAGAAGAAATGCGATGAGATCAGACCCCATTGTACCAGCTGTCAGAAGCTACACTTGGACTGCGTCTACAGCCAACAAGTGATTATGTGGTCGCAGGAGAACCAGATCACGTTGCCTGATGCCCATTTACCCGAGGCTTTGAAGCCATCTGTCACCAAATCCCCCCGATTGGAGCCTTTCATGATCAATTTCACAGCTTGGGAGGTCAGTTTAGGGTACATCTTCAACAACTCCAAAGAGGACATTGAATCGGAATTAGATCTCAGAGCTCAACGTTTGGATCGAGCGTGTGTATTCCAGCACTTGTCTCCATCAAGTTGTACCGATCTGTCGCCTGACGTCACACTGAAGATCAGCGAAAAACGTCTCTTCAGTCATTACATAGAGACCTTAAGCAAAACCAAAACGTTCTCGGAGTGTGAGCGCACCTCAAACGAGTTCAGGAGTATCGTGATCCCGGGATGTGAACAATACGTTGGGCTATATCAGGCAGTGCTGGCACTTGCTTCAATTGACCTGATGAAGCTGGAGACCAGGAAATCTCCTCGTCAACAACAGTCAGAGATGATTGCCGCATACCACTCTCTTTTTCTCTACTACAAGAATGAGGCAATCAACCGGCTGCACGCAATTCTCGACAATTTCGATGAATCTCAGGTAGCCCAGTCTGAAGAGTTGCTCATCACCATAATGACACTATGCTCGGCAGAGATATCGAACCAAGGAAACAAAAGCTGGGTCAACTACATGAAAGAGGGTTGCCTGGTTCTCTCGGCAATTACAAGTGAACAAATACTAGGCTCCCAAACGATTGCGTTTGTCTACAGATACTTTTCGCTTCGATACGTTTTGTTGGTTTGCACGCTGAAAAATGATAAGTTGAACCACTTCTTGGAGACTTGCCCCTGGCCTGCAATAGAGTCGTTTTTCACTGACGATCGCGTCGATCACATGTTTGGCTGTTCGCCGCGCCTTCTCTACATCATTTATCATCTGGCAATGCTAAACAGTATGAGAGACAACAATTCGATCGACGAGAAAATTCTTAGCAAGAAATATCTCACCTTATGGGAAAGTCTGGAAGTGTTGAAACAAGAGTGTGACCCTGCCTCCAACGAAATAGAGCTGTGTGCAAACTCGTACTTGCTGACCACCAAAGTCTACTTCTGCACGTTGCTATGGGGAGGCAAGCTCAGAATGTACTCAGAAAAAGACTTTGCCGTGGCTTACTATGACTTGCTTCATGAGCTGGTTGAGACTTTGACCCAATTGAGTCTCACCAAATTTCGCATATTGTTTCCCACTTGGTGCTTATTCATATTGTCGATTTGCAATATCATTGGTGTCAATGCTGAACCCAATAGGGTTAGGGCTCTTGAGATTTTCAACAACCTCGAGCAAAAATGGCCCCTGGGTTCCAACGTGCAAATAAGAAACGCAATGGAAACAATCTGGAAGGTTTACGATCTGACTATTGAAGATCCGATCAACTTCATAAGAAAGAAAGACAACAACTTCTTTCTCAAATTTGATTGGAGAGACATTTTGAGTGAGGGTGGCTTTATGTTGGCACTCACTTAACGTCTGTGTACTCAAATTCAATAGCTACTGTTCACTTGGTGGATTCATCTTATATTAGAAACTTACTCCTGGCATCAAAATATTTTCATCAACAGTGTTGTAGTAGTGTTTTAGTAGCGAGGTTTGGACTTTACTGCTCGCGGAACTCTTCAAGTAAACCTTTCGGAATCAAGGTGACTCATCAAGAAATCTAAACACTTATGGGGCAAGCTCGGCTCTCCTGGTGAACGTTAATGCATTCGACGAGAAATACAAATACGTATCTGCGGATTCTTGTGGTAGACTACCTCTCCACTGGAAAAAGCGGCCACCGTATCGACCTGACATCAATCGGAACATGTCTTGTTGTCTGAGTCAAGATGTAACTGGGAGAAATGATGGTGAATTTAGTGAGCCAAAATCACCACAATGCTCAACACTCGGCAAGTTTTGTTGCGCTTACACATCGCCTGAATCAGCTTGATTCGTGGGAACTGATTCTTCCATGAGTTTACTAATGTATGATCAAAAGGTTGGATTGATGTAACGTATACAAAGGCATATATCATACAGAGCAGTACCCACCATCTACTCTTATGTCAGTGCCAGTCGTGAAAGAACTGGCATCGCTTGCCAGATACAAGTAAGCGCCGACTAGCTCCTCTCTTTCCGCTTCACGCCCCATGGGTGTGAGACCCCACCATTTTGCTCTTTCCTCAGTAGGAACTGGATCGGATAACGGAGTGTTCGTGTACCCAGGAGAGACAGTATTGACTCTAGCAAAATTGCTGAATTCCACAGCCAAAGATCTACCCATTGCAAGTACTGCTGATTTGGCAGCGTTGTAGCAAGTTTGATAGTTGGGAACATTGACAACGTGTGCGGACATGGATGCAGTCATAATGAGCGATCCCGATCCTTGCTTCTTGAAGATTTCGCCGGCGTATTTGGAGCAGTAAAACACGGCGTTCACATCCACATCGAAAACCTTCTTCCATTCTGCTGATGTTGCCTCTTGGTTCAAAATTGCCCCTTTGTTCCAAGCTATACCAGCATTGGCAACAAAGACATGAATGCCCCCAAAATCTTGAACAATAGTATGCAAAATCGAGATCACCTGTTTCTCATCGCTGAGATCGCACGCATACGATTTTGATCTGACGTTGTACGTTTCACTTAGAGTACCGGAAACGTCCGTAACTTCCAAGTCAAGAATGACCACGTCTCCTCCAGCCTGTGCAAAACCTTCCGCAATGGCTGAGCCTATGGCGCCGGCCCCTCCTGTTACGACACACACCTTGCCATTCAGTTTGAACTTGTCTAGAATATTCCTCGTGTCCTTTGCAGGTTTGGTGGGAACCTTTTCTTCGACAGGTGTGATGAAAGAGTAGAAAGTCTTGTTTGCCATGTTGAGGATTGATTTTATGCTTGCTGATTACAACACATTCGCCATTTATGTGTTTCTGACTAGATGCGGAATGTCAAAACGGTTCTGACTGAGTGCTTTAAGGCTTTTGGCAAAACTGACTCGCGTTTCCGGAATTGAAGTTGAATATTCTTGCCATTTGGCTATCATTTTGCTGCGATGTAATTCGCAAATTCGGTTGACCTTCAACACACTTAAGTGGCTGTGCATGAATATTTTTGTGGGGTAAGTCAGCCGAGTCAGAACTTGTTTTTGATTTGCATCGGATTTCATATGCCTTGAATTTGACCAAGCCATTTCCAGGTAGTACCGAATAGAAATTCCTTGGAGATTTTCAAGTTCACATAGCCTGGTTCAGGCCCCAGATGATTGAAACATGGCTCCAATGAGTGGGGCACAACTCGAAGCTACCAAGTCAAACATGAGCTTTTGATGTTCTCAAGGGATGCGAATACAGCGAAACAACACTAATCACTCCAAGTGGGATACTTTGCGACAAAAACAAGCCTGAAAGTTGCGTTACTGTACAGGTGTTCATCTTTCAAAATTGGAATTGGCAGTTTCTTTGACTACCCAGTCTACACGAAGAGCTATCACTGCCTCCATTCCAGGCTGGCAAAGGGATGTAAACTTTCTCATTGAGTGCAAGTAGACCGCTTCTGTTTGTTTGCTGGTTAGATGCATTGCTGGATCTACAATCGAACTCCATGACTGGGTACAGCTGATGGTTGGCAAAATGATGTCTGAGCTCAATCAACTTCGACTTCTCAATCGCACCCATATGGCATTTTGGGGTGTCTTCTGCATTGAGAAATGTCTGAAGGGTGGTATTTGTAAGCTAGCTACTGCATTTGGTGTCAAGATGGAGTTTTCTAGTAGCGTATAACTGCGATTTAATTGAGAGAACCAGGCCTTGTGATCCTGCCTGGACAACCCAGACTACACTAGGCATACCAGGCAGTGACAACAATCAGGTCTCTCATCTCTGCCTGAACTTATTCGTTGACTCGCCATCCACAGGCGGACTTCAATTGATCGTAAGCTAACAAGGAATTGAAAAAGAAGACATGAGACTCTTCACCTCTCCCTCAAGAAAAACTTGCTCAAGGTATAGAGTATTGGAAGACTGAAACTTCTGAAAAGACTCCCAAAGTACCACTCTTGTTGGCACTCCCGCTTGATTCTAAGGCGAAACTTTGGAAACTTGCTGTAATTTCCAGCATTGTATGTCATCGGCTTTGGGGTCACCTCCTACGTTCTCCCATCGTATTCGAAGAAGCACAGGCGAGCACGACTGGCTCCAACGCAGGTTTATTGCCGTTGCACAGTGTTGGGCGCTCAAACTCGCATTAGAGCCTTTTACAATCCTGCTATTGAAGAATCCAATTAAAGAGTTCACCCTGCTTTGGTTCCAAGTGCGATGCCATGGCTCAAGGCTCTTCTTGATGAGTTTTGAGCCATTGCGTAATGTACATGCCCAATTTGTTGGGAAGAATCCAAGCTGTCGAAAATCACAATACAGAGGATCTTACAGCTGCATCAAGGATATATGCAAAGCGCATTCGAGAGTTACTATACCTACAGCGATCACGCCCTGTGGTCTCGGACAATATCCCGGAACATCATTAACCCGCGATCCACGTCGGAGGCTTAGAATATCCTGATCTAAGCTTATTGTCCTCCGCAAAAAAATATTATTTTATTTTGGTCAGCCTTGTTATTGAATCTACAAGGGTGAGGCGTATTGCGTTCTTTATGACTGGGAAAGCAATCTGATCTAACGTTGGATTTCAGATCTGAATTTTTGTAGTGTGAGCTTGAAGATTCGACTTATCGATCAAAAAAGCAAAAGTCATATCGACAGATTTTTTAGACCATAGTGAGTGAAGACAAATTGAGGTATGTAATGAGTGGTCGTACAATAGGAATTGGAACAAATTCCGTTTATACGAGCGTACATTGCTTGGCAGAAATGGCAATGGGATGCGCGACGCATCCTCTCTGTAGTTGAGCGCGATTGAAAAAAGCTTCGAAGAGTAATCAAGTGAGGAAAAAGTGATGCCGCAGAGGGGCATAGGGTTGTTCAACTCAACGCAGTACTTGTACGCTGGCTTTTACGATGCTATTTCTACCATCTGATCGCTGCGAAAGTGCGTGAAATACTCGTTCGAACCTCTGCAATCGAAACTTCGAATTTCTTTAGAGAGACGTGTGCGTTGAGGCATGGAAAGAATTGGAAAGTTTAGACGACCGAGTGTAGAGACTTGGCTTGAAGCACACTATGACTGCTGATGAGCTCTTATCGCTCGAGAGATCTGGCCTTGTCAGAGGGAAACTAATGCAGGCTGCGGTCGTTAATTTTGGTAATCGTACGCGACGCTTTTGGGATTTCCACAGTACTGGCACGATCTTTTCATGACAGCAGTGGTTGCAAAGATGCGAGATAAGGGCTATAAACGCGAGGAAGTTCGCAGATATAGCCCTCAGCTCTCAGTGCTCATCTTTTCTCAAACGCACAATCAACAACAATGACAAACTCCAAAATCACCCAAATCGAAGCAATTGGAGTTCACGACTTCGACAAGTATCCAGAAGCCAAGAGATTTGTCTATGAGCCTCAGGCGGTGAGACCATACGACGTGGACATCAAGATCGAGGCTTGTGGAGTCTGTGGATCAGACATCCATGCTGCTCGCGGAAATTGGGGGAGACCGTATGTTCCAGCGGCAGTCGGGCACGAGATTGTTGGGATTGTTGCTGCGGTTGGAGATGAGGTGGAAGACTTCAAAATTGGTGACAGAGTCGGAGTGGGTGCCCAGGTGGATTCGTGTGGGACTTGCTACAGATGTCAGCACCAATTTCAGAATAATTGCCGCGAAAACGTCAACACATATTTTGGAACGTACAAAGAGACAGGAGTTCATTCTCAAGGAGGCTACGCCTCGCACGTCCGCGTTAGCAGCAAGTTTGTGATCAAAATTCCAGATGGACTTGCCAGTGAGCACGCTGCACCATTGCTGTGTGGTGGCATTACTGGGTTCAAGCCGTTGTTGGACGCTGGGGTCAAGGAAGGCACAAAAGTGGGCGTTGTGGGGATCGGTGGAATCGGTCACATGACCATCCTCTTTGCTAAGGCTTTGGGGGCAGAAGTGACTGCCATTTCTAGGGGAAACAGCAAGAAAGATGTTGCCCAGAAACTGGGTGCAGATCACTACATAGCCACTTCAGAAAAGGGTTTCGAGGCAAAGTATGAAGACAGTTTGGACGTCATTGTCAACACTGGTTCTGACATTTCCACTGAGGGTGTTCGACCATTGGTCAACCTCCTGAGACCCCAGGGAACATTGACCATCATCACCGCTCCTCCTGCGGGTACCAAGCTGGAAATTGTCCCCGGCATGCTCATCAACAACAACATAAAAGTCGGGGGCTCCAACATCGGAGCTCCACATGAGATCAAGTACATGCTGGATCTTGCTGCCAAGAAGCACATTACTCCATGGATCGAGAAACTCCCAATCAGCGAAGAAAATGTCACACAGGCTTGGAAAAGAATGGACAGTGGAGATGTCAGGTTCCGTTTTGTCATGACAGACTACGATGAGTGTTTCGGAAAGTCTTCTTCGACCTGAAGTTTGCATAGCCTGTGCCTTTTGATTTATAGTTGGAAAAAAAAACGAGACCAACCCGCTGAACATTCCTTCATGGCAGGACTGAAGAAGTATCTTGATAACACACACTTTCCTACTCCAACCAGCTACCGTGTACCTTCAAGTACTGGTTGACAACATCAACAATAGATTGCTCGGTAGAGAGAAATTCGTATCCACCGCTTAGCTCGAGAACATTTGAGATATCGTAAGCTCTTGTTTTATTGATCTCCTTGTTAACGTCTCCCTTGGCAAGCCCGAACTCCGGGAAGTTACGGTTGAGAACGTTCAAAAGAGCTTGGCCATCAAAGTAGTCATCAGTGATGAACAGTCTCTGCCCTTTGGTGGATTCTTTTTCGAATGCAAATTGATGGAACTTGGCAACATCCCGTACGTCAATGCTCAGACCGATAGGCTGATCGACGTAGGTGGTGATTGACGAGTCGATTTTGGAAACAGTTCTGAGGATTTCATTGGAGGTGTTCAAAATTCTACCAACGTGCGAGTCAAAGAGTTGTGGCCCAAAAACGTATGGCGGACACACAGTAGTTAGTGAAAAATGGGGCTTTTCAGTCTCAACGTAGTTCCACGCGGCCCTTTCTGCGAAAGTCTTGGACGCAAAATATGCCTGGACCTCAGTCTTGACGTCCTCCTTCTCTATTGGGTTCCAGTGTTTGTTGGTGTAAGTGATGACCTCTGTTGCTGTCATGTTCACAATGGCTGCGAACGAAGCGGTTACCACCACTCTGGTGACTTGGGGGGCATGATTTTGGACAGATTTCAGAGCATTCAAGGTCCCACTGATGGCCGGATCCAGGTATGCTTCTCTGAATGGCTTGTTGAGACCGAAGGAAAATGGCGAGGCAGTGTGCAAAACGTACTTCACCTCAGGGTGTTTCTGCAGTGCCTCGTCGAAACAGCCTTCCACGCCAACATCCGGAACCACCTCAAAGCTGAGATTCGCCTCCGGGTATTTCTTTCTGAACTCTTCCACGATAGGGGTGTACTTAGCTTCGGATCTAGCAGTTCCGATCACTGTGTAGCCGTCGGCTAAAAGGGTGTCGACAATGTGGAGGGCCAGGAATCCGGTGGCACCGGTAACGAAGACAGACATCTGAGTGTGATCTAAAGGGGTATTGATCAAATCATTCAGTTCCGTGGATGTTCAAGCAACAGAGAGCTTCATCTTGAAGATCGAGGCCTGTTTTTTTGCAGCAGAATGAGAACCAAAGAAAAGATTACTAGAACAAACCCCGTAATTTACCCAGTTGATTCGAATTGAGTCTGCCACGCTTGACAGAAAGCCGCACAGCCTGAATTCTCGTAGTCTCTTCTACACTTAAGTTTTTCTCTCCCAATACAGCGGAGTTCAACACATCCTTCTCTGAACAGTTGGTGTCGACTGAATCCATTACCTTTTACTGGAATCTGACATGTTTACGTCTTTTTCTTCCCACTATAAAAAAAATAACTTGCATCTCGTGATTGGTGCAAGCCAACGGCTGGGAGTTTATCAAATCCTGATCAACTGGTTGACTCAGTTCTGTGTTTGTAGCATTTCATTCGAGACCTCTAGTTTTCAATGGTCAAGACATCGGTCAGTTGAATGTCCAAGACACTCTTACCAACGTAGATTTTGTAGTCCCCAGCTGGCAAGACCCACTTTTGAGAGACGACGTCCCAAGTACTCAAGTCGCGACGAGTCAGATCAAAGGTGAATTCAGCAAATTGGCCTGGGGCAATAAGCTTCTTGTCATACCCTCTCAACGACTTTTCTGGTCCCCCTGGAAGGCCAACATAAAGTTGGGCCACTTCTGCAGCAGCAACGTCGCCAGTGTTGGTGACAGTGACGGTAACCTGGGCAATCCTGTCCCAAAGTGAAACCACTCCACCTTCAAGAATCTCCTCGTCTGGAGGGAAGTAGCTGTGGTTAGACGTGGCAGTCAAGATCTCGAGTTCCGAGTACTCAAATGAAGTATAAGTGAGACCGAAACCAAACTCATAACGTGGAGTGATGTTGTACTTGACGAAATGCTTGTAGTCGATGTGGACACCCTCGGTGAAGTTGGACTGAGGGTAGTAGATGTCGGTGTCACCTTCTAATTTGGTCGGGTACAAAAGAGAGCCGTAATCCGACTCATTCTTTGCAATGGTGTAAGGAAGTCTACCGGATGGAGACTGGTTTCCGTACATCACCTCCAAGAGAGCACGGCCAGAGTCTTGACCAGGAAGATGAGCCAGCACGACGGCGGTAATGTTCTCGTGGTCGATCCAGGAGTCAACGATACGGATTCCAGCATTGTGAATGACCACCATGGTGTTTGCGCATTGTGAGGCAACACTCTCGATGAGATCGTCCGATAATTCATCTCTCAGATGTGGTCTATCCCAGGCTTCCGAAGAGTAGGCGTTGATGAACACAACACAGACTTCTGAGGCTGGGTTGACGACAGGATCTGTGGATGTAAAGTCCCAAGATAAAAAGGCTCCGTCTTCAAAGGCTTTTCTATTGAATGCGTCAAATGGTGTGTCGATGTATGAAGGAGTATTGGATCCCGAACCACCACCAGTATAAAGAGTACCATTGAGAGCAATACCTGGTCCTTCAATCACGTAGTCTGCTGTGAAAGCATTCAGTGCACTGAACGCAGTACCATTCTCATAGCTGACGGCGTTTTGCCAGCCAAGGGCACTCAGGGCGAAAGTTTCGTCACTTGCAGTGTTAACCATACAGTTGACACCGTCGTAACCAAACAGAGAAATATAAGTTGGCTTTTTGAGAGGAAGAGCATTGTCCACGTTTTTCACCAAGACGTGGCCCTCGACTGCACCTTGGAAGATTGTGCTTTTGGAGGCTGGGTCACGGGCATCAACCATGTGATGTGGGTCGGAAGAATGATATGGGATTGCGTGGCCTGGATCATCCAACTTTGCCAGCTTATACCAAGCGGCAACAATACGAGTGGCCATATCGTCGATACGGTCCTGCGAAACAGAACCATTCTTGACTGCTTCATAAAGGTTGCCGTTGCCCCAGTAGTCGGAGTCTGGCATGACAACATCCAGACCAGCATTGGCAGAAGCGATACCAGTGTGCTGACCATCCCAGTCCGAAACAACAAATCCTTGGAAGCCCAATTCGGTTTTCAGCAGACCATTCAGGGTCTTGGAGTTTTGGCAAGCATAACTGTTGTTGACCCTGTTGTACGAGCCCATCACAGATCCAACGCCAGCCTTGACAGCATCGTAGTAAGGCCAAAGGTAAACTTCATGCATGGTTTTATCGTCAATGTTGGACGAAACAGAAGCGTTTGGTGTACCACTGTACGGGTTTCTGTTTGTTTCTTGCTCGTTACCGATGAAGTGCTTAACACAAGCAATCACATTTTTTTGCAAACCTTCGATTGTCTCGTAAGCAAGAGAACCAGTGAGGTATGGATCGGCAGCAAAACCTTCCCAGTTACGTCCACCAGTAGCAACACGGCCGACGGGACCAACGACTGGTCCCAAATGGACGTTGACACCTTTGCGTCTAAACTCGGCACCCATGTATAGAGCACGGTCATAAGCCAATTGTCTGTTCCAGCCAGCTCCCACATGGACTCCGGATGCGTAAGCATTGACCAAGTCCACGCCACGCACACCATTTCCAGCGTCCTGGTAACACATCCCTGGATATCCAAGCTCGTCAACACCAGGGGAGAACCCGGAGCAGCCAGTGTATTCCTGAGTCACTCCAATGGTGATGTTGACTTTCTCCTCGTCCGTCATCTGTGAAACCAGTTCCACAGCTTTAAGATAGGCGAATTCCCAGTCTCCAGAGCCTGTCATTTCAGGAGATGGGTAGACTGGGTCGGAACGATTGTAAGACCACCAGTGTTCCAGATTAGCAATTTCCTTGTCAGTGATAGCATGAGCGGGCTGCATGAGCGCCACTGCCGCAGCGGCAACAGTCAAAATAGCTGACTTCATTGTTGGCCTATGATCTTTCGAATTGGCATTGTGATTTGGATGCTTTGAAAGGGAGCAATGGCGGCCTTATATAGGGGTCAAAAGTAGAATGAAGATTATCACGCCGAAGGGATCTTGAAAAATTCCCGAACAATAGGCACTCTGTGGAGAACAATAAACCCTTCTGAAATGCAGCACAGATTTTTTTTTTTTTTATTTTCCGGTGAGATCCCAGATGGGGGTTTGCGGGGAAGATCCTTGCCACTTTGAGATATCAGGCACCCAAAGGGGTAACTTGGCGTGGCAACTCAATGCTATAGGTCCAGACTTTTCTACCCCGCAAATCTTCAAACAATAGTCAGTATTCCAAATGCAGTTGGATGAGACCTTTTTTGCTTAGTTACTGGCCGTCACAAGGCAACGTAGCAGCAATGAAAAAATTCTGTTCCATTTAGCCTCGCGAAGGACCCTGAAGAAGTGCTGCTTGTTAAGCCACAACGGGAGACCATTCTGGCAAGTGCGACTATTTAGGACTGATACCCGGGGAAGATGGTATGTCGACGTATTTAGCATCTTCGAGTGATGGTCGCATTTAACTCGCGCTGCATTCTTCCAAAAGTCTTCGAGCCGGAGCCGGATTTATATCAAAAGTTCCGAAGAAGCGTACCCCACTCGAAATGAAACGTGCCGGGGCAATAATGCGACGTGCGCCGCACAAGATTTATTTGAAGTGACATTTTCGGATTAAACCTGCAGCTGGCTGATTAATTCAGCCTCACATTACTCGAACCTTTGACTGCACCGTGATGGTATGTGCGCCGCTAACAGCGATTGGTTCCTATAGGCCCAAATTTACACCAATTACCACTGCCATGGATGAGACAATGAACAGTTCAGTCTTTCTGTCTTCGCCTCTATCTTAGGAGTGAAGAACATTGCTCATGCTTGCTCGCTTCATTTCTGACGTGGTGAGTCAAATGCCCAGCTCACTTTCCTGAAACAAACTTTACTGCGCCAATTACGAGAACATCTGATCCTGATTGAATGAGCGGAAGGTTCTGTTTACTAAAGGGGAAGCATCTCTTGGCTTTGTGGTCACGTACCAGCAGCGCAGTATTGTGATATCTGGGACTTTTTCGGCAGATCCATCGTTCATACGAAACCACATCAAGTGATCGTGCTTTCTCAGTTTGGAGATTTCGATCCCGATTGTGTATTACTGCTGAAGACTTTCAACATGACAGGGGTGTTTTGAAATTGTTTTCAGATATTGCAGACGCAAATAAATTCTCGGACAAAGGCGAACAAACAAAGTTTGCATTGCATTGCTATATAAATTTGTAAAGAGAAAGCTGGTACGATTGTGAGTGGTCGCTCATCACATTCATCCCATGGTAACCCAAATGCACGATAAGCATCAGCAATCCGCCGAGCATTTGTGTTGAACCAATTTTTGGTGCCCCACAAACGGGAAAAATATCCGCTGAAAGTTAAGGAGTACTGCTAACTGATTTCGTAACAAGATTCAGCGAAGTTTTTGGGGCATCCTGTATATGCGGGCTGTGTGAGCACTTTCCAAACTGGCTTCGTGATGTTGGCACTTAGGACTAACTCAGCCAAACAAGATGCTATGAACTGTATCTGTGTAGCGCTTGAACCAACTGTGAGCATCTCCTGTCCACTTTGATGTCTCAAGGCGTAATTTTGAGTAGGTTTTCGTGTTGACTCATCTGGCCACCAGATGCAAAGAATGTTTAGTTCTTTCAACTAGATTTCTGATATATAGCTTGGTGGAAGAATACTCGGTATTCCGTTGCCACCATATGCGGGTTCCTTGTTTTTGGTATGCCATAAGGTTTGTTACAAGGCCAAACGTAATGCATCATCCATGTTGTCGTAAACAATATTGTCTTTTGAGCATTCCAGCAATCACTGAGCGAAGCCAGGTCAAGAGTATTCATTGTGGTCCCAACATCAACTGCAACATAAACTGGGAAAAATATCCTACCATGTATGCGATGTCTGGACAATGTAAGTTAGCCACATGCAAAAAGAGCTAGCCAGCAGATGGTGTTTCTTGTTGAGAGACTTCTCGAAGAAATCGGGGACAGTAAGCTCGTTGGAAGTCAAGTTCAAATACAATTAGGTATTTTCTGAGTTTTCGAGACATCGAGCTCAAACTTCCCTTCCCACACCCCAAAGCAATCTGAGTGCCGCAGGTGATTAGCTTGAAAGTTGTTGTCACTTCTATCAAACTGCTACTCTTGCAGATCATCAAATTTACGAGACCGATTGTCAACACTCGGGATTTGGATTTTGCAACTTTGTTCCAAAAGCGTGCACCACTTTGTGATCCGTACCGTGATCCCGTCCTGCAACAATAATATTTTCCATCTTCAGTCTCAGAATAACACACACGAATTCGCAATCGCCTTATTTGGACGAAACAAAAGAGAGGTTTCAACTGCTAGGCACTGAATCCACAAAAGCTGGGTATGGTTCTTACCCTGTCACTCAAGAGATGCTTTGTAGCAGATGTTCGGAGAACGAATTTCTTGAAAATTCGGCTACTGCGGGTTAGCTCAGAACTGTATTTCAACTCTATGAAAGCAAGGCGAATTTTGGTTTTTCCGTTCCAAGTGGCCTGACATAAGCACACTCAAGCCTTCATTTGTCAAAAATCATTGTTCTGGGCTACCCAAGTCATTATATACGAAGATATGGGAAGTGAGATGTGTGCCGGAATTTTTTGGGGCAAAGGCATTTGATGAGTCCAGTAACCAGCCAAATTCAACTCGAGTAAAAAGCATCAAGACAGTCAAGTCAACAAGAAGCCGTGTTGTGGGTGGCAGTTGAGCATTTTCAGCAAGAGTACAAAACTGTTTGATTATGTTAACAAATTTACTTAGTCTAAGTGGAAATATATCACTATAAGATTTCAGAACTCAAATTGAGTGAAAGGATGATTAGCGTGGTTGGTGTAAACGAGTTTTGCTTGAAGAGGCTCATCTTTACGGTTGAATGAAAACTACAAAGCAGTGGAAGGTTGGACGATGAGCCACGCGGGGCGTGAAAACTACTAAAATACCCGATCTCGGAAGTGCTCTCAACAAGGAATTACGCCATGGTGCATTGGAAATCAAGCGATTTGGATTTAAGAGTTTAACCCCTTGGGGATTTTTTTAGCGTTGCTCTGCAGCCTGAATTAAGCGGAACAATAGTAGACCAAACTTTGGAGATTTTCAAAATCATCAGAGGTAAAGAACTTACCGAGGTTTGCACAGTAAGCCACCTAAACTTTCAGCAACGAATTTGTGGATTGATTGAAAAGGAAATCTACAAGATGACCAGTGACATGTGTCAAACACAGAGTTGTGAACTAATCATTTCTTGAAACTAGTCAACACTAGTCAACTCGATGAGCTTGGGTTCAAGAAAAGATATGAATTTTTGAGACTTTTAGTAGAAATGTTATTGTGCGCCCGATCCCTGATAGTTTACCTTGAATCCATCCTGGAAGGACTTGATTACTTTAGCAAAACACACCCAAATCGGACCAAATGTGAAGCCCTTCGTCAAGTAGCTGCCTCGCTTACCTACCCACGATCTGTAAAAAAAAAAACTCCGATACGGGGAGTCGAACCCCGGTCTGCCCGGTGAGAGCGGACTGTGCTAGCCGTTACACCATATCGGATTACGTAACGACCATAGGGGGACGTGTTGTATAGAGGTGCTTCTCTCAGGGAAGCTCATCAAAATTCGGTTGCCCTTTCATCAACTCCTTTGATTCGTGCTGGTGCAAATATGATTCACTACAAGCAGGGTTGTCCGGAGAACATCATGCAAATCAACAAGTTAACGAATGGGAAACCCAACCGATCGACAAGTGTCTTTGGTGAAATCAGGTCAAATAAATCCACACACTAATAGGTAATGAGTCAAATGTAGCTGAGTACTCACCGCTCTTTCTCCATGCAACCGTTACCAAACACTACACGTTTGAAAAGGACAAGTCATGAGCGTGCAATCAAAGGAGCTCATAAACCTTAGTTGACAATTCGTCAAGACCAAAATTTGTTTTGAACTTTGTACAAAAATTGTGAGTTTTATGTCATATATAGAGATGTGAACGCTCTTTCGTGTAGACTTCTTTCCATGGCTTCGTTCAATCTATTTGAAACTTTTTCTCACTACAAAAAGCCACTACACAAATGGAAAGTAAATGGGCATTGGAACCCGCACTCGCGAGTCTGAACACCGGTATAATACAAGTGCCTTGAGAATCCTGAATCTTGGAGCGATGCGTATATAGTGACAGCAGCAGACCCTTGAAATATGGAAAGACTTCACAAGATTACCACTTCAAATAACGGTCGGACTTCTACTTGAGGAGTCTTGAGAATTTGAGCCAAGATTGAACGAGAAATTCATCAAGAATGAAGCCCACCTACGTCATATATTGATTTGAGTTACAATAAATACATCTTCAGCCCTGTACTGAGTCGAATGTTTGTTTGAATTGTAGAACCAAGTCGACCACTCATGAATCATGTGCTCAAACAGATGTATGGGCATTGAAGCCCGTTAAAACCCACAAGCGAGCCAAATAACTGCACACCGAAGTATCAAGACTAATAAATAAAAGAAAGTCACTCACTCCTCGCCAAATACAGCAAGATTTGCGAGCTTCCTAATCTTCATCTGTCCCGGGGTTAAACCTTCTTCGGCCGTGTTGAACTTTTCAAACCCCATTGTTTGGAGGCCGCCAGTAGATAAAACGTTGTCCAGGGTTGCTCTGTCTTTGAATTTAGTCTCATCGGGGCCATACTTCAACTCAAAGACGAAATCCCGCGGTTTGGCTCCAGTTTGGAAAGTCTTTTTGGTATCCAACAAGGTTTCTATGTTGTACTCGCACAGAGGTGTATGAGGGATGTATACAACCGACGAATCGTGGTCACCTTTGTGCTCTTCGTCCACCTCGTGAGGCAGATCCGCATGCCAGAGAATATAGTCGCCAGGCCTGACCTGAGGAAGTCCCACCACAGATCTTGCGGGCTCGAGATGCGAGAAGTACTGCGGATCATCGACTAGAAGCTGTCCAGATCCAGGGGTACATCCGGGAAACTTACTTGTCTCAAAGTCGAGGGATTCGTCGTCTTTCCAAAAGAAAGGACGCAAAAGCAAGTAGGGAACTGTGGTTGTCAGGTCCGGGAGTATACGGATAGTTCCTTCACCTGCTTTAGCGTCCGACCATGCCAGCCATCCTTGGAAAGCTCTGAAAACACTTGAAGTGGAGTCAT